>CM070503.1:15050550-15535097 GCA_036346375.1 Guadua angustifolia
AGGCTCCCCCCGCGCCGCCGAGGCTGCACTGCTGCCTGTCCGAGGACGACGCCGGCGCCAGCTCCAGCAGCTCCCGGAAGCAGCTCGCTGCATGAATCGAAGCAATCGATGGATCGATCGCGTGGAAGCAAGCTAGCATTACATGGGTGCATGATGCGTACATGTCGGTACTGTCTACTTGTTGTAGTGAGTGGCAGCTGCTTTAATTTAGAATGCTAGTAGGTTACCGTCGTCCTCCCCTCCCGCATGATGCGTACAACAATGCATTCTTGTTGTGCGCTCTTACTTATTTTTTGTTTGGTGTAGTGGTGTAGGTCGGTGAGACGTTAGCGTTGTTAATTATACCAATAGCTCTCTTCTCCTGTGAAATCAGTAGATTGTACAGCCTTTGACCTGTTGGTGATTTCTGAACTCCTTGTACATTGTGTGATTGCAAAAGAAATTGTCAGCGGTAAGGTGGACCATATAGGCTGCAGATTGGCGTTGTGTTGTGTCTCATCGGATGCAGTTGATGCGCCAACCACTACAAAACAAGAAAGGTCAGGACTGTAGTATTAAGCAGGAGCGAATCCAACAGGCTCGATCCCACCTTTCACGCCGCAGATACCGTCCTCTAACGCGGTGGCCATGGATGCCCTGGCAGAGCTCCTCTGTGACCAATTGCTAAATAAGAAGAAACAGAGAGACTAAGTCACTCCAGGGGAAGGAAGAGGAAGAAGGTGGGCCTTTGGCCCTTTACTTAAGGCCATAAGGCCCAACTGCGACCTAACATCCACATTCTACAAATTAAATCCATCTACCCAGGCCCACAATCTCAGTTCCCCAATCCTCCTGACGAGACGATGATAGCAAACCTGGCTAAGTGAGGAAGAAACCCTAGTGGTAGTGGCATCGACCAGTAGCGTAGCACGATGAGGACAAGGCAGGGCGTGGGAGCGCGGCCAAGTGGGCCGGCGGAGAAGTCGGGCACTAGGTAGGGCGCAGGTCATCCCAATTCAATCGATGTGAGGAGGGGAGGCGGCGTGGGCGCCAACGCCCCACTAGGTGGTGATGAGGAGGAAAGGGGGCATGACTTGCTCGGGGGTCGCCTGCTCCTGGCTACTGGATTTGGTAAGGGTAGGCTACTAAGGGAAGACAAGGAGGGGATGTCACGACCAACTCCCGGTTGCTGGATCTAGCGATCTACCAATCTGGAAGCCAAGGGGAGCGAGTGTATTGAGAATCAAGAGAGAGGAGACTAGGAGTTGAGTGAATGTGGAGCTAAGGCTAACTCAGTGGAGGTCGAGCCACATGATTGCCGAGGGCAAGGTAAATTAAAAATATGAGAGAGGGGAGAAGATATTCCTCTTAAAGCAAGTATAATAACAAAATCCACTGCCTACTCCATTTCTCATTCATATCATTTAAAGCAAGCAAGAGACAGTTTGTGCAATAACCATCTTTAAATATTGTCTCTAGCTGCTATGCAATAATTATCTCTTCTCTCTTGTACATAACTAATCTATCTTGTTTCTAGTGCCATATTGGCTCTTGCATAAGAGCCAACTCTCTTCTCTTTTCTCACTCTTTTATATAGGGCAAAGCTGATATGTATAGGCTAAGAATAAGCTAAGATAATTTTATTGTATATGCGCTTACTTCTCCTTATGAAGATAGAGAAAGGGGGTATTCTGGTACATGCCCTATGGCTGACCTGCATGGACTTAGTCTATGCGTATGCATGACTTTCCCTAGGGGGGGCAGCTACCCTAGAGATTGTGGCACCCTAGGGGTATCCTATAACAGTAGTCCATAGGAACTGTGCATCCAAGACAACAATAGATTCTGCTGCATGTTAACATCTATAACCTCTAGTTTTTTTACTTTAGATTCTGACAGTGAAATGAGAAGTTAAAAACAAAACTTCGGAAGCTGAAAGCCTGAAACGCAAGCCAACGAAACTTCCACATGAACAGCACATGAGCAACTTACTGACTTGTATATACTATACGGTACCATATGTGGATTACATTGGGCTGTTGGCATCAAGTAGAGAAGAGTACCGGTTACATAGCCCAAAGAACATCGTACGACACTGCGCTGAAACTCATTTATCTGCTTATACCGAGCAAGTGAGAGCATTCAACACCGTGCATGTACGGCACTACCGTAGTTTATAACGTAGGGAGGGCATGATGCTGCATCGTATATATACTGCTCTAGTTATGTGCTTATGATTTATCCCATGACTAACCGCATCTTTCCATGGCCAGAGGCAACGACGGGCGGCTTCAGTTCTTACCGCCACCGTCCTTCTGCTGTGCCTTTCCGCCACGGAATTGACCACGCTTGCTCCAGTCTGCACCACCATCACCGCCGCCGAACGCCCCACCATATCTACCACTGTCTCCATCGCCGCCGCCGCCGCCAACACCACCGGGATGGCCTCCGTATTCGCCAATGCCGAAACCAAACGCTCGCCCACTTCCGCCTCCTGCGCCACCGCCACCGCCACCACCTCCGCCGCCGCCGCCGCCTCCTGCACCTCCGCTGCCGCCATAACCAAACCCGAAACCACCGCCCTTTCCACCAGGCCCAGCAGCCCAGCCCCACCCGTACTTCCAAGAACCATCAGGGCTGGACCCCTGGCCGGAACCTGAGTCGCCTGTCCATCCAGGCGGCAGCGGCGGCCCCGTCTTCCCAGACGCTGGCTCCGCCGGGCCCTGATCCACCTCGCCGCCGACGCCCGTGCACTGCACGAACGCAAACGCAAAGAGGAGGAGGGCAAGCGTAAGCGCCACTAGCTGCTCTCGCCATTGCTTACAGCTTCTCTCCATGCTCTTTGCTGCTTCCTTCAATACGTGAAGTGATGAAGCCTCTCGCACTTGCTTTCTTGGCTCTGTGTTTGATTCGAAAGCTTTTGAGTCGGCTTGTGTTGCACTTGCGGTGGATGCCCCGTGGCTAGCTTATTTATAGCGTTCATGGACGTGCGATGGATAAGATTAAAGACCGATCTGTGCAATAGATCGCGCACTACCGGTCCATTCCGAGGTGATTTGCGCTCTTTGCGAGGACCCCACCTTGTTTTTTCACAAATTTAATTTCTCCTTGTGCCCTCTCTCCAATAGTGAAAGATGTGGCTTACAACATGTGTTCCTTGTCACGCCTAAAGAGCACCAAAACTAGCCGATGCCACAGGAGGGTGACGTGGGCAGGCGGGCAGGCAGCTAAGGTAGGAGCAGGTGCACACGAGGGAGGTATCCTGCCATGCCTTATGCCTAGGTAGCACGAAAAGAGTCCTCCCGTGGTGGACCTAGCTCCCGGCGAGCCTATTGCCTTTCGCACCTTCTCTGTGTGGCAGTGAATAAGTGTTCGCATGTAGTGCCTTCCACTGTAGGAGGATGAGGCCAAATTTACAAATATATGTGTAAGACGCTAGATTCGCAAAAAAAAAACATAGGTTAGATAAGTGATGATTTTGCTTTTTGCCGCTGCTTTTTGCGTTTGCTTTGCTACTACACCTACACAGTGCATGCTCTCGCTTGCTAGCTTTCCTTTGTGCCGACTTAACTAAAAAGTCTCTTGCAAAAGCAGCTTTCATCTTTCAAGCTTATCTCGTCTGTTGTTGTGCTCGCATCGCACTGGAATTCATGAAAAGGGAACGCTGCCGCTCGTTTTATCCCTTGAGAATATTTTTGTTGTCCAGTGTCCCGTGACCTGAAGAATCCGGTAGCTGTTGGTGCGTGTGGATGTGCGCTCGTGAAAGCTGGACAAAATTTTAATGGCACGATTGTGCAGCACTGCAGCTGGCTTTGGCAACGTCCGTCCGTTTCCAAGGTTGATGCGCCGAGACTGTCAATGACACTGAAATATATAGGCTGCTAGCGCGCCCGTGAGCGCACGCATGGTAAGGAGAAGAAAAAAAACGATGTGGACAAGAACACAAGTACAGCCCATTTTCAACACTAGAGTATGTATCCAACTATGGACATAATAATATGCTTGTCGTGGCAATGTGGCGTGTTTGAAGGTCGTAATCAAGTGGCCAAGATATCTTTGACGTGCCTGTGCACGCTGCAAAGCCATAATCACGGGCATCATCGAGTTAGTGGTAAGCACATACATAGCCGATAACTTTGACATTGGGGGTTAACAAGGACGTGAGCCTTTTGGGATACCGTTGGCACTGTGCCCCCAGTAGGACGCCATTGCTCTTGAGAAATTAAACGAAACATGAGAGATTCCATTTCCTGCTCTGCTCTCTCTTCACCCCCATCCCATGCACTCACGTTTGCATTGCACACACCGGCCTTAACTTGCAGTTTTGCTGCAAATAGTAGTACCTTAACATTCCATGTATCTTCTTTTTAGCCGACCTGAGCCGGGCATGGTCGGAAAAATGAGCACGATCCTGTGGGATTGATCCAGTAATTCAACCCATGCGTAGCGTAGCTTTCGACTTTTCGTGCGATTTGGGGAGAGGGCCGGGATGGCGACGTCCATTGTATCCCTGTGCGGACGCAACTCTCAACCTGGATGGGTCGGGCATGGAAGGCGGACCGTCTCCGACAGGTAAGTGGAAAGGCCGGTTTGCTCGGTCGGTACTCGGTGGAGCTCAGCCGGCCGTGGCGCGTGCGTGCGGGAATGTGTGGGACGTCGCCGTTGGTTTCCCGCCGCGGCCTAGCTTGGGGCTTTGCCGCTGTTGCTGCCGCGCGGCTTGATTGTGCAGGTAGGCACGGCTGTTTGCCTGGGACGGTGAATCAATTCACTTTTTGTCGAAATTCATAAAACTCGCTTGTACCATCCTGATTCGGAAAAAAAGTTCGTTCGGTTTACCGCTCAAATTTAAATTCAAATTTAGAAAAAATTTTAAAAATTATCCAAAAGTTTTTTAAAATTAGTATTAATAGCTTTATGATCTTGGGTGTGAATATTTTTTAAAAAAACAAAGTTTAGAATTTTACAATATTTTTTGCAATTTTTTTGGGTTTTTTTTCAATTTTTTAACCTGTCATCTATTTTCGCAAAACAGCTCAAAATTCTCCACTTTTCAAGCGGTATTCGACTTTTTCATTTGAATCTCATACTTTGATTAGATTCCAAATTACTTACTTTCGAAATTATTATGTTTTTTTTTACGAATTTCGATAGCACTGACTTATCGAAAGCTGACATAGAAACCGTATTGTTAACCTTGGTTGGAACCCGTGAGCGGCTTTTGACGTGGCTCTACCCATGTTCGCGAAGTTAGCAAACTGTTAACACCCGTGTCCGCGAAGTTAGCAAACCGGTAACGTGCCCGAGCGCGCGTACACATGCCTCCCTCAGCTAGGACCGAACAGCTCTGTAGGATGAACTATGCTTAACAGCCCAAGCTGACCGGAAGGCTAGCCCATTGGAGGGTGTTTGGTTTGGAGGGATCGCACCGAAAATAGGCTATCGAAGTGCTAACTCACTTGTTCAGTTTGAAGAATGAGTTGTGTTGATCTCTCTCATTTCTTGTTCCTCTTGTAAGTACAAGGTTAGTACTTCCTCCTTTCATAAAATAATGTCTTTTTAAAGTATAATCAAACTTTCTAAACTTGCTACTGATATATTTTTCAACATTAAGATTGAAAGAATAGTATGATTCATCAAGCAAAGAATGTTCATAAAAGTATAATTTCATGAAGCTTTATAAATTTATATAAAAATAGTGATAAATTTATATCAAAATAATAATTAATATTGCGTTTTCGAAACCATTCTTTTGACTCGTCCCACCAATTTAGAAATAATTTTATGAGATAACACCATGATCGGGACCAACCTCAGTCTACCAACCCAAACACCGCCGGCTTGCTGTAGGCTATTGAAGCCTCAGAACAGAAGGAATATTGAAGCTCACAAGGGAGGGAAAGGATTGCTAAGTGAAGAAATAAATGTTTTGTTACATTATACTGTCTCTTCAGTTGTGTTATCACTAAACAATTGTCAGTTACTCTCCATTATAATTAATTTGTATAGGACGTATTTTAACAGAATACAATGATTAAAAAAGCTCTAACATTAAGGTCATATTTGTTTAGGTTTAGACTTTTTGACCTACAACCTAAAGCCAGCTTTTTAGCTTAAACAGTTAAAAGCTAATGACTTTTGTAGGATAATTTTATTTAACTTTAGTGTTATTAGTCTAAAACCAATCATCAATAAACAAAAAAACCTCTCCAGTAGATTTTAGTTATATGAAAGCTTATAACTTTTAAAAAGCCTAGAAAAAAAAGCTACTCATTTGTTCAGACTTTAACTTTTTGGCTAACCGATAAGAAATACCAAACAAACAGAGCCTAAGAAAGACATCAAAGAGAATGAATAAAATAACCTTCCATTAAGAGCTCTAGAATTATAATAGACTCATTTATATGATAGGTCATGCATAACGCTCGAAAAATATAAGAAAATCAAGAGGCAAAAGAGAGAAAATAGCATTACGCCATGTACAACACAACGCTTGGGAAAAAAAACTGCTTGGCTTTGCCACCGCGTGCAGGATCGCATACAGTGATGTGCAGAGGGGGCCGGCAACCGCTTGGTGGATGGTTATGCATCTATAAAATAGTTGTTTGCATGGATACTTCATGAATATATCACTACTCTCTTCCAAGCATATTCGAGCAACTCTAACCTAAATTCCTATATTTTCCCCCTAAATCACTCATTTAGGGGTGGTTTAAAAATTAGGAACATCCTACATCAAATTTATCTCCAACCTACATTCCGTGTTACTGACCCATATTATTTTTCTAAACATTATTATTACTATGAACCCATGAATTATGATTTTAAGATGAATTATGGTTTTGAATGGTTGCGCTTTTTTAAAGGTGCCATGATCTATTCATGTGGACTAAAAATTTTTCATGCATGCTTGCATGTAGGATTGTTTACGAAAAATAGAAATTAATGCAAATTATCGTTTTGAATGGCTGTGTTATTTTACAGTGCCATGAACTAATCGTGTAGGAGCAGAGAGCGAGTATGTCGTTGTCGGCGATTTTTGCAGTGAGTACCTCTCCGCCGCACAAAAGCGCGCGGCCCACGGGCGGCGGCGGGCGGGCGGTGGGCGAAGCACGCCCGCCCGCCAGCGTTGGTCCACGTGGCGTTCGGCGAGTAGATGGGCGAGACGCCTGTTCGCCGGCGCCACCACGTGGCGGCTTTCGGCAAAGTGAGGGCGAAGCATGCCCCGCCGCCAGTCTTGGACCACGTGGCGTCGGGCGGCAGTGGGCGAGATGCCGCCTGCGCGGCGCCCGCCCGTGGCGGTCTAGCAAAGCGGCGAAGCGAGCATGCCCCCGCCGCCAGTGCCACCACGTGGCGGCTTGGTAGGCGGCGGCGAAGCATGCCCGCCGGCCAAAGCCGACCACGAGGCGTTGAGGCGGCGGTGGGCAGGACGCCGCCTGCCGCCGCCACGCGGCGGCTTTCGGGCGGTAGCGGGCGAGCATGCCCGCCGCAGTGCCAACCCATGTGGCGTTCGGGCGAGCCGGTGGGCGAGGACGCCCTGCTCGCCCTGCCGCAAGGCAAAAAGGTGGTGCGGGTTGGCTTCACCTCGAAGTCTCCTTCCCCTATCGTACCGTGCCAGAGGCATGCCTACGGTGTCAGGTTCATTGATTGTGAGGAATTCTGCTGCAGGACCAATCCTCTGGCGCTTGTCGCCACCGTCTAAAGGGTCCCATCCCAGCGGACCAGCGGCCATGCGCCGGCATTTAATGGGGCCGAGGAACGGGACAAAGACGGGAAGGAGTAATAAATGTATGGAGATCAGCATGATGACCCCCCTTTTACCTACCCCCCGTTAGCCTGGCCTATATAAGGGCACTCTGGTGCATGGGGAGGGGGGACGGACATGAGAGCAAGAAGAGGAAGAAGAACTTGTAACTTAGGAGCTCTGTACTAGCTTCAAACACTCAATAAAAGATCTAGCAGGACGTAAGGCTATTACCCTGGCTGAGGGGGCCTGAACCTGGGTAAAATCTTTGTGTCATCTTAGTTCATAGGCTCCGAAGTCCTTCGTGTGGAAGTCCTTAGGGTTTTCACTCGTTAGGGTTTGCTACCGCCAAGACGCCTCCCATCGAACCAAACCGGTCTCAGAGACTCGAGCCTGTCTGTGGAATACGCCGGCGCTTGTCAACCGAGTCGGCCGAGGAGCTGATGGAGACGAGAGGTGGAGGCGACAAGGACGAGAGGGTGCCAGCAGAACCGGAGATGGGGGTTGGCAGGGATGAGATGAAGGGGGCAGCAGGGATGGGAGGCGAAGGCCGGCAGGGATGGGAGGCGGGGGCCAGCCAGGGCTGGGAGGAGGGTGGCAGCGGGAACGAGAGGCGAGGGTCGATGGGGACGAGAGGGTGACGACGGAACTGGAGGTAGGGGACAGGATGAGGGGGCAGCGGGAACAAGAGGCGGAGGCCGACAGGGACGAGAGGAGGGTGGTGACGAGAACAGGAGGTAGGGGGCGACAAGGACGGCGAAACGAAAGGTGGGGGCCGATGGGGACAGGGGCAACAAGGGCAAGAGGCAAGGGCCGAGCAGGAACGTGAGGAAGGTGGTGGCAGGAACAGGAGGCAGCGGGGTTGAGAATAATAGGAGGGAAGAAGAAAACCTCTAAATGTAGTAGTGAGAAAAAGCCTCCCTAAAATAGAAGCTCTTAATAAGGGGTGGGTTACGGCTCATATTTTTCTAATTCTCCTTATAATTTAGGATAGAGAGAGGTATAAGGGGTGGGTTGAGCTTGCTCTTAGAATTGGACATGGCCTTAAAGATCCATACAACATTCATGAAGTATACAAACCAAATAGGTTTGATAAAAATCAAAACCTTCGAACGAGCAAACCTGGTGCAGGTGTAACCCTTCTTTTAAGCAAGTCACAAAATATAAATTACCGTACAGCTGTTTTGCTCTTACAAACACATCTTAGCAAAACTACAGATCCAAACTTCACCTCTGATATAGAGCTTGTAGACTAAAATAAAGTAAATTAAATTTATATTTTTAGTCTAAAATATAATCTATAAACTTTTTGAGCTAAGAATACCTCCACCAACTCCACAGATTTTGATGCATCTGGAGCTGTGCAAACACCCCCTAAAGATTAGGTTTTATTACAACATGATGTATTGATGTCTGTCATCTGCAGTGGCTTAATCCACAGCTACTAAGCCACTGTTACAAAAACTTAGCATTACTAGTTCAATGCCCGTGCGTTGCTACGAAAAATAAATTTGATAACGAAACATAAAGATCAAACAATAAAAGAAAATTATGCTATAAGATCAAACATCTATTTCTCCTGATTACACAAGTTTTTATGATTTCTCCTACGACATGAATTTAGACATTCATGATATTAAAACAAATTTAGAAATAATATTATTGGTATACATTCCGAAAGATCTGAAAATAAACAGTTACATTACAACACGACTTGGATAACATTTTGATCAAAACCTTGTCTATGATATGAATACCACTTATCTAATGTGGCTTCCAACAGAATAACAAAAATATGGTAAGTCAGTAATAACAAACTGATTATCTGATAAGTGAGTTGAAACAAACCGCAATAATTATGGAGATTGTATCAGCCACGGTCGGTGGTGAGCTTCCGCGCCATGCCGTCCGCAATCACATCCTACTGGACAATCACATCCTACTGAACAATCAGGTTCGATCTCTTGCCACAGCCGAAACATGAACAAATCTATAGCGATTGCACAGAGAGAGAGATGCCTCACCTTGCAACTCAGCTGCTAAAGTGGAAAGAGGTTCCTGCATGATTGCGAAGGTACTAGTCATGTAAATCAATTGATAGACACAACAGTTATTAATATGAAAGGCAAAATGAAAGCAGGTCAACAAAGTTATAGATTAATCTAAAATGACTCTACAAACATACAGATAATCATAACAGTGTATTACTGTTTTCCACCATTAAAATATGCTTAAAATTCACCAGTACCAACAAATACCTTAGAGATATCCAACTAATTGAGTTAAATGTAGCTCTCCAACTCCTCAGATAGATTAATATCCGCTGAGAACCAGCCAATGTTCAACGCTTTCAAGAAAATATAGTGTAAATTATTATATTTTATTTGATCACAAACTCGAAATACTATCCCAGAAACATCCGCCATTTGGAACCCCGCTTGCAAGTCACAACAGAGCACAAAAATTCGACACTGAAACTACTCGCCAAAGATGGATGAACAAACGGCGAATACTAAACTTCCCACTCTACAACCACGACCACATCCGAACTAGCTACTCGGAGATAGAGAATCAAACAAAAATTACGAAATGTTACATGAGCAAATGCAACCAAACAAGCAACCATGGTAAGATCAAATGATACCTCTTCGCCACGACGTCTAGTCTCAGAACCACTTCTCCAATCTGCACCTCTGCAAAAACCAAACCGAATCAACAATCTAAGAACACAACACATAAGAAACGAAATGAAGAGAAATGGGATTGAACTTGAATCGAAGCAGAATCACTCACTTCCCCAAAGCACTTCGCCAACTTGAGTCCCCAAAGCATTGAAAGACTTGGCCCTCCATACGGTCTCTTTTTAACGTAAGCGACATGCAAGTAAAGTGTAACATACAAGGAAATAACAAAAATCGAAATGGCAAGAATGAGATATTCCTTTATTAATTAAGGAAGGCATCCCAAGAATATATATTCTTTTCTTAATTAAGGAAGGCATCCTGCGAAAAGGAATGTGTCACAAAAGACTTACCGTAGGCTGCTGGGGTTGGCGGGGAGGGCGGTGGGCCATGGCGGTCAGAGAGGGAGGCCGAGGCGTTGGAGGCCACTGGAAGGTCGTGAGGAAGGAGGGAAGTCACCGGAGAAGCGGATGGCGCCGAGGTCAAGGACACGGAGGTGGTCGCGAGATGTTGTGCCCGCCTCATGAGCGTTGCCATGGAGGCGGAGGTCGGAGAGGCGGTGGCAGAGGATCCAGATGGAGGGCGGGAGTGCGCCGGAGAGAGTGTTGGCGGCGAGATCGAGGTCGGAGAGCGCGGGCGCGTTGCTGAGCTCGAGGTGGATGGCGCCGGATGGTGAGGGACTCGAGGCCGGTAAGCATCGCCATGCCTGCTCTGACTTGGTTCATGGCGGCTATACCCTCTTCTCCCTCTGTTTCATCTCCAGGTGAGTTTAAGCTGGCTTGGGTTTCGATCTCGCAAGATGGCAGTACGATTTGCCGATTGCCTGGACCAGGTTTGTGAATTTCGAGATCCAAACAAGAAGCTGATCTTGCGATCCATACACAAATCTCCAAAACAACAAGAAAAGAAAACCAACACAAAATCATGGTCTACAGGTCTAGAATCAAACCGCGAACAAAAGACGAAACATACAAGGAGCAAATAAAAGCGAGAGATGAAACAGAGGGAGAAAAGGGTATAGCCGCCATGAACCAAGTCAGAGCAGGCGTGGCGATGCTTACCAGCCAAACAAGTCTAGGTATATATAGCGATAGGGGTTCCTGATTAGGGTTTTTGTGAGTCATCTTGGGTTGGTGGTGGAGAACGGACCACCACCAACTCAAAATTAGAAGTAGTAGATATACAACTCTTACCTGTATTACTCCACTCAGTGACGCCAGTCCCAATCATACATCAATAGGGAATTTACACAATACAATTCACAGCATAAATCGCCCCTTTGACCTAACTCTAAGGACAAATTTTTATGCTAAAGTCGAGATCTTTCTTTTTAGTACTCGGATTCAATTGTCCCGGCTTCATTGCGCCGAAGCTCTAGCCATCTCTTTGATCAACTATCGGTCATCACATTTCCCTAAATCTCTTAGTTACAAATTGCCTCCTTGAAAACATACAATGACACTCATATGTCCTTTGCATTTCCATCTGAATGGAGGTAGCAATTCCTTTCTCCACCACGTAGCCGAGAAAACAGCAGCTTTAGTTGTTTCTTCAATCATTTCAACCCAAGGAGCCGTGACCACAGTAGGATTCGCAATATCGTCTATAATTAAGCCAGTAGGGTATCTAATACAGGTTGGTAAATAAGTTAAATTCAAAAAATTCAAAACTCGGAAATAAATTATGCAACGTAAATGCCGCGTTCATCGTTTAATATGCTCGGTTTTTTGTGAATATCGAGCAAAAATCGCTCATAAAATTTCACTTAATTATCGAGGTATAACCAGCGATTATTGGTGAAAATCGCTTTTTTAATTTTTTTTTCTTAAAAAGAACCCTTCCTTTTCTACCGATTTTGCTTAATTTTGAAAATCTTGATATGGTACTGTGAACTTGGACGACAGTATATAGGTTTCTTGTCACATCATAAAGAACCGACTCATACTGCATTGTCCGGACTATTGTTGGAGATGACTTTGAACTCCACATCTGCTGAAACCAAGCACAAACTGCAGAACTCAAGCACTTCGCACTGACACCTTCGCCAAGAATGTTTCATCTTCATTAACAGGTCATGGAGCAAACTGGAGAAAGACGGCCAAGTTCCAGAATAGCACACATCGTGATGAAGGACTAATTTGAACATAGGTCAAGCTACACTCTGCAGCCAAGTATGCAAGGTTCAGATAATCCACTCTGCTCCTAAAAATGTCAGCCTGATAGTTGTAACACACAGCCCTTTTACGATGTTCGAAATATCTGCCAAATCCTGATTGTCATTTATCAATTTCAGTTCGAGAGATCTAATGTTATATCATTGCGTTTTAGTAGTACGATGTCATGTGCTTCTGTAGGATGGGTTTAGATCCAATTGCCGAAAACAATGGTTACTTTAGCATTGCTCAGATTTTAGTCTGGCACGTTCCAAAATTTTCAAGCGGTCAGCTTCATCGGAGATGAGAAGCTCCTCGCGTAGTTTCGTCCAAACAGAAAACAAGGTGGATATCTCAACTCTGCTCTGCCGCAGAAAGCAAATGAATTGACACGTAATAAATAACCAGAGAACAAGCAAAAGAAGGCGCTGGTTTACGCGGTGAATGTCTCCAAAAAACCTCCACAAGATCACAGCAAACCTCACTCGCGGACGAGATTTTGGACTGGAAAATCCCTCTCGCAAACGAAGAAATTGCCACAAAACACGGCAAGTTTTGGGACAGAGTGCGTTTGCTTTGCTTCCACAAAAACGATAAAAGAAACGAATAATTCCCGAAGAAGAGAAGGCATATGCCAGCGGAAAGGGCCCAGAAAATCACCGAGGGGTCAGATCCAGGTGAGTTTAAGCTGGCTTGGGTTTCGATCTCGCAAGATGGCAGTACGATTTGCCGATTGCCTGGACTAGGTTTGTGAATTTCGAGATCCAAACAAGAAGCTGATCTTGCAATCCATACACAAATCTCCATAACAAGAAGAAAAGAAAACCAACACAAAATCATGGTCTACAGGTCTAGAATCAAACCGCAAACAAAAGACGAAACATACAAGGAGCAGATAAAAACGAGAGATGAAACAGAGGGAGAAAAGGGTATAGCCGCCATGAACCAAGGCAGAGCAGGCGTGGCGATGCTTACCGGCCAAACAAATCAAGTTATATATAGCGATAGGGGTTCCTGATTAGGGTTTTTGTGAGTCATCTTGGACTGGTGGCAGAGAACGGACCACCACCAACTCAAAATTAGAAGTACCACCACCAACTCAAAATTAGAAGTAGTAGAGATAGAGATAATCCATTCATCCATCCTAAACAAAGCAGCATATGAACTGAAGAAAAATGTAATATGTACTATCAACGAAATCATCCTAATATAATACTATGAAGTTCAACTAATAATGCAAAACAGATGAAAAGTAATGTACAATGTACTGGTAAGTAATCAAAAACATTTCTTTACACAACACAGTGAGATCAAGTAAGCCCTCAGACATCCAAGGAAGGATATTGCAGCATCAACTCTCAAGCCTGGCAGGGCGAAAGCTATTAGGTGGCAACTGCGAATGTTATGAGAAACGTGCCTTGATTTTATCATCTGGCATACGTTACGGCTCACATGTTGGGTCAACATGAAACAAAATTCCTTAGACATCACCAAAAAAATACTGCATTGCATCAGACATCCAAGGAAGGATTTAGCAGCACCAGCTCTCAAGCCTGGCAGGGCGAAAGCTCTTAGGCGGCAACTGCGAATGTTATGAGAAACAAGCCTTGATTTTATCATCATTTGCAATGCACCACAGCAAACAAAAAGCTTCCCACGACAGGTAAAATCAACGTTAAAATCACAACAAATAGAACTACAAAAATATACAGGGTTCAGATATTCACGAAAGGATTTAGCAGCATTAGCTCTCAAGCCTGGCAGGGCAAAAGCTCATGTGCGTCAACTGCGAATGTTCTAAGAAACAAGCCTTAAATGTATCATCATCAGCATACCAGCATTTGGAATCAAATAAACTTGATGAAATACAACTAGATGAGTTGGACATGGAGCAATTTGGTTATTTGCCACTTCAAACATGAGGCTTTGCAAATTTGCCACTGGACCCACATTTCATTGACTCAGATGGTCCCATATGTCATTGGCTCAAGTGGTATCATAATCAAAGGGTCAATCTTTGAAGTGGCAAATAACCAACAATTTGGTTATTTGCCACTTCAAACATGAGGCTTTGCAAATTTGCCACTGGACCCACATTTTATTGACTCAGATGATCCCATATGTCATTGGCTCAAGTGGTATCCCATATGACCAACCATGATAACAGAATGTAATCACAGAAACCGGCTCTGTGGACCGATTGAAATGCGGTCCAAGGTTCCTATCAACATGTGAAACGTGGAAGACCAACTCTGTTTTGGCCTAATAATAGCATCACCAGTCAGTGCCCAGAGCTACCGGAGACGTGGCATTAGGCCTAAACTACATTAGATAAATAGACAGAATTTAAGTACTACAACAAAGTTACACATTACGAAGTTTTACAGAATCCCTCAGAGACCCATTTAAAATCACGCACACAGCTGAACCAACCAGTGCAAATGCATTTCAATCCCAGACCAAACCACAAAGGTATGGTCAAAGGATGGACACTTGCAGCGGTCAGCGGCAGCTGCTGTTTACAGTGTCAAACGGCACTTCCTATCGGTAGGTCTTGAGCTCTTCACAGGGACCAGATGATAACAAAAACATACATAGACAACCAGAATTAAAATGAAAGAATGCAGTTGAAGTATAATAGTACATTGCACAACACTACGCTTGGAATAAGCCTCAGAAAGCCAGACTAAAGTTTCGTCACTTATAAAATCTGACGGTAATTCCAACATGTATAGCTAATCATCATAGGCTTAATATTGCATTGCGTAGATTTCGGGGGGGCACAAGAATTTAAGGCAGAAGAGTACCTGACAGATGAATAGAATACTGCCTCGATACACTGAGGCGAAACCAAAGAAATACTAGAAGCCCAAACATAAGATGCAACAAGAATAAGATGGAAACAAAGCAAAAAGGCAAGCAAAATAAAAACTGAAAGAAAAGAACTTCTGTGATGTATTCAGATGCAAAGTTGTGTATCATATGGAAGAAGGCAAGCAAAATAAAAACTGAAAGATTGGAGGATCTGTAGTTACTCAGTGGTGGCAAATAAGATTAATTGGTTCGATTCTGCCAGCGTGTCTCTTCAATGCTTTCAGAAGAGGGAGCTTGTTTATCCTCACCGCGACTCAACCTCCAGTAAAACAAAACAGAAAAGAACCATAAAGAGAACAGATTCGAACAAAAAAGGAGATGGAAGAAACCAGATGGCTCGGTTCAGCGGGAAAGTCGGCATACAGATCAATCTCTGAGGAGAAAAACCTGTGATTTGGTCTGTTGAGCTTGAATATTACCGAGTCGTCACTGCCATCGCCTGAATCAAAGAAACTAATCGGCGAAGAAACCGAAACAAAACAAAAGATGCATCTACCGAAGAACAGATCTGGCCTTGGAAGATGGAGATGAGAGGAGAGAGCTAGAGCACTTTTCATTGACGGCGATGAGAGGATTTTAGTGGACGGGGTGCTTATATAGGGGAGGGAATGTTAGGTTAGGGTTTAGGGTTCGTGCCGCCCCGGATCGTGCGGATAACTCGGCCGTGCCGGCTGGTTGGGCTCCGTTGGGTTCTGGGCTGTGATTACGATGACTTGCATATGAAGTGTTGTATCGGCTGGCCCATGGACAAAAAAAATTGGGCTCTTAACTCAACGAACAACAAATTGGATTCGGACTTGCAGAACTTTTAGTTCGGCCCATTATTTGAGACAAGAAAACCGTCCCGTTGGATGGATTTGTCACTCTCTCCCTTTTCTCCGACCGTGTCAGTACGATGCAAGTGTCAACAGTGATCTGACTACCGACAGGATGGCATCTAATACCAAGGTAACGACTAACGAGCCATCGTGCTTATCGGCGTCAGAGTTGGACTGTTTAAGCCTTCAGTAAAACTTACGCCCCCATGCTTTGGTTATGTAAAACATACTATACGAGTAGCAAGGTGCATAGTAACGTAGCAGTTCTATTTGACCGATTTCATATCAGCATGTGGGTTCATAAAACCAATTAAAAGCAATAATGGTATGTGCCAACAATTTCAGCCCTTGTCTCGAGGGATGTCATTCTTATACTGAACCATATTGTAGTTGTAGATATTAAGGACCACTGCCCTTTGTTCACACCATAGTTTTTTTACCACTGCCCTTTGCTCTCACCATAGTTTTTTTTTACTGGCGTTGATACACGCGCGAGTGCCGACGCGTGGCTCCCCTGACCAACCAGAGCGCAGCAAAACCGAGCTTAGCTTAGGTGGTCCAGCGATTTCCGGTGCCAAGGCAGGTACAATAATAAAATTAGTTATTTAATTTATCTTCTATCTATATCATCTAGAATAAACACTAAAATTAACTTGTATAATACCTATCTCTAAAAGTTAGCTCTAGATGTTGTATATTAACTATTTCATCTTTTTTTTGTATATAACTAATATATCTATATTTTCATATAATGTTTATTACTAAATAAGAGACATCTCTCTCTTTTTTTTTTTCTCATTCTTATATATTGGATAAAATTAACATAAATATGCTAATAATAAGTTAACGTGGTCGTGGGGACGGCGAGGAGGTCAAACGTATCGCGCGGTGTGGCCTGTGGTGGTGGCCGGTGGTTCTATCTGTTTAGTGCACCGCCGTCAGGATTCCACTAATCTCGCATGCTTTTCTATCTAAATTCTACATCTCCATTTCCACCCACCATTTTCTTCCAACCAAAAAATAAAAACCGAGTAGAAAACATCGGCTCCACTACTTGTTGCCACGACGCTCCTTCTCCCCACTCCACCGATGAGAATTCAGAGCCACCACTTCCTCCTGCTCTGAATCGCTCTTCCCCGATATATCTCACCTATCCATCCATCCATCCCACTTCCAATCCATCGCCGTCAACCCCACCCGTCCACGGATAAGCGCATCCGATTTGGCGCTGAGAGCGTCGCCGGCGATGCTCTGCTCCGGCCGCATGCTCGCCTGCAGCGGCCTCGGCCCCGGGAGGCTCCGGCCGCCGCGCGCCTACGCTGACCGGCTGCGCCCGCCGGCCCCAGCCCTCAGGTGGCGGGTCGCCTCCTCCGCCGCGGCGTCCGGTGGCTCCTCCGACATGCCGTCGTCGACCCCGTCGTTCGGCTCCGGGGACGACCAGGCCGCGGCCTCCGCTTCCTTAGGGTAATGATCTCCGCGCGATTCGGGTGTTTGTTGCGGATGAATCGTGCTGTTGGCGTGGGTGTGCTTGTGCTCGTAGTATTTTTGTGCGTGTGTGAGCTATAGTCGATTTTGCTTGTGGTTGCTCGTGCCGCGGGTATGGCTATGTCAGGCAGATTTAGGAGTAGGGTTTGGAGTAGCTATAGCATATGCTTGCTGCAATCGAGCATACTTGAATACGATGGATCTGATGGATAAAATGTTGGTCTTGAACCCTGCTTGGCTTGGCTTACAGGTTTTGCATCATTGAAGGGCCTGAGACCGTCCAAGATTTTGCTAAGCTGGACTTGCAGGAGATTCAGGATAATATTAGGAGCCGCCGGAACAAGATATTCTTGCATATGGAGGAGGTATGTTGACTTTTTTTTTTTGTTTATTATTATTTGCCTTGCTTGCCAAAAAGGTGAAGTGCTGAAGAGCAAGATATAGTTTTAGTATAGTAATTCATGCAACTAAGGTGGAAATGATCGTCCCTGAGCTAGAACATAGTTCCATTGAACTAGTTATTCAAGGATGGTGTAACTCTGTAACTTGTGCTGTTGGTTATTCATCTTCTCTTCTGGTCTTTTATGTTATTGGAGATAGTAGATGAGTGCATGTGCACATCAGCAGCGAAGTTGGAACATCTATTGATGCTTGAGGGTTAGTTTTTACCCATCTGGATCGGCTTCTTTCTGTTCGTACTTAAGATTGGGTTCTTTTAGTTATATCTTCTAGTGAGCTCTGCCATGCAATGATGCTAAAGCCGGTATCATATGCCTTCTTGTATTTTTATCCTTATGTTCCTTTTTATTGTACATAGATTCGCAGGTTGAGAATACAACAAAGAATAAAAAATGCTGAACTTGGAATCTCAATTGAAGAGCCTGAAAGAGAACTTCCAGATTTTCCATCATTCATTCCATTTTTGCCTCCACTGGTAAGTATCTGTTCCTTTTCTTGATCCAAAGCTATTAAGCATGGGCATTACTCAGTAATATTTTGGATGCCATGATATACTGTATTGAGGTTGAAACTTGAAAGCAGTTGCTTACCAAAGTTTACTTTCTGTAAACAGAGTGCAGATAATCTAAAGGTCTACTATGCTACATGTTTCACTCTCATTGCTGGAATAATGGTCTTTGGTGGATTTCTTGCACCAATTGTAAGTTATATTCTTGATTCTTGAATTGTCATTTTTGCTATCCTCATTGATTTCATCGTGTAAAATGGGTTGGATGTTTAACAACTTGATGTGCTCCTTGCAGCTGGAACTTAAACTTGGTCTAGGAGGCACATCTTACGCGGACTTCATCCACAGCGTTCATTTACCTATGCAATTAAGGTACCGCTACTGTTCCAATCGGTTTATGAAGCACCTTCTAGCCAGGAATATTATGACTGACATGGCATGGTTATTTACTCTTCCTTTCTTGATTTTTTCCATCTGATATTGTAGTCAGGTAGATCCTATTGTGGCATCCTTCTCAGGCGGAGCAGTCGGAGTTATCTCTGCCCTAATGGTTGTTGAGATAAACAATGTCAAGCAGCAGGAGCATAAACGGTGCAAATATTGTTTAGGAACTGGTACTTTTTTCCCTGAGAAACTCTTTCATATCCAAGGATTATAATGATACCAGCTAGAGAAGATTGCATGTGGCGCTAAATTTTCGGTGAATGTTCAGTGCAAAAATTATCTTACACCACCTGAATCCCATATTCAAATCTGAAATGGATTATCTTGTTCATTACTTCCTCAATAATAATTCAGTATATGGATCAAAATATCGATGAATTTGAAGGGCTGATAACTGTAGTACTATATAATAATTCGTTGGAAATTTGACCGAGCCTACCTGTTAAGCTTGCTGTGCATCTATTACCAAAAATGTACTCTCGCATAGAGGATCCTCTCTTAGTTATTCCATAGCTGTAAATTGAAACCACAGTTTGCTTGGGCACTGAGAATTCCATGATGATGCTTGTAGGATACCTGGCTTGCGCCCGCTGTTCAAGCACAGGGGCTCTTGTGCTTACTGAGCCTGTTTCAACGTTCAGTGATGTTGATCAACCTTTATCAGCACCAAAAACAGAGAGATGCCCAAATTGCTCAGGTGCAGGAAAGGTAAAAAGCCTTTTTACACGCTGAATACTTCACCCGGATTTCAGATTCAATGCAATTTCCGATTCCCAATTAATGTTGGCTCTTCTGAGGGGGTTACATACTAACATGCAAACCCATATGCTATTTAGGGACTTAAACGAAACTTGACCTGTGACAAAATGTTTGCAGGTGATGTGCCCAACATGCCTCTGCACTGGGATGGCAATGGCAAGCGAACATGATCCCCGAATTGATCCATTTGATTAAAGATATAACTTAGTTGTGGAATTCTTGTACCGCTATGTAAGGATTGCAGGCACTCTGCCTTGGCCCACTACCGCGGGGCCCACACGGTAGTGCGCCAACGGCACTCTGCCGTTACGGTAGAGGTCCAGAGGATCCACGCCCGCTATGTAAGGTGTTTGTAGATCTGTAGATAATAGTATTGACAGGCATGCCAGGGGTTCCAGGCTTACGATTAGGGCACCACTTTGGATATTAGGGTGCGTTTGGTTGCCTACATGGTTGTCTAAATTGCATGAGTGGATGCAATTGTATCTGTTAAACACGTGTTTAGTTTCCTGTTCATCCAGGTTAGGTGGATGCAATTGCACCCACTCATGCAGGATGGAAGAAACATAAAAATTAAGCTTCTCTCTGATGCAGGTCTGTGAGATGTATAAACAAGTAACCAAACCAATCATCTTACATCCACTCATATAGACCAATGTTAATCTGGATGGCTCATACGAAACAGGCTAGAATAGTGCAGACAACTAAATATATCCTTAGTGAATCTGAGTCAATTATTGGAATATGTAACACTATATCAGACCCAACCCCTGTACGGATCAAATCGCATGAACTGAACGGTGCAGAGGTGTATGTTGTCAAATCTAATAAATTGTGTCGGTGTATAGTACCCTATGTTTATGGTACCCAACTTAGCTATTCAATCTCATCAATGAATTGGCCATGGCATTTTCGATTCCAAACGTGTGCTGGTAACTTGGTATGCTTCTGGTTGTTGGTTTGGTGGAAATGCATCAAAACATCCCCCTCTACTATTCAGAGAGTATGAACACGGGAGAAAATAAGAATATCAGTGTGGTTGTTCCGCTCTCGCATTAGAATATGTTGCGGTATATCTTTACTACTTTTTTTATAAAAAAAAAACTAGTGGTAGTTCATCTTCTACTCTGGTTCATCCGTCCCTCCTACTACACTTCCTTTTTTCACCTTCTAAAAAAATCTCTAAAAAAATAGAAAAAATAATATATCAACAAACAAATTTCTTCTTCATAAATATTCGCTAACAGAAAAAACAATATACCAACAATCAAATTCTATCTCCTTAAAAATTCTCTAACGTAAAAAATGCCAAAATAATTCTGGGCGTATGGCAAAACTGACGGCACGGAGGCGTGACGCAGCCCAACGTGGAGGCAAAGCCGAGGGCATGTGCTAAGTAGGACGATCTAGTCATACTGGGTGTAATTCGATTTTTTTTATCCATAGCAAAGTACGGATATTCTGCTAGTGCATAAAAAAAAGAATTTACTATTGTGTAGCTTTTGTATTAGAGCAAGTGCAATAATAAAGCTTACTACTTACTTCATCTGTCATCTATGTCATCTAAATTAAGCACTAAAACCAGCTTGTACGATAGTTATCCCTAAAGATTGGCTCTAGATACTGTGCTAGAACTATCTCTTCTCTCTTGTATATAACTAACCTTCCTATGCTCCCATGCAATACTTACTACTAAGTAAGAACGAGCTCTCTTCTCTTTCTTTTTTTCTCACTCTTTCATATATGACAAATTTAATATGAACATACTAAGAGTAAACTAAGGTGGCCTTATTATACATACTCTTATGATCTGAGTAAGCATTGCATTCTTTTGGCACCTTTTCTTAAGATCCGATTGGAATTCCACGTGAAACCGTTCAAGTCCCATAGAAATTAGAAAAAAAAATTTGTTGCAAAGGAGGAGAACTTTAAAGGACTTCCTTTTGGCACTACACCAAAAAAGCTACATTAGCTATCACGGAAGCTATTCTTTGACATGTTTTCAGCATTAATTTTTTTAAAAAAATTAAATATGTATATGATAAAGTCTCCTCCAAACAAATCATAGAATCATTCTACTTAAGAAGGAACAAATATTTTTATAAGCAATGAGTCCATTTTGCAAACTTTCAAAAAAAAGTTCATTTAACACCCTCAACTATAAAACCGGGTGTTTAGCACCCAATTTACACCTTAATGATGTTTTGAGGAGCAGTTTTGCTGATAGGGATGATGAATTTTGTGGTTTTTGATATGTTGACAGCTATGTCATCATTTTTTAGATCAAACGAGAGAATGAATGATGACGAGAAGAAGGAAGAACATGTATATAGAGAAAAGGAGTGAGAGAGATCAATGATGTTGATATCAATACCCTTAAATTGGCTCATCAGTACCAAAACTCAATGGTGTAGCTACCAATATGGTGAAAATAATCTTGAATGGGATCCAAATCATTAAAACTGCCCTCTAAAACTGACTTAGGGTGTAAATTGACCCGGTTTTGTAAGTTTTTTTGGGGGGGGGTTTAAATACTCGTTTTTGTAGTTCAGGGTATTAAATGAACTTTTAGGAAAGTTGAGAGGTGTAAAATAAACTTTTTTATAATAAAAATATGAGTCAAGTCTAGAATCAGCAAACATAATAATACACATAAAAAAACCATAAGCGATAACTATATCATAATGTTCTTAGTAATAAGTACTTAATCACTGAAAGATATGAATGTTGGATTACTTAAAAAGGGCAAGATGGGTTCTTTTACTAGGTTCTCGTAGTTCAAGCTTATAAGAGATGCATTTGGGTTGTTTAATAATATTGGATTTCAAAGTGGGCCTAATAGTTTAGCCCATAGCTACCTATGTAGCGGAGCTATCGCTAGCTAGTAGCTACAAGCTACGCTAAATAGCAGAGTTATTGCTAACTATAACGTTTATAGCTAACATAGCAGAATATTGGCATGTAGCTTCGCGTTTAGGTCTAAAAAAGCTATAGTGTAGCTATAACTCTGCTCCTTGTGATTTTGTAAGTTGTAACTAGAGTTCAAAATCCTCGTTACCAGCTGATATTTCGACTTTTCATATAGTAAAACTAAGAATAATTACATATGCAGTATATGATTTTCCTTGGTCTGGTCACCGTCTTACTGAGATTGAGAGTGAACTGGCTGTTGGCTAGGAGATGTATGCGCATGAATCTACTGGCACCTTCAGTTTGTTCTTGGTTCATTCTAGGTTCATGTTGAGACAAAATTTATGCTGATCCCAAATGTCTTGCAACCCTTAGCCCTTTACCCAACTTAGTGATGCTACTTTAATGGTGCAGAACGATAGCTCTTTCACCGGTGCTTTTTAAAAGACACTGATACGGTGATATTATTGCATTATTGCATTCTTCTCCGTCCTTTTTGTGTGTGGAAAACGGTTGGGTTTTGTACTGATGATGTTTTATACGCACCAAGGTTTTTTTTATTAATATGAATTTGTTTGGAGATGCTATTACAATAATCTTTTTAGCATTTTCTGAGCTGCATTTTTTTCCCCAAACAAGAAATGTACTACATCGATAGCACTAACGTAAGGAAAATTATGATTATGCATTTGTAAGATGGGCGAATATGCTCTCTATTCTGCATAGACTCTAGGAGCACATAAGACAAACGGACTGTTGGTAGAGTGCTAGTTTAGGTGCTCGGGTCTTATATACGTTTTCATGTAAATTTTTCCCCCGAAGTGTTTGACTCAAACGGTGAAAGTTAAGGCTCATCTCTGCTTCCATCAAGTGTTTGATCCGATGGCGACATTGACGGTTCAAGCTTAGACGTCTTGAGCTAGGGCCACTCGATTTGAGAAATATTTGTACGGATATCTGACGTTTGCCCGGAGCTTGGCTCAGCAAGCTACAGCGACAGTTCGTTTTTGCAGAGAAACTGACCAGAGAATACGGATAAGATGTCATGGAAGAACAGGTGCTGCTTTAGCATCTTCAACAATTCAACAAGGTAGTGTGATATTTGAAGTTCATAACTTCGTTAAAAAAGAAGAATATGGCAGAGCAGGTGCATACGTGGCGCAGTGTATTGGTGGCTTGCAGGCAGTGTCGCATCTGCTTCAATCAAGTTATGAGCTGGCTGGGTGCGATTGCACCGTGCAGGTGTCCACGTCGTCCCGCGCCGAGGGTTAGTGCGCCTCTTCGCGCCACTCTTATTTGTTAGAGAGGTACTACTGTGGTATATAGTATGTTTTACAGATAAGCTTTATCCAGATAGATTTTATATTGTTTTGTCTCGCTAGGTTTCATATTGTTTCACAATTAAGTTTTATCAGGTTTTGTAGTGTACTTATAAGTTTCATAACGTTTTAGTTTCGTAGGTTTCATTAGGTTTTAAAATAGTTTCAAATAGATTTTATAAATATTTCAGTATGTCTCAATAAATTTCAATGAGTTTCTAATATGAAACTACAACTTTCATCAATTTTCAAATCTAAAACTTTATTTAAAACAAAATTCAAAATAGTTTTAACTGAGTTTCAAGAGGCTAACTTCAAAGTTTCATAAGTTCCAGAGAAAAACAAATGAAAACCAGTTTCATGAGATTTGTCAAATATTCAAAAAAATTAAGCGTGTTTCACAGGGTTCATATATCTGGACGAAACACTATGAAACCTCATGAAACTTATGTGTGAAATTTAGCTCTAAAACATGTAACCTACTGAAACATAGTCATACATACCTGATGAAACTGTAAACATAAACGTGAATCTATGTGATGAAACCTCATGAAACGTATTAATGAAACGTTCGTCAAACGTCATGAAACTTATTCGTGAAAAGTTAATACTTGAACCTATTGTAACTTATGAAACATTGTGAAACTTGTTTCGTGAAACCTTATGAAACCTATCTGTGTGAAACGTTGTGAAACTAAAGAAGAATTTTAACTAAGTTTAAAAAGACAAACTTCAAAGCTTCATAGCATGTTTCATACATCCAAATTCAACACCATAAACACTAACAATGCATATTTGATCTAAGTCTTTATGAAAATCATGATCGCATATTACCAAGCAAGGTTTTGTTGAGGTAAGTTTCATGCATGGAACTCGAAAACCAAGTCCTACGTTAGCATTTCGCCAAACAATTGAGAGGTGTGAAGACATGTTGGAAGCACATAAGAGAACTACCGGCCATTGTTTGCGTAGAGGTTGCTGTGAGGATGCGCGTGTGTGGATAGATCGCCGGCGAGGTCGTGGTGAGCGCTTGGGCAGGGACGTCACGAGGCATTATCGCCGAAGAGCTCATGCCACTGGTGGCACGCGAGCTGGCATTGGATGGAGACTGAGGTTTCAAGCGAGGTCGTGGTGCACGCGATATCTGTGGCAAAGTCGTGCTGCGCAGGGGAACTCACCACGCGAGGTCGTGCTGCACAGTAGAGGTCGCCGGAGTGAGTGACAGGCGGCGAGTGGGAAACTGGGAATGGACGTACTGGACGCGTGCGCGCGAAAACAAGATCGAGCGATTGCATCCTGAAGACACTCGTGAGCTTTACAGTTAATGCAATCAGGATTAATCCAACAGTAAGAACCTATTCCGTCAAATGAGTTGCCGATGGTATGCCGCTTCATAGAGTTTCTGTATTTGTTATCGCCTCATAATATTGTTATACACAACTGTAGGATCGATATATACTAAACTAGCAATCAAAGGGGGTGAATGATTGCGTGAAAACTAAAATTAAATTTTTGATGATTTTTGGAACACACCAATTTAGACTTAAATTGCCTTAATTTGGATTCGACAAAAACCTTACTGCGCCGGACCAAAATCTTGCACTGCCGGACCAAATTCTTGAATCGCCGGACCAAAAATAAAGTCTTGCGCAGGACCAAAAAACTTACGCCGGACCAAAGAAGAATTCGCGCCGGACCAAACAAAAACAGACTAATATACGTTCACTAAAATATTAATTCCTGAAGATCTCTCCGTTAGATTGATGTGAAATTTTAACTGTAGAAACTAGATTCAATTTGAAAATTAATCCAATAAGAATCAGCTCGATCGGATATACAGATCTAGAAATATCACCTTCATAAGATGACTGAATCAATAATAATGAAAATTGAACTACGCCGGACCAAAATTCTCCAGCTACGCCGGACCATACAACTTGCGCAGGTCTTCTTGTATGCACGCGAAAAACTTCTAGTCGCCGCTCACCAGGACGTGCGGCCACCAAACGCAAGCAACAAAAAAAACCAGCACAGCCTATCTTCTAGTCGTTGGCCTTCAAAGAATTAAAGACGCCAGCAATCTTCTTGCACTCGCCTAACATGCATGCATGCAGCCAGAACCAAGCACTAAAACTTCTAGTCACCTGCCTTTCTGCCCGAAAGAACTCACGCATGCATGCGGCCGTATGGCCTGCTTCTCGTCGCCAGCAAGAAAACTCTCCGGCCGCAAAAACAGAAGCACCGCACACCCGATTTTTTTTATCTAGCTACAATACTTCAAAGCAAAAGAGTACAAACTCTAATAGCTCTATACACAGAATAAACAGAAGACACCTCCTCCTATTTATACTGAGCAAACATAAAGAAATTGAATACAACTCCACACCCAACATGAAAAAGGTTTGTATACAACCCCACTTGGCCCAACATGGCCGAATACAATTTCTGCACGTGTGTACAGTTCACATGCCATACTCACGTGACTAACCAGCCTTCATGTGCACCGTTCTCTAGCCCGAACGTCTTGTATTACATCCTTGACTATCAAAACCTCGATTCCTCCCTAAACCTAGTCCTGAACCTCAGTTCCTCCATGAACCTAATTTCAGTCCTGTCATCGACTACGTTCGCCCTCGAGCAACACCTGCACATGAATAAACAAGAAATGAATCCGAGCACAAGTCCATGACTTGACTCAAAGTCAATCCATATAACCACTCACACGAGCGCATTGCATCAAGCAAAATCATTATCATGCTATCACAAAGCATCATCTGAAACAACATATGCACGAACCCACACATGCCATGATCATAACCACTTTGCAATACCAATTTTATTAAGCCAATTTTTCAGTATATGATTTCACAACAACATCACAGCATGGGCGTGTGGCTCAAATGGTTAAGCACTTCCTTCACATAATTCTCTTCGGGTTCTGATTTTTTGTAGCAAATTCACTGATTTAATTGAGCTATTAAATCATCTTGGAATTTTTTGAAACATTTTGATAAGGATTCTAAGAGTATGCCTAAGCTACCATAAAAATTACAGATTATAATCAAACTTGTTCAATTTTTAAAAATTCTGGCAATGCTACTAATGCATTTAGATTTCACTTTTTTATTTCCAGCTATCAAATCATCTTGGAAATTTTTGAAACTTTTTGGCAAGGGTCCTGAGAGCATGTCTAAGCTACCATAAAAATTCTAGCTCATGGTCAAACTTGTTCGATTTTTAAAAATTTTGACAATGCTACTAATGCATTTAGGGCCTATTTGTTTTAGCTTTTGATTCTGGCCCCAAAAGTAGAATAAAAAATAAACAACCTAATTCTAGAATCCAATTCCCATAATCCAGTCCACCTATGTACACTAGAAGCCACAATTCACTTCATATGTGCTTTTGGATTCTAGTTTTTGGAGAATTAGCTTCTCTATAACCACAATCCAAAATCAGTTTTTAGATAATCTAAAACTGAAACAAACAGGCCCTTAGATTTTGCTATTTTTTTTATTTCCAAGAGGCATCAAATGATTTCAAATTTCCCTGAAACTTTTTTGAAGACGATCTTAGGGTTATTTAGGATTTAATTAAATTTTATCCAGCTTTCATATTCGTTTGATTTTGAAATTTAAATTTTAGATACCTCATTTTTACTAATAAAAGGCTATTTTTTAGCTAGCAAAAAAATAATAAATTTGTAAAACAGAAAAAATACAGGCCAATGCCAAAATTAAGATTCAAATTTAAAATTTCATTCAGGGTTTGAAATTTCATTTTCGGTTGATATCTTGGAGGTGGGAAAATTCAGAATTTTGACGAAATCTCGGAATTTTTTATGAAATATGGTCCAAATTTAGAAGGCAAATTTGAAATATAGAATTTTTGGAACGAAATTTAGCCAAAACTATTGAAATTTCTGTTGAAATTGCCGAGATTTTGGTAGAGTTCAACTGAGCGAAAATGGTTCAAAACACGTTGAAAAATTTTGAAATTTTTTGTGAATGGTTCTCACAAATCACTAATGTTCTCAGGAACATTTCAAATAATAATCAAGCTTGAGGAATTTTCAACAAGCCTGAAAGTGTTACTGTCCTGATAAAAGGCTAATGGGCAAATTTCAATCGAATGAAAAATGATTCAAATCACCTTATAAAATTTTGAACATTTTTGTGGATGGTCCTGACACACCAATAATGTTCCTTTAAAATTTTCATATGATGAAAAAGCTTGATGAATTTTTAAAAATTCGAACAATGTTACTATTATGATAAAAGGCTGACCGACAAATTTCAACTGAATGAAAAATAGTTCAAACCCGTTAGAAAATTTTGAATATTTTTATGGATAGTTCTGAAGCGTCTCTAATATTTTTATAAAACTAGATCAATGCCCGTGCGTTGCTACGAAAAATAAAATTAATAACGAAACATAAAGGCCAAGCAATAAAAGAAAATTATGCTACAAGATCAAACATCTATTTCTCCCGATTACAAAAGTTTTTATGATTTCTTCTCCAGTATGAATTAAAGCCAAATATATTATACGTAGCAATATATATTACCAATCTTAAAAATCGATCAATCATTTTTATCCTTTTTTGCAATTTATATTACCAGCTCGCGTTCCTCTTCTTCTCGTCATGCCCGTCGACGACGTCTCACCATGTCGCCGAAAGCAATCGCGTCGAGCGTCGTCAGACGCTTTGTTCAAGTCCAACTGGTTTGGCTGGGTTACTGAGATCCGGTGGACGTCGCGCTCTGGCCGTTAGTTCCCTACCATTCTGATTTTTAAAATGACACATCTGGATCAGACGAACGAAATCTGTAGCTATCCGGAGAGGAAGGGGCCAGTTCGGTTTTGTTCGGGAGGAACGAGATCGAGAACTATCGCGGGGAACGAAAGCAAAAAAAGAATAGGTCGCTTTTTTCGTCCGATTCGGTTTCGTTCGGTTCGATTTTGTGGGTTGGTGGTGGAGAACGGACGTGACACCACCAACTCTTAGAAGTAGTAGAGATACTCATAACTCCAGCTCCACGGATTTTGTGGGCTGGAGTCGTATAAACACAACCTTCCTCGGCCCAAAATATCTATCAAATTTATCGGGATTCTTTATTTCGAAATGTTTGTAATCAAAAGTTTATTTATTGTAGTTTTATTTCATTCTCTACCATGCTATTAACGATGTCAAATATGTTTGACTGGTTGAAATACCTCACGTAACAGTGGTAAGAATATTAGCATAATCTAACTCAATTAACTATTACTTGAATATCATGCCTTCTTATACACGCAATGACAAGTATTTTGAAACGAGATTAACAAAGACATCCGGAAAAAGATCTGAATAATAAAATTATCTGTCGATGTGAAACGGTTTCTGCATCTATCTGCCAACACTTCACTTCGATGCACTGCAAATTAGCACTCCATAATTCGTTGCAGCGGTGGATTAATGACAAGGAAAGAAGAGCATGTGCGGAGCCAAAAGGCCCACAAATATTGGGCCGGCTCAGCGTGGGCCTACCCGTATTAGGCCGGATCAGTTTAGGCTCACAGATTTTGTGGGTTAGTGGTGGAGAACGGACCACCACCAACTCAAAATTAGAAGTAGTAGAGATTTTTAGACGATAGTCGTCTGGTATTTAGCTAGTTAGGTAGATATGCTCTATCCATCCCACTTGGTATGCGTCAGTAGTACGCTGTTGCGCCGCGCACCCGGCAAAAGCACAAACCACGCCTGGCCAGGCGGCTCAATCAGGCGCCGCGTCGGCCGCGGCCGCGATGCCCCAAAACGGCCGGCCAACCGAAACTGCATAGAAGAGATCAAGCGGCCACGTTCGTCGTCTTTGCTCGCTGGCCCGCGTTCTGCCTCCGCTCCTATGCATCTTGGAAGGGCGTGCACAAGAGACGAAAATGCGATTCACGTGGGGATCAAACAGGTTTTAAATCTTGGCTTCTTCAATCTTCAGGATACTGATTTTTATTTCTCAAGTTCGTAGCTACCCTATTGTATTGCCAAGAACAACACGTTTTGCTATGTCACCATGGTCCATGGGTTAGTACAATAGTATCTTTTGTGACGAAGTGTTTTTTTTTTGATACGGTAGAACTTAAATATAAGGATCATGTAGGTCTCTTGTTCAGAAATTTGATCATTTGCCACAAAATTATAGTGGATTCAACAATTTGCCATTCTATCCACAGATCATATGCGCTAAGTTCATAAGACAATTGATTATTTGCTCTTTTAAGAATAAATGCTAATTTTGCCCATCTTCTTCCCCTTCCTCCTCTTATTCCCTTCTTTTTCTCCCTTGCTCCGGCCATGGCCGACCTGCCTCTGCTTTCAACGCGGCCGAGCAGCTCATCCTGTGTCACAACTGGTGCGAGTGGAGAAGAAGCACAGGGCGTAGTCGGCGCTATGGGTACCGCTTCATCGGCTTCGGCAAGTGACAACGAGCGGCCAGGATGAGTTGATGCGGAGTGGCGGGAGAGGCACTAATGAGGGCTGTAGTAATTACGAAAAGATGGGCAATAGCAGGAGGGAGAGTAATTACTATAGCCGGTAAATGCTTGTAACTGGCGGTGAAAAAAACGATGTATAAAAGCAGAACTCGGTGAACGAATGAGAGCAGATTATGATTTGTCTTGAGAAACACGAAAACCATTTGCCCCATTCCCCTTTCTTGTTCTTCCGCTGTTCTTCCCTTTTCTTGGTTCAATTTGGAGCGATCGAATCTCACGTCTCTGGGCAACCGAGGCTAGGGGATATAACATATGGTATCAGATTCAGGACGATCGGGCGTCGAGCTGTAAAATCCCAGCGATTCCATTCGGATCTGCCGATTTCTGTGCTTCCGGGATTGCTGGTTGGCTCCGCTGCAGATCGCTCACGACGGCGCCCCCAAAGCCTTCGGTCCAAACCGGTTTCATTCTGGATGCGATGGGGGAGACTTCTGGGCGATTGGAAGAAAAGCTTGATGCTATCACAGAGAATCTTCAACTTCTCTTTGCTCAGGTTGGTACTATCGATGCCGCTCAACACCAACTGTTGGCACACACTGATTTAACAGCAAAGGTGGTTGAGCAACATGCAAAGGATCAGCAGATTTTTTTTCCAAACAATTAGAAGCAACGGGGCAAGCAGTTGCCCGCCTCACCGCTGATCGGGTGCTGGAGACGCAGCGATCGGGCGAGCACTATGCGGGGGATCCTGGTCGTGGTAAAGCTCTCTTTACTCCAACGGTGCATGGTCCTCGGCTTCGGACTGATGATGATAGCCCTCCGTTCTCCTCGGATCCGCAGGTTCAGAGCTCTCATACTCGACCACCTGATCTGAGTGGGTTGCGATCTCATCGCAAATCGACTGTTTTTCCGCATCATCATTTGCCGAAATTGTCTTTTCCTAAGTTTGATGGGACACATCCTCGCATATGGAGGGATAAATGTGTCGATTACTTTACCATTTTCAATATTCCAGAGGCACTTTGGGTGGTCACTGCGACGATGAACATGGAGGGCAATGCAGCGCGTTGGCTGCAGGTATATAAGGTGAAACATGAGCTGGGAAATTGGGAACACTTTATACATGATGTCGAGCAAAAATTTGGCGCCGATGATCGCAGGAGGTTGTTGCAGGAGTTATTGAAAGTTAAACACGGTGGCACGGTTGATGAGTACAAAACACACTTTGAAGAACTCATGTATGACATATCCATGCATAATCCATATTATGATGAAGCCTTGTTTGTGTTTCATTTTATTAATGGGCTGAAACCAGAGCTCCGGGATAAGGTGCAAGCACATATTCCCACTACAGTTGATCAAGCGGTTGTTCTTGCTCGGGTTCAGCAAAACATTTCTCACCGGGGTAAATTGTGGAAACCTCGGTCGGCTGTTCTTACCAAACCGGATGAGTTGCCCCAAAGTCAGAAAGATGTGCCTGGTGATTTGTGGAAAGCCCAACAGTTAAAGGAATATCGTCATGCTAATGGGTTGTGTTTTCATTGTGGGGACAAATATGAATCAAATCATGCTCTCCATTGTAAGAAGAAACTTCTAGTCCAAGTCCATGCTCTTTCCATGGAAGAGTCAGAGGAAATTTTGTCGGATGAAATTTTAGATGCTTTGGAACGTACGGACAAGGGTGTTGATGACTTGCTCCAGGTTTCCATTCATGCTTTAGCCGGTACGGAGGATTCGGCCACAGTCAAATTCTTGGCCCTAGTACAAAATCAAACTATGTTGGTCTTGATTGACTCCGGTAGTTCCCACAGCTTTATCAATTCCAATTTCTTGCACCGACTGGGTCATGCCACGTGTTCAGGTTAAGGTGGCTAATGGGGAGATCTTGACGTGCGATCAATGGATACCTCAATTTGAATGGTAGGCTCAGGGGCATACTTTCACCGGAAAAATTAGTCCAGTGACACTCAATTCGTTGGTTTTTAGCTATGTGTCTATGACATGTGGGCCCATCTAAGTGTATGACAGTGGGTCAGGGTGTCATAAAGTGAATCACGAATTTTAAAGAGTGTCGTTGGCGCCAATCTCCCTACTTTCACCACCTATTTGAAGGTGCTGGACTTGAGTGGGTTCGATGTCATTTTGGGTATGGATTGGCTTAAATCACACAGCCCCATGATATGTAACTGGCAGGATAAAACCTTGGTGTTTCAGTATCGCGGACAAGAAATTTCCCTGCAGGGCATTCAAACTTCCTCCCAAACTGAAGTGCAAGCAGTATCTAGTCACTAGTTGGATAAATGGAGCAAAGGTGGTCATATTCTGGCTTTGGCAGTCGTGCAGCCACACATGCCCGAACAACAGGCACTCCTTCCCGCAGAGATTACAACAATCTTGCAACAATATGACTCGGCATTTCATGAGCCTCAAGGTCTTTCTCCACATCGATCATACGATCATACAATTCCCTTACTACCAAATGCAGTCCCCGTCAATTGCCGGCCCTATCGATATTCCCCATTACACAAGGATGAAATTGAGAAACAAGTCGCTGATATGTTAGCTTCTGGCATCATTACACCAAGCATCAGCCCATTTGCCTCCCCGGTGTTGTTGGTCAAAAAAAATGATGGTTCATGGCGTTTTTGTATTGATTATCGTCGCCTCAACGATTTAACTGTCAAAAACAAGTTTCATATGCCGGTGATCGACGAGTTACTTGATGAGTTGGCGGGCACACAGTATTTTTCTAAACTGGACCTTCGCGCCGGCTATCACCAGATCCGAATGCATGAAGATGATGAAGTCAAGACTGCATTCAAAACTCACCAAGGTCATTACCAGTTCCGCATCATGCCATTCGGCCTCACTAATGCCCCGGCGACGTTTCAATACGTAATGAACTCGGTTCTTGCACCCTATCTACGGAAATTTGTCCTTGTGTTTATTGATGATATTTTGGTGTATAGCCCCGATTTGCAGTCTCATGCTCAACATTTAGCATCAGTCCTGCGAACTCTTCAAGAAAATCACTTGTTTGTCAAGCGGTCGAAGTGCACCTTTGCTCAAAACCGGCTGTAGTACCTCGGTCACATTATTTCCAGTGAAGGTTTTGCCACCGATCCCACCAAGACACATGCAATGATTAATTGGCCTCGGCCTGGTACGGTATCCGAATTGCGGGGATTTCTAGGCCTTACTGGTTATTACCGTAAGTTTGTGAAGAATTATGGCATAATCGCCAAACCGCTTACCAATCTCTTAAAGAAAAAAGCTTTTCAATGGGACTCTGATGCGTGTGAAGTTACCAAACTTTGATCATTCCTTCGAGGTTGAGACTGATGCGTGTGACATGGGGGTCGGTGCGGTCTTGATGCAGCACGGTCACCCTGTGGCCTTCTTCAGTAAGGCTCTCAGTAAAGTTCATCAGGGCTTATCTATATATGAAAAAGAGTTTCTAGCTCTTATGTTGGCGGTTGATCGCTGGCGCCCTTATCTCCAACGTCAAGAATTTGTAATTCGCACCGATCACCGCAGTTTATGCTACTTGGAAGATCAAAACTTACAGTCGGAAATGCAGCGTAAGGCGATGACTTGACTCATGGGATTGCAATTCAATATTCAGTACAAAAAAGGGAAGGAGGACGTTGTTGCTGATGCATTGTCGCAGGTCGGACCATTGATGTTGTTGCAGGCAAGGTCTGAAGTACAACCTGCTTGGATTCAGGAGGTTCTCAATTCCTACAGTACTGATGTCGAAGCACAGCAACTCTTGGCTCGGCTGGCACTTCATAGTCCGGACGAGCACGGCTTTACTTTGCAGCAAGGTCTCATTCAGCATCAGGGCAGAATTTGAATTGGCTCAAATTCAGCACTTCGCACACGCCTCCTTACCGTTTTTTCATTCAAGTGCAATCGGCGGTCATTCGCGGCAACAGGCCACTTATCATCGTATTAAAAAAGTATTTGCATGGAAAGGATTGAAACAAGACACCAAAGAGTTTGTTCAGCAGTGTCTCGTTTGTCAGCAAGCCAAAGGCGAAAATACCAAGACCGCTGGTTTATTGCAACCCTTACCAATGCCAGAATCCGCGTGGCAAGAGATTACCATGGACTTCATTGAAGGTTTGCCCCTGTCTGACGGTTGTAATGTCATTCTTGTGGTTGTTGATCAATTTTCCAAATACGCCCATTTTCTTGGCTTAAAGCACCCCTTTACTGCTTCCAAAGTTGCTCACTTATTCTTGGATCAAGTGGTTCGGTTGCATGGCATGCCCACTTCAATTACATCCGATCGTGACCGAGTGTTTACCAGTACCTTTTGGAAGGAGTTGTTCACCGCCCTTGCCACCAGATTATAGTTCAATACGGTGTATCACCCTCAGACGGACGGGCAGACTGAACGGGTCAATCAATGTCTCGAGATGTATTTGAGGTGTTTTGTTCAGGCCGTGCCAGCGCGTTGGAGAAGGTGGCTTCCGTTGGCTAAGTTCTGGTATAATACCAGCTTCCATACATCCATAGGTTGTTCCCCTTTCCGCTTATTGTATGGGCAAGAACCTAATTATGGGGCTCTGCCACCACAAGTGCTGGATGCATGTGAGGAGGTCCAACATGTTGGAAATATAGATAGAGTTTGTTGATAGAATCTGTTGTAATCTAGAAAGGATTAGTTGAGATAAGATTGAAGTTTGTTTTCCCTGAGAATGTAAGCCATGCAACCGGCTGTTGTTTGCCTATTTAACACGCATCCGTCAGCCGAGACAAAGGTGTGACGTTCAGCCTATTCCTTTGCGCCTCTGATTTCATTATGGTATCAGAGCCTGCCAAAAATTACATCTACTAGATCCCATCTATCTTCATCACCATGGCCTCCCTGGCGTCTTCATCTGCCATCATCAATCCCTTGCTAGGTCATGTTCTCTCTGAGAAACTCAACAAGACTAACCATGTTCTCTGGAGGGCGCAGGTGCTTGCTGTTGTGCGAGGCGCCAGGTTGGAGGGATACCTCACCGGTGCTGTTTCTGCGCCACCAGCGGAGATCGTCACCAAGAATGTTGATGGAAAGGAGGTGAAGGTGCCGAACCCGGCACTGGAGGACTGGGTAACCAAGGACCAACAGGTCCTAGGCTATCTGTTGACATCCATGACGAAGGATGTTCTTGCGCAGGTCGCCATGCTAGGGACATCGGCGGCTGTCTGGAGCGCAACTGAAGGCATGTTTGCCTCTGTGACTAGAGCTCGCTCGGTCAATACAAGAATTGCCCTCGCCACCACAAAGAAGGGCAACATGTCCATTACGAAGTATATCACCAAGATGAGGTCGCTGGGAGATGAGATGGCGCACTCCGGGAAGCCGATCGACGATGAAGAACTGATTTCTTATATACTGACTGGTCTTGATTATGACTTCAATCCGATTGTGTCTGCTCTTGTCACAAGGGTAGAACCGATCTTGGTGGCCGAACTATATTCTCAGCTTCTCAGCTTCGAGTCGAGGATGGAGCTCCTTCATGGTGAGGTGTCTTCATCAGCAAATGCAGCGAGCCGTGGAGGACGTGGAGGCGTTCAACGTGGCAGAGGTAGAAACTACAGCGGCCGAGGCTACTCACGAGGCCGTGGACGCAATACTGGAGGCTCTATACAGCGCCAAGGCAATGCATACAACAGCAACGCCAATCACCGAGCAGTGCCTTCGAACTCAAACAGTCAAGTTGACAATCGTCCCAGATGTCAATTATGCCAAAAAAGGGGACATACGGTAATAGATTGTTGGTATCGATTTGATGAAAATTTTGTTCCAGATGAGAAGTATGCAGGAGCTGCCACAAATTCATATGGAGTAGATACAAATTGGTATATGGATACAGGAGCCACTGACCATATCACCGGAGAACTAGAAAAGATGTTCGTTCGTGAGAAGTACAACGGCAGCGACCAAATTCACACCGCCAATGGTGCAGGTATGAACATTAGCCATATTGGTCATACTGTAATTCGTACCCCTAATCAAAGACTTCATCTAAAAAATATTCTTCATGTTCCAAAAGCCACAAAGAATCTTGTTTCGGTTTATCGACTTGCTAAAGATAATGATGCCTTTCTAGAGTTTCATCCATCTTTCTTTTGTATAAAGGACCGAGCCACCAGGAGCATTCTGCTTAAAGGGGGGGTGTCACAATGGCCTTTATCCTGTTACCTGCGCGTCATCAATAAAGCAAGCTTGTGTTGCCATCAAACCTTCCTTTGAGCGATGGCACAGTCGTCTTGGGCATCCTGCGTCATCTATTGTTAAAAGAGTCGTTCAAGATAATAAGCTTCTATGTTTAGATGAGTCAAATAAGGAGTCCGTGTGTGATGCTTGTCAAAAGGCAAAGAGTCATCAATTGCCTTACTCTAAATCTCTTAGCAAGTCGAGTCATCCTTTGGAACTTATTCATTCAGATGTTTGGGGCCCTGCTCCTAGTTCTGTTGGGGGCAAAAAGTACTATGTGAGTTTTATTGATGACTACAGTAAATTCACTTGGATTTATCTTTTGAAATTCAAGTCCGAAGTGTTTCAAAAATTTAAGGAATTTCAGAATCTTGTAGAGAGGTTTTTTAACCGAAAAATCCTTACTGTTCAGACTGATTGGGGGGGAGAATATCAAAAATTAAACTCATTTTTCAATCAAGTTGGAATATCCCATCATGTTTCCTGTCCTCATGCACATCAACAGAATGGTGCTGCTGAAAGGAAACATCGACATATTGTTGAAGTCGGGCTTGCTATTCTTGCATATGCATCCATGCCTTTAAAATTTTGGGATGAGGCATTCCTTGCTGCTACCTATTTGATAAACCGCATCCCAAACAAAATCATTGATTATCAGACTCCTCTCCAACGTCTCTTTCATATCCCTACAGACTATAATTCCTTGAGAATTTTTGGCTGTGCTTGTTGGCCTAACCTTCGTCCTTATAACAATCGCAAGCTTGAATTTCGTTCAAAACAATGTGTCTTTTTGGGATATAGTAATCTTCATAAAAGATTCAAATGTCTTGACATATCTTCTGGGCGTGTCTACATATCTAGGGACGTGGTGTTTGATGAAACAGTGTTTCCTTTCTCCCAAACACATCCCAATGCCAGTACTTGCTTACGCTCGGAGATTAATCTTCTTCCTTCTAGCCTTTTGAATCCCGATATGGTCTATACGGGGGGCGAATTTACATCTGATCATATGGCTAACAATCCTGCTAAAGGTACTAATCACTCTTGTGAGCATGTGATAGCAGATCAGGTTGAACAAGCGGCTGTTTCAGGCGAAGATGATGCTGTAATTGGCGCTGATATTAGCGCTGAAGTATTGGAGCTAACACCGGGATCTGAGTCTGGATCAGCGCCCAGACGTGATAACTCTGCGTGACACAGGCGGGGGACAGACACTGTCGGCTCGTCAGCACCTGTCGCGCACACGCACGGCATGAACGGCATGGGCGACGATGCAACTGATGCACAGGGGGCACTGATTTCAGCAGAGGCTCCAGTGGAGTATTCTGTAGACATGCTGGATGAATCTCCTGCAGGAACAACTCAGCAAGTCCTTGCACCACGTTGACCTCAAACAAGGCTACAGAGTGGCATACGTAAAGAGAAGGTATATACTGATGGCACTATTCGTTATGGAATGTTTACTGCTTCTGGTGAACCTCATAATCTAGAAGAAGCTTTAGCTAATAAGAATTGGAAAGCTGCTATGGATTCTGAATATTTGGCCTTGATGAACAATAAAACCTGGTATTTAGTTCCTCCACTTAAAGGAAGAAATGTGATTGATTGCAAGTGGGTATATAAAATTAAAAGGAAAGCTGATGGCAGTTTAGATAGATATAAAGCCCGTTTAGTTGCAAAAGGTTTTAAACAACAATATGACATAGACTATGAAGATACTTTCAGTCCTGTTGTTAAAGCTGCTATAATCAGAATTGTGCTGTCCATAGCTGTATCTAAAGGTTGGGGCCTTCGCCAATTAGATGTACAAAATGCTTTTCTTCATGGTGTTCTAGAAGAAGAAGTCTACATGAGACAACCTCTGGGATATGAGGATTCAAAGACTCCAGATTATATCTGCAAATTAGACAAGGCTTTGTATGGTCTGAAACAAGCACCACGAGCTTGGTTTTCCCGTCTGAGTGAAAAATTGCGCCAACTTGGATTCAGTGGGTCTAAAGCTGATACTTCTTTATTTTTCTATAACAAAGGTAATATAGTTATCTTTGTTCTCATATATGTGGATGATATAATTGTTACAAGTTCAAGTACAGATGCTATAACTGCCCTGCTGACTGATCTCAAGAAGGATTTTGCTTTGAAAGATTTGGGAGAACTTCACTATTTTCTGGGCATTGAAGTAAAGAAGGTATGTGATAGTATTGTTTTAAGCCAAGGAAAATATGCTTCAGATCTATTAAAAAGGGCCAACATGGCAAGTTGCAAACCAGTTAGTACTCCTATGTCTACTAGTGAAAAATTGTCAGCAAGCTGTGGTTCCCTTCTGGGAGCTAATGATGCTACACAATACAGGAGCATAGTTGGAGCCTTGCAATACTTGACATTAACTAGACCTGATATTGCATTTCCAGTAAATAAGGTTTGTCAGTTCCTACATGCTCCTACAACTATTCATTGGTCAGCTGTTAAAAGAATTTTAAGATATTTAAAGCATACTTCTGAAGTAGGATTAAAAATAAATAAAGTCTCCTCTATGACTGTTAATGGATATTTAGATGCAGACTGGGCAGGTTGTGTAGATGATAGAAAGTCTACAGGAGGTTTTGCTATCTTTATTGGAAACAACCTTGTATCATGGAGTGCACGTAAACAAGCCACAGTTTCCAGGTCAAGTACCGAATCAGAATACAAAGCTCTGGCCAATGCTACTGCAGAGATCATGTGGGTACAGACACTGTTACAAGAACTTGGAGTTCAGAGTCCTAAAATGGCTATGCTATGGTGTGATAATATGGGCGCAAAATATATGACGGAAAATCCAGTGTTTCATGCTAGAACTAAGCATATAGAAGTGGATTATCATTTTGTGAGAGAAAGAGTGTTAAAGAAACTATTAAAGGTTGATTTTGTACCAACAGGAGATCAAGTTGCTGATGGATTTACAAAGCCATTGTCTGTGCAAAAGTTAGAAATTTTTAAGCACAATCTCAACCTGGTAGGTTGTGATTGAGGGGGGTTGTTGGAAATATAGATAGAGTTTGTTGATAGAATCTGTTGTAATCTAGAAAGGATTAGTTGAGATAAGATTGAAGTTTGTTTTCCCTGAGATTGTAAGCCATGCAACCGGCTGTTGGTTGCCTATTTAACACGCATCCGTCAGCCGAGACAAAGGTGTGACGTTCAGCCTATTCCTTTGCGCCTCTGATTTCATTACAACACACCGTGTCGGAACGACATAAACTTACCGACATGGTGAAATAGCACTTGGCGGTAGCTCAGAATCAGATGAAATGGCAAGCTGATAAGAAGCGTCAGGAGCGCCAATTTCAGATTAGGGAGCAGGTTTTGCTGAAGTTGCAACCTTATGCACAATCATCGCTGATCAACAGGCCATACCCCAAGTTAGCATACAAGTTCTATGGCCCTTTTCACATTGTGGACAAAATCGGGCAAGTGGCTTACAAGTTGGATCTTCCACCTTCGAGCAATATTCACCCAGTCTTCCATGTCTCGCAACTCAAGGCTTTTACTCCCAATTTTGGTCCAGTCTTTTCTGAATTGCCTAAGCTGATTGGCCTGGATAGCTCGGACACTGAACCAGAAGCAATTCTTGACAGGCGACTAGTGAAGAAGGGCAATGCGGCTCGAGTGCAGGTGCTTATCAAATGGACCGGCATTCCTCCGGAATCAGCTACTTGGGAGGATCTGGATGTTGTGCGCACTCGTTTTCCAGCCGCTGTTGCTTGGGGACAAGCACTGTCTGCAGGGCGGGGAGATGTCACAACTAGTGCGAGTGGAGAAGAAGCACAGGGTGTAGTCGGCGCTATGGGTACCGCTTCGTCGGCTTCGGCAAGTGACAACGAGCGGCCAGGATGAGTTGATGCGGCGTGGCGGGAGAGGCACTAATGAGGGCTGTAGTAATTACGGAAAGATGGGCAATAGCGGGAGGGAGAGTAATTACTGTAGCCGTAAATGTTTGTAACTGGCGGTGAAAAAAACGATGTATAAAAGCAGAACTCGGTGAACGAATGAGAGCAGATTATGATTTGTCTTGAGAAACACGAAAACCATTTGCCCCATTCCCCTTTCTTGTTCTTCCGCTGTTCTTCCCTTTTCTTGGTTCAATTTGGAGCGATCGAATCTCACTTCTCTGGGCAACCGAGGCTAGGGGATATAACATCCTGCCCTGGGACGCCACCCCGGAGGACCTCATCTTCGAGGCCCCTGAGGATGACGCCGCGCAACACCTCACCGCCGTCGATGTCATCGTCTAGCACCCCGCCCGCGGTTCCGTTGCCGTCTAGCTCGCCAGCGTCCTACCACAACTCCGGCGCCGCAGCCACTGCCTTGCACATGCCGCACAGCGCCGGCGAGGGCGCCGTCTGCTTCTACCTGCATCGCCTCGTCCACCACACGCCAGGTGACGGCACCTTCCCCGGGGATGAAGGGGCGAGGAAGGCGCGGCGGCGACGGGGGAGGATATGGACGGCGAGCGAGCTGGCAGCCACCCGCAACAGGTGCGGCAGTGGGTGCGTCGGTGCGCAATGGAGTTGGAGGAAAATCACTGGCTCGCCCAGGCCGGAGCAAAGAAGAAAGAGAAGAGAAGAGAAGAGGAGGAAGAAGACAGAGGTAGAGTTGTCCAAAAGGGCAATAATCAATTGGCCCATGAACTTTACTGCATATGAATGATATGATCCGTTAGAATGGATAGGATGGTAAATTGTTGAAGCCAATATTACTTCTGGGCAAATGATGCTATATATCGTTTGATGTACAACAAGATAGTGTGCATGTTCGCATTGCCATGCCACTACTGTCACATCTTCCATACGAAGTAGAGAATGATCACAATAAAAAAACACACTGTTAAAACTAGCCGAGCTAAATGAAACAAGTGTCTCTAATGCCTCCCTAAGGTATCTTTAGTTAGAATTCCTTCGATAGCACCCACTTGTGCTTAATTCAGCCGACCAAATACTGGATGGAGGTTGTGAACACCATCAATACATTATTATTACTGGATGAAGATTGCGATTGAATGTGGGGATCAAGGTACGGTCTCGATATTCTCATGCCCCCCATCCTCTCAGTAAAGTGGCCCGTGCAACCCGATTGACTCCCAAGGTGAATGCCCCCATCCTAAGGTTGCAGCCTTGGGATTTGCACATGGCCTTGATGTGCTGAAAAGCGCTCTTCATGTACTTCTGAAGCTCCATGTTCACCTTCTCTTCATCCCACATGAAGCCCTGAATGTTCTGCGCCATTGGCATAGCATAAAGATGCCATCAGATTCATGGGAAAGTTATGCGCAACGATGTAATGGCTGAGGAAGGCGACAATCTTTTCGTCAATTACCTGAACCCACTCGAAATAGCTAACGATCACACCACCTGAATTTGCATAGATATCTGGCAACACAACAACTCCCTTTTTTGTGAGAATCTGTAGGGCAGACAACAGGTTCAAAAGGTCGGAAGGCGAGAATTATCATTCTTGATGACATTCCTTGAGGGATAAAGCTCTTATTATGGCTTTGAGGGATTGCATACCTCATCAGCCTCTGGATCAGTGGGATGATTAGCTGCCTCAATTATGAATTTGGCCTTCACATCAGGTGCATTTTCCCTTCAGATAATTTATGCGAATTAGCAATTCTGCAATATGTAGCTAGGTGCAGAAAGAAAACTAAAACAGAACACTCCACAAATTAAAGAAGATAGTGGGAATAAGGAACTTGTGATAGCAACAATGTGCAACTGATAATGTTTATCATAATAGCATATGATACTAAATTAAAACACTACCAAGGTTTATGCAACTGTGGATATCGTCTGAAACTATATCCAGGACATCAAATCGAAATGGTTTGGAAGAATCATCAAATGCAGCAACGCTAGTCACGAAAAAGTATAACTGTAGGCAGAGGATGCAGGTCGCCATTGTTACCTGTTTAGGATCCCACCTAAGGCGCATGGGATGAGAACATCACATTCATGCACTAGCAACTCTGCAGCATCCATAGCTTCTGCACCGTGGAAGTCCTTCAAAGCACCACCCTCGTTCATGTGCTTCATCAGAGCAGGTATGTCTATCCCTGATTTATTTCTGATCGAACCTGTCACATCTCCAAGTGCAATTATCTTACCACCCTTCTGATGGATGAGTTGTGCAGTCCAAGAACCAACATTGCCAAAGCCCTGCAAAAGTTTTAGTAGATAAGCAGAGGGGGGTTATACAATTGCTGACATCCTAACATTAACATATCTACTTAACTTGCTAAATTTCTGTTTGTGCCTTTCGGTCATAGGTGTTATTCCCTTTCTACAGATTTAAGAACAAAATTCGTCGGGAATCAATATTTTTTTATTATTTAACCTGGATAACAAAGGTTGATCCCGAAATTGTCTTCCCGTGTTCAGTCAATAAAGCCTCAGTAGCATACATAACACCACGTCCCGTGGCAGCATCCCTACCTAATGATCCACCGAGATCCTATAACAATGAAAAGAAGTAGCAAAGTTCATGACGAAAATGCGAGGAGTTTATGTAGATGAAAAATAAGCTGCTGCGGCCTATATATACTTACTATCGGTTTCCCTGTGACGACCGCTGGGGAGTGACCATGGAACTTTGAGTACTCATCTAGAATCCATGCCATGGTCTGTGGCGGTTGAAGAAACATTTTCAAGAGCAAGGAAAGAAGAAGCAGAATATAGGTAGTGGATGGTAAGATAATGGAATTGGATGGCATACCTGTGCATTTGTTCCCATGTCAGGGGCTGGAACGTCTGTATTAGTTCCGATGAGGTCATGAATTTTCTGCGTAAATACACGTGTCAAACGCTCCAGCTCACTTCTGCTCAGTTCACCAGGAGAACACCCTATCCCTCCCTTTGCTCCACCATAAGGTACTGCTGCAACAGCAGTCTTCCACGTCATCAATTGAGCAAGTGCACTAACTTCATCTGGGTCAACCTGTCAATGAAAATTTTGAAAGTTAATGTTTGACCCTGCTAGCTTGTCGGTGGCAGTGTTCTGCTGATGGCGTAATATGTTATCTCAATCCAACGTAAGAGAGAAAAATCAAGAAAAGAGAATTAGTTAAGAGGAGTTTTTTTTATCCTAGTTGAGACAGACAGCTTGCTCATACTTGTTTACCCACAATCAATCAACTATCTGTTCAATTAGAGCTGTGGAGGATTAAGAATATTTAAGGAAATTGATGAATTTTGGGACAAACCATTTGGGTAGTAAAGAGCAACAATATAGTATAAGCCATTTTATAAAAGAATAAAAAGAACAGAAAATGCAATACTAATAACAAAAGCATTGGTTGCTCTCAATTTCGGAAATCCACTGGTCATTCATACTGTTGGTAAGTGACGCAAAGCTATGAAACAAACATAATTGACATAAGCATTTTGTACTATCTTACGTATACTCTTATTGTCTCAAAGGTGGAATATTACAAGGCCTCAGTTGCCGTAGAAACCACAAGGCTGGCTGTAACAGCTAAATCAAAACAAGTATGTTACAGATTAGTAATGAATAGACGATCGAAGATTGAAAGGAAAGTGCAAATTGACACCGTGCAGTAAATTTCCTGACGAGAAAATAATCTATACACGCAGTATAAAACTACTGATGCCACATAAAAAGGTGTAAATTGGCATATGAAAAATATGTATACTAATACCACTAAACAGGCCACAAAGCAATTGCCCGAAATTACTGATTTTTCCACCTCTACCTTACTTCTTACTACCAGCAACCGTATTTACAAGAGCTTTTTTATGGTACACTAAACTCAATATGGATTATTCATTCTTTTCAATTCAATAGATCATATTAGTTAGTATTTATTTATACTTTCTCTGATAGTAGAGTAGTATAAATAACCTTAACAAATTAACAGCGGGATCTGATTTCTGCTATTCGCTATATACTACCACCGTAAAATTTCTCTTTTACAAAACACGCTAACTTTCACAGCTTATTGGAGTGACCCCTCACCTCAGGGTGATACCTGATGCCGCCTTTCATCGGCCCACGGGCATTATCGTGCTGTACTCTGAATCCGACAAATGACGCCAGGGTACCATCATCTTTAGGGATGGTGCATTCAACCTTCCACAAAACAACGAGTCAATGAACAAAGGCCGATAACTGAATAAGGCCATGTAACAAGCAGCACGAAAGAAGATTGCACGTCCGTGCGAGCAAGCACCTTGATCTCGCGGAAAGGGATCAAAAGGCTCTTCTCGAGCTTGGAATCGAGGCCGAGCAGCCTGGCGGCCTGCCGGAAGTTGCGGCTGGTGGCGGCAAGCGCGTTCATGGCAGCAGCACGGTGCCAAAGGGGCTGCCTTCCTCACAGAATCGCACAAAGATACGACAGAAGAGAGAGCTTTCGCCCGAGAAAAACAAGCTCACGAGACAAAAAATGCAACAGATCAGAGAGAGAGAGAGGTTGGAGAAAAGAATCGGATGGTATTGGTAGCAAGTAGGAAGCGCGGGGTTGGAAGGTGGGATGGGATCGAAGAGGGACAATGAATTGTATTACTTGCACTGATTTCTTGATTTGGAATGCGGAAGCTGTAGAAGAAATCGGAGTGTGTTTGGTGGAGAAGCGGACCCGATTGGGCTCGGCGACACGGCATCCCGTTTAAGAGGAGAGTAGTACTCCATCGAACAAGGGAAGAAAAATCGTGGGAGAAACCGATCGATCGAAGAGGAAACGTGTGTGGTGTGACCGAGCAGTGCTTTCACGCATCACACTTCCAATGCCGATACAAGTAATCAATAAGTATCTTTTATTTATACTTTAAAATTTATCTAACTTTTAAACAGCAGTGGTGCAACGCCTCTCTCGCTCTGGTGCTCCTCGGGACAGTGCCGAGCACGAGCAGAGTCCTATCTCTCTGTCTTTCTACCCGCTTTCCGCTATTTTACTCGTGGGGATTGATCACACATGGAGCTCTGCTTTCTTGGCCCAACATGTCAGCGAGGGTATTCTCGGGGTCCACTATGATGCTCCTGTATGAGGCGGGCCACTTGTTTGAAGAGTCCAAAGCTTGCAACAGTTCGACAGAAAAGGAGAACGTTAATTTGTGCTGCATGACATGAAGACGAACTCTTTTACACGTTTTGAGTAGCCAATTTGTTTTGGTCAGTCCAGGGAGATCGAAAGGTTATGGTGCTGGTAAACAGGAAAACACACCAGCCACCTGGTCTAAGCTGGCATCTTCGTGAGAACTGAGAAGGCGCCGCCTTTGAAAAAGAACTGTTCGAGGGCTTCGTTGAATTGTCTATTTCTCGGCTCTCACACCTCCAACGCATTCTGAACGGTGACCTTGCACTCAAAATATCGATTCTTCAGAATTTTATAAATTAGATGTGACTATGCAAGCACATGCTAAATGACTTTTTACCATCTTTAGGATATAACAAAATATACATTGAGTTAGTACTAAGAGTTACCAAAAGTTTAAAGAATAAAGGTATCAAGAAGTATAAAAGTTTAACAGTAATTTGATGGTATCTTATGATACATCTTAACGAATGGTAAAAACTCTAGCATGCTAAATATGAAGCTCCAACATGTGGGATTTGTTGATTTAGACACGCCATCCTTTATACCGCTTGAGATTGGAGAGAGCTCAGCCATCCCACGTGTCAGCTTGCACATTTGCGAAAAAGACCCTCCGTTTCTCCGAAATTACGGATAGGTCCCTGTGTAATTTTCTGTGAGACGAAAATATATTTTTTTTCTTCGCGTTTGGATCCCTAGCGCGGTATTTTTCGGAAAAGCCTCCCGATAATTTCAAATCGCGAACAAACCCTTTTCTAATTTTTCAAGATAGCGAACAGGTCCAAAAAAATAACAAACAGGTCCATGCTTCTTACGTTCAGGTCCTTTCTCCGCTTTTTCCGGAAAAATGTTTTCACAATCAAAAACCCGAAAAAAATGTTTTCGCCACCCAAAAAACCCGAAAAAAATGTTTTCGTCGCCAAAAAAACACAGATTCGTCGAAAGTTTATAGCAACTTATGGATTTGCCAACGGGTCATAACCACGGGTTTTTTTTAAAAAAATATAGATTAGTCCAAAGATTTATAGCGGCCCATAAATTCGCCGGTGGGTCCTAACGACCCATTTTTTTAGCTAACATAAAAACCAAAAAACGAAAAAAAAACAAATTCGTCGAAGGTTTAACCCGGAAAATTTTCTAAATAAAACACGCATCGACAAAAAAAAAACACGGATTCGTCGTTTTCGCCACCCAAAAAAACCAAAAAAATGTTTTCGTCGCCAAAAAAACACAGATTCGTTGAAGGTTTATAGCAACTTATAGATTTGCCAACAGGTCATAACCACGGGTTTTTAAAAAAAATATAGATTAGTCCAAAGATTTATAGCGGCCCATAAATTCGTCGTCGGGTCCTAACGACCCATTTTTTTTAGCAAACACAAAAAACCAAAAAACGAAAAAAACAAATTCGTCGAAGGTTTAACTCGAAATTTTTTTAAAATAAAACACGCATCGACAAAAAAAACACGGATTCGTCGAAGGTTTATAACAACTTGTGTATTTGTCAACGGGTCATAACCATGGGTTTTTTTAAAAAAAAATTGATTCGTCCAAAGATTTATAGCAACCCGTAGATTCGCCGGTGGATCCTGACGACCCATTTTTTTTAACAAACATAAAAAACAAAACAAAAAAACGGATTCAACCGCAGTTTTCTAAATAAAACACGCATCGACAAAATGAGTTCGCCAGCAAGTCCTACCGACCCATTTTATTTAAAAAATGCGGAAATCAAAAATTCGACAAATTTTATCAGACAACAGGTTGTAACCGCGGTTTTCTAAAAAAACGTAGATTCCTTGAAGGTTTATAGCTAACGACCTATTTTTTTAAACAAATATGAAAACCGAAAATACGTCCCCTATGGATTTACCAACGGGTCCTATCGACCCTACAAAACGGCGCAGCGTAGCGCGCTATTATTGCTAGTCTCTATTAAGCCTGGAAGGAATGCAGCGCATGCAGTCCACAAGGTACATTTTTTTGCGAAAAGATCTTCTGAAAATTTTGAAATCGTGGACAGGTCCTTCCACTGTTTATTTTGCAAAAAGGACCCTAGCAATTCCGAAATCACAGACAGGTCTTTTGACATCTATTTTTCAAAAAAGCCCCCATAATTCCAGAAATTCGACCAAACGTTGGTTTTTTCGCCCCGGGAGATTCCGAATTCATGAATAGGTCCTTTCACTGGTTATTTTGCAAAAAAGACCCTGCAGTTTCGCGAATTCAACACGCGCGTCAGTTCTTTCACCCTGAGAGATTTGGAATTGCTTTTTTTTTGTGAAAAGGCCCTCCGAAAATTTCGGAATCGCGGACAGGTCTTCCCATCGTTTATTCTGCAAAAAGGACCTTGGAAATTCCGAAATCATAGACGGGTCCTTTGACGTCTATTTTCAAAAAGGCCCCCGCAATTCCGGAAATTTGACCAGAACGCTGGTTCTTCCGATTCGGGAGATTCCGAATTCACGAACAGGTCCTTTCACCGGTTATTTTGCAAAAAAAGACCCTGTAGTTCCACGAATTCAACATGTGCGCCGGTTCTTTCGCCCTAAGAGATTTGAAATTGCGTTTAGGTACGGTTATTTTGTAAAAAAAATGTCCTTCCATAGATTTGACACGGACACCGGTTCTTTAGACCTAGACTATCTAGCCAATTTTTAGTCCGGTTATTTAAACCCGAGAGATTTCGGGTAGGTCCTTATAGAAAAAATCGTGGTTACGCAAATTCGCTGACGGCTCCTAGCCAGCTAATTTAAAAAAAACACCTCTAAGAAAAACGAAATTGCGTTTTTTTAAAGAAAAAAAAACTCGGATCGAGTTTTTTCAATGTACGTAGCATCGCGCGCCTCTCTACCTAGTAAAACAGAAAAGGGGGGGTCCAGGTCCAATATGTTCAGTGGGTTGATTTGGACATGCCATGACACATGAGTTTTCCCTATAAAATGGAACGAGGGTGTCCACGGAGAATTTGAGTATTTTATTGTTAAACAACACTTAAATTTTAAGTCTTTAGATCTAGATCTAATAGATAATATCAATTTGCCTCTCCTCTTTAAATTTGAATACTATTTTGTCGGCGATTAGATAATTTTTATAAAGACTATTATACCTTGGCAGTCGGTTTTCGACCAACCTTGCATACTCTTAGACGGTGTCCCCAAGGAGTACCCTCAAATAGCCCGGTTGGTGGGTCCACCTCAATCATGCCCAAGCTCATTCCCGAGCATGTGGCATAATTCTCCGAGCATGCTTGTTCGGGAGTGCGCAGTGATCGGTCAGAGTTGAAGGAAGATCCCGAGCATGATCAAAAAATCGTGCTCGGCCCATAATGACGACGTGGCGATAATTATGCTACGGTTTAAGATCATTATACCACGATCTGAGACCATCATGTCCACGGCGCGACGTGGTGAGAATCAAGGATACGGTTACAACCCCAGTTAATGCAGTAATGACGCATTATTCGGTTGTAGTTATTTCGATCATCTATAAAAACCCCACCGATAGATTGGCTTAAGGACACGCGATATCAAGAGGCATAGCACATAAGTTTTTCTGTAAGAATTCAAGCAATAGCAAGATCACTGGACGTAGAGTTGTTATCTCCGCCAAAAGAGGTATGAACTAGTATAAAAATTCCTTGTCCGTTGTCCTTTCGAGCATAGCGCCCTGATAGCATTCTTCAGACACAAACCCTTCACGAAAAAGGGATCTTGGTTGATCCCTCAATCAACAAGTAAGCTCGACGGGGCACCTGTTTTCCAAACGTCGACATATTTTATCAAGGAGTACTCAGTCTTTTAGATATTGGATGAGGAATATTATTCTTTTCTGCATAGCTTTTTTACATTAATTATATACTAGTTTTGCATAAATTAAATTATGTAAAAAATAAATGTGACAATTTGTAAAAAAAAAGAGGAACGCAATAAATAAAAACATGGATTACAAAGTCAAAATGATAAAGCACAATATGAATTACAAAGCAATATTTAATAGTAACAGATAAAAAAAATTAAGTATTTATAAACCCAAAAAAACAGGCAAGTTCCATTTAGCAATTTCCAAAGACAAAAGGCCAGTGGATTTCCCCGTTTGCTTCACATTAGTACTTGGTACAGACGACTCAAAGAAAAGGACGTACGTAGCTCTTACTCGTGCGGCAATTGTGCTAGACGATTCAAAAGAAGACCAAACATACCATCCATCCTCGACCGTCCTCGTGATCCCGTCTCGAGCCCGTATTGCGGTATTGCCTGACCGGCCGGTCCCTTATCACGTTCCCAGGCAACCAACGAGATACGCACGCATGCGCCGGCGGATGCGTATGCACATACCATGCACGTGCGGCACGGCTAAGGGCCTGTTTAGTAGAACTCTAGATTCTAATTTTTTCTGAAATCTGAAACTTGTAAGCTAAAATAAAGTGAATTAGTTTATATTTTTAGTCTAAAATGTAAACAAGATAATCTATCTAAACACTCTTAATGTACTCACAGCTCCAGCTTCATGAATCTGGTGAAACTAAAATTTTGAGCTTCACCAGATTCTCAGAATCTAGAGAAGCTGAATCTCTACCAAACAGGCCCTAAGTTGACCTTCCGCCTACGGGAACCGTCTCAAGAAAGAGAAAACAACAAGTCTCGATACGGCATGTGCGTGCGCGCCATACTCACACACCAACACCGCCACCTTAGCTCAGATCAGTATGGTCGGCCGGCCGGTAGAATGCAGTACTCGGCTGTGGACGCCCTCGCCAAGCGTGGCGCTACCGTAGGGGTGGGCAATCGATTAATTCGGATTTTGAATTTTGCTAACCGAACCGAAACCGAACCAAATTAACCGAACCAAATCAGTTCGATTAATTCGGTTTTCAATTTAACTGAATTGGAAGGCTCTGTGTCGCTTGACCCCGGTCATACATGTAGATCCGCTCCTGAGTGCAGTGATGTGGGCGTTCAGTATAAGCACTGAATTGACAACCGGCATTTGTTGACGAAGGAATAGGGAAATTAATAACATAGCAGAACATTCTGTACGCTGTGTCATTGTGAAAGGTTTTTGTTCGAGTGCTTCGACCTAGAGGGTTCAGGTTGTATGTCAATTACCGAATTACGGCAATCTCAATCCATAGTTATCTTCCTACAATCCGTGTTATATCTATGACATACAAGGTGCATTACACATACTGTAAATACTTTCGCATAGCGCATACCTCCTTTCAACCCATACAAATTCACCAGTGAAATCTAACATGAAACATGTTTGCAAAGAAGAAATCTAACATGTGTTCCTATGAATTATGCTACACACAAATCAACCTGAAGCAATTCATGCGAGAAGAAGTGCTCAGCCAAGATCAAAAAAATAGGGAAAAAGGGATGAATGCGGCGAGCGAGAGGACTCACTGGCTGGCGACGTAGAAGGAGGCCATGGATTGGTGGAGAATATGGCGAGTATCATCGCCGACATCGGGGACCGCAGCGCCTCCACGCCCGATGTCGCCGGCCGCCACGGGCCCTCTCGGATCTGCATTGGGATCTCGGTGCTCCGCTCCGCCCTCAGCACTGCTCTGCCATGGCCTCCGCCGTGGAGATCTCCCTCGTGCTGCCCCTCGGAAGCTTTTGGAGGAGTCGAGGTGGGGGATTGGCCGGATTTGGGAGGGGATTGGAGGTGCCGAGGTGGGGGATTTGGGAGGAGTCGAGGACGACGGGAGATGAGGAACCGATTTGGGACTCGACTCGAGACGCGAATGGTTTGCATTGCACTGGTCGATGGGCTCTCGCCTCTCGCTTTGGGCATGTAACGGATGGACCGATCGGTTGTTCGGTTTTTCGGGTTTTAGAAGGTAAAAACCGAATCGAAGCTCGAAAACCGAATAACATTAAAATAAAAATCGAACCGAAAACCGAAAAAATCGGTTTATTCGGTTCGGTTCGTTTCGGTTTTTCGGTTTCGATTTATTTTTGTCCACCCCTGGCCGGCCGGGAGGTCGTGCTCGCAGCGGAATTTGGAGTGGAAATACGCGACATGCAACCGCGCGCAACCTGACGCCAAACGATCTGGTTCGGCACCCGGCACGCGCCGCCGCTGCTCCTCGCAACCCGCCGCTCGGGAAGCGCCCATACGACGGGCCCAGTCAGGCGTCAGGCGTAGCGAGGCCTAAAGCGGCGGCACCGTCAAGCGTCACGGTCCACTCCTCCTCCGTCCTCTCCGGATCCACATCCTCTGTCTGACACAATGCTGTAATGGCACTGCGTGACATTGCCTCCATCTGATATGACTTAGCTCGTATCACATGCGTCGCTCTAGAGATTCCTTTATTCTTTCTTTTCAATGACCCAACCAATGCTTACACATTAGCAACAGAAGACACGCAGAAATGCTAGATCAGTTACGCAAGAGCGCAGGAAGCTCCCCAGGCTATATTCGTGCGAGCCTGCAATCCTGTGTGCCCTCTCGCTGTAGAAAACCGACAGCACATCCAAAAAACTATGTTTTGTGTAAATCATATCCACTGGCCACACGGAGGCGAGGTGTCTCTTTTTGTTGCAAGTAAAGCCTTTGATGGTCTTCGAGTATCTTGCGTTGTGTCTTGTCTTGCTTTTCTCCTTCTTCAAGATGTAGCCGATCCCGCTCTTGTCTCGCAAGATCTGTTGATTGCTTAGAATGTCGTCGAAGGCGGTTTTTTCATTGTAGCACTTCTTCAAATCATTTTTTAATTTAATGATTTGGACCTTGAGCTCTTTGTTTTCCTCTACAGGATTAGTCTCCAAACATATAAAAGAACTAGAAGCTATTTCATAAGAGCAACAAAGTATATCAATTAAATCTTCATAAGAAGTGGACATGTCAATCATGGATGGAATGCATGAAATAGAATTTATGTATGACATTTCATCTACTAAATCACATTGAATTCCTATGTCCATTCTAGACTTAATTTGCACATGTATGACGGACCAAACTTCGCTTTGGACAGAGAGTTGCACGTGTATGACGGACCAAATTTCTACTGTAACAAAGGAAGTCAGTTTATGACGGACCAAATGAAAACAGTCTGACACACGTTCACTTAAACAATAATTTATAAAGTTTCAACCATTGGATTGATGTGAAATTTTAACTGTAGAAACTAGACTTGATTCCGAAGCTACCTCAAAAAGAATCAACTCAATCGGACCTATGGATCTAGAGTTATTTCCTTTGCAAGACGGCTGAAACAAATCCCGATCTAATAATGACGGACCAAATTCAGACTAGTGACGGACCAAACATAAACAACAATATTACTGAAGATCTAACCGTTAGATTGACATGAAATTTTAACTGTAGAAACTAGATTCAGTTATGAATCTAACCCAATAAAAATCAACTCGATCAGATCTATGGATCAAGAGATATTACCTTCGCAAGATGACTGAATCAGATGATGACGGAAATTGATTTCAAAGGCTATGACGAACCAATCTTCAGATGATTTCAAAGGCTACGACGGACCAATCTTCAGAGGAAACACCAAATGCCACGAACCATAGAAAATCGTGAAGAGCAATCACGAGTAATTACTTGGCTGCCCTAATGATCAAAAGATCTAATCTTTTAGTGCAAACCGCAAGCAAGATAAAACTCTGGACGCAAGATCTTCAGGTAGAAGGATGAATTTCTTTATTGAGTATGACTACAGTACTCCAATACCAAAAGAGTACAAACCCTAAAACCCAAAACCGCTCAATAATAAACAGGAGACACCTCCCCTACTTATATAGAGCAAAAACACAGAGATTGAATACAACTCCACTTCCAACATGGAAAGAGTTCGTATCTATCTCAACTTGGCCCAACATGGCCGAAATCAACCCTTTGCATGCATGAACAGCCCACCTGATGCAAATACGTAACTAACCAGCCTTCATGTGCATGTTCTCTAGCCCGAACGTCCCGCATGACATCCTCGACCACCAAGTCCTCGATTCCTCCCTGAACCTAGTCCCGAACCTCAGTTCCTCCATGAACCTAGTTCCGGTCCCGTCATCGACCACGTTCGCCCTCGAGCAACACCTGCACATGAATGAACAAACAATGCATCCGAACACAAGTCCACGACTTGACTCAAAGTCAATCCATGCAACCACTAGCATGAGTGCATTGCATCAAACAAAATCCATCATGCTATCACCAGCATAATAATCATCTCAATATAGCACATGCACAAGCATCACACATGTCATAACCAAAACCACTTTGCAATGCCAATTTCACCATTCAGCCAATTTTCATCACATGATTTCACAATTATAATCATTTTGAAGTGAGTCATGCTCAAACTTTAAAATTTTATATTTTGCTTTCTCCTTCCCAAAATACTCATTGAGCTCCTCTAATAAATTCATCAAATCATCGTAAGAGGGCTTATCATCATTATCATCATTTACCTCAATTTTACCTTTAGCCATAAAGCAATACGATGGTGGGGATGGAATTAAATGCTCATCATCACTTGAGGTAGAAATTGAGGTTGATGGTGTTGTTGGTTCTTCATCAATTGAGATAGAACTTGAAACTTCATCTTTCGACACCCATTCTTCTATGCAATTCACACTTGAAACTTCATCTTTCGACACCCATTCTTCTATGCAATTCACACTTGGGATGTGGACTTATCATATAAATCTTCAAGCTTTGTCCACATCTCATGAGCGCTCTTGAGATTGCAAATTTTATTGAATATATCTACGCTCACAACTATAGGATCAAGGATAACCGATTAGAGGGGGGTAAATAGGAGGTTTTTAAATTCTTCTACTCTAATTTCAATTTTGAGGATCACTAAACACAAAATAGCAATTTTAGCACATTTAACACCGAGCAATTCTAATGGTCACTAAATTATCTCAACTACTCAAGTAATTCCAAATACAAATCTATACTAAGCAAAATACTCAAATAACTTGATTTTCACTTTACTCAAGGGATACGAAATGCAAATCACAATAGATGAACACAAGAATTTTATCCCGTGGTCTCGGAGACTTGCCGGTCTCCCCTACTCCACGTTGAGGTGATTTGAACTTTTTCAAGCCGGCTCCACCCGCTTGAGCCTTTCTCGATCACTCGTGGTAGCTCTTCCCACTCTTGGTAGACGAGCTCTTTGCCTTCACAACGATCGGGTCTTCACACAAGCTTCTTTGTGAAGATCACCAAATCCACATACCTCCAAGCCGTCTAGGAGGCAGCAACCTCCAAGAGTAACAAGTTTGACGCTTGCTTAAAGTCGAATCGAGTGTCTAACGGCTCGCACGAAATGTAACACTCAATTTTTCTCCTCACTTGCACTAAATGTGAAATGAATGCACAAGAGGGAGGAGAGAACTTAACAACAGCTCAAGTATGTTCAATAATGCCCAAGAGTTGCTGTAGATGGCAGGTGGAGGGGTATTTATAACCCCAACTACCAAAACTAGCCGTTTGAGCTTGAAATCCTGACCAAGTCAGGATTTCCGGTGCTACCGCCCATGTAGAACAGGTAGCATTGGGCTTCATCCCCGTGGGTGTGTCAGAGCATTTAATGCATTGACAAAGGCCGTTGCTCAGGAGATCCGGTGCTACCGCCCAACTGGGACCGGTAGCACCGGGCTACTGTTCAATTTTGGAGCCAAACGGAGCCCTCTCTAGAATTTTCACACCGTGACCTGGGGCTAGTGCTACCGCTGCCCCGGTAGCACCGGGCTACCATGTGTGGTAGCACCGCCCTTCAAGAAAATCCAAAAGACACTGAAAGGACCGAGATGTCGCCTAGAGGGGGGTGAATAGGCGTTTTTCAAATTTTAAATCGTAGCGGAAATTAACACTTCGGATACTCCGAAATTTACTTCGGATTGTCCGAGTGGTTCGGATAGTTCGAACGTATCAGGGCACAAGAACCCTAGAAAGTAGATCTAGCAAATCTAGAGGATGATTCTAGCACCCAATGAAATATCTTAGCTAAGAAAACTTGTAGAAAATGAAATCCCACCAAGATCTACCACAAGAAGCTACTAAACCCTTGAATCCCCAAAAGATTTAAACTAAGCACAAAAGGGGACAAAAGAGAAAACCAAGATCCAAAAAGACACAACGATTTTTACCCGAAGTTCGAATCCTTGAGGGGATCCTACGTCTTCGTTGAGGCGGCACCAAGCCGGGGTCTCTTTTAACCCTAATCCTCTAGGTGTTGCACAAAGCACTCACCTACTTCTTCTTTGAATCCTCCCCTTGTGGAGGTGGATTCGACCTTCACAAACTTCCGGGGGCTTCCCACATGAACTTGGGAGCTCACCGGCGACTCCTAGCCGTCTAGGAGTCCTCAACCTCCAAGAGTAAAAGATTCGACGAGAAATCCGCGAGAGGATGATTTTTGTGCTCAAGATGAATCAAGTTCTCTAGATCTTTCAATCTCTCTACTCACTCAACCTCTAAAGATTTACAAATCACAAGAACAAGAGGGAGTGAGGGCTTGAGCTCTAGAGGCTTGGAATGGCAGCAAATGAGTGGAGTTAATGCTCTAGTTACTGTTAGGTGAGAGTTTGAAGCTTTTATAACCACTCAAAAACTAGCCGTTTTGAGTTATGCCCGAGTCTGTTCAGATAGTCCGAACTTATGTTTGGATAGTCCGAACAGAGTGAATTCTGGGCAACCGAGCAACTCAGTTCGGACAGTCCGAACACTTCGGATAGTCCGAGTGTTCGGATACTCCAAAAAATCTTCGGACACTCCGAACCCAAATAAACTTGACCTAACCGAGGGGGTGCACTCAGATACTCCGAACATATGTTCGGACATTCCGAACCCAAATTTGCCTGACCAATTGAGAGGGTCAGCTCGGACATTCCGAACTAGGGTTCAGATACTCCGAACTGTTTTGAACAAAATGCCCCTAAGACTTTACACTTTGACTTATTTTGAGACTAGAATTCATCATTGAGCACATTAAGTCATTCTAAAGCTATTTCTCGCCATATCCCTCTTTATAGTACGACCATCCTTAAACTCAAATAAAATTAAAATAGATATACAACCGTTGAGTTTAAACGATGCCTTTTCTCCTTTGATTTGAGGGGTCTCTTTTCTTAAGCGACTTTCACATGAGCGTAATAATCTGTTCACAATACTCATAAAGCTCATTTGTCACTTAATCTTGTTGTCATTAATCACCAAAATTATGGAGGGGCCTAGATGCACTTTCAGACACCCCTACTGAAATTTTTACATCAGCCAAGAGTAGGTGCTACCAAGGCCTGGCCCCGACATTTTGGGGGCAGGCTAAAACTTATATGGAGGCCCCATCCATCTCCTTATATATATATATATATATATATATATATATATATATATATATATATATATATATATATATATGTGTGTGTATATATATATAATCTTATAAACACACATCATTGAAGAAACTAATATTCGATACATAAAAATTACTTCTATAGAACACTTTAAAATTTATGAAATGACAAATGTAAATTGTAATCATAAATACTTACTTGGCACTTGACATCATCTTAAAAATTTCTTCTAACATTTTGTGATAAAAATAAATGCATCAAAAGTTGAATATACTAATAAATTACTAATAAGGATTAGGGAATAGAGATTACATACAGATAGTCAGACACTACCTACACGATGAAGACATTAGACACACTAGTATACTACATAGCAGATAGATCTGAGACACTACATGTCTACACGATGAGTCGATGAGAAAAATAAAATGCAGCGGTAGTAGCAAATGTAAGATATAGCAAACTACGAGATATAGTAGATATCGGGACCGCCCTGTAGTCTCAGAGATATCGCAAACTACTAAGTACTAAACTAGCAAACTAGAAACTACTAAACTAGCAAATGTAAGAATATCTCGAATTTGGTTGCTTTCAGCTAGCAAATTACTAAACTAGCAAATGTAGCAAACTACTAAACTAGCAAATTACTAATAAGGATTAGGGATAGAGATTAGAGAATAGAGATTAGAAAATAGAAATTTAAAAGGGGCATCTTACTCTTTTTTCTGGGACTGGGAGACGCCGAGACGGGAGAAAGTGCGCGGAACCGCGGAAGCCGGAAGGCGACGGCGTTTCGGCGATTCGGCGAAGGGGCGAACTTGCGAGTTGCAACTGCGATCGGAGTATCGGACTATCGGAGGCGGCGACTGGGGCGTGACCGCGTGAGGGCGAAGGGCGTCGGGAGTCGGGACTCAGGAGTCAGGAAGACAGGAACTCGCCAACTCGGGGCCGGGGCACGACGGTTCGATTCTCACGTAATCACGCCGCGCGTCACGGGCTTCACGGCGTCACAAGCGGACTCCTCGACTCCTCGTTTGTTCGGTCATGCATGCATGCATGCAGCATGCGCTGCGGAGGGCGTGAGGCTTGCGGCGTTGGGCCAAGGCCAAATTGCCTCTGATAGTCTGATGCAGCATGCATAGTAGCAGATACTGATAGATATACCCAGGGGGGCCCATGACGTGTTGGGGGCCCTGGGCAGCCGCCCACCCTGCCCCCCCCAGGGCCGGCCCTGGTGCTACCACTACCCAAGTAGCACCGGATTACCATGGGCGATAGCATTGCTTTGCCTAGACCCAAAACGGTGTGTCTCTGGAATTTTTACACCGGGTATTGGGTCGGTGCTACCGCTACCCCAGTAGCACCAGGCTACCATGAGCGGTAGCACTGCCCTTTCTGGACCCCAAAACAACCCCTCTCGGTTTTTTACACACTGGCCTAGGGGTCGGTGCTACCGCTACCCCGGTAGCACCGGGATCCCATTGGCGGTAGCACCAGGGTTCCAGAGACTCTCTTTAGGATTTATCAAGATTTATAAAAATGAAATCCTATGTGACAATGCATGAGTGTAATCAATTGATTTGAGCCTTTAGACATAAAAACGACATCAAGATAACATCAAACCCCTCTTAATAGTACGGCCCTATTTCTAGTAACCCGATCTTTTCTCCAAACTCCGAGATCTCGATAAAATGACTAGAAAAATATCCTTAGATATTTACCTTTGATGCTTGATCTACAATTTTGATCTTCTTTTGCTTCATCTTCATGCTTCCATGATTACAAATCCTTGAGACTAACTTATTTCAATATAGTTAACGAAAATGTTAGTCTCTTAAATATGATTGTCATTAATTACCAAAACCATGAAGTACTTTCGGGGCCTAGATGCTTTCAACAACGCTAAATAAAAAATTAGTAGTTTGAGCGTCGAGATGTAGGCATTTTTCTTCTTCTTTAGTTAGAGCAAATTCATTCAACCGAAGAGAAAAGCCCACATCTACAATCCACCATATTTGGGGGCTCATGGATTTAAAATGAGAAATTATAAACAATTTCCACGAAGCATAATTAGAGCCATAAAAAATATGTGAATCGGTGTAGTGCACTAAACCATTAGTCGTCATTCTTACTCTCTAGACGGTAAAACCTAATAAATGAGAGACCAAACTCTGATACTACTTGTAAGATCGAGGATGCCAACTAGAGGGGGGTGAATAGGCGGCTTTAAAAATTTCTTTGACAATTAGTTAAATTCTTGCCCATTTATCCCTATATCAAAATCTAAACAAAAATCAATGCGGAAGTGATAAACTAAGGTTTTGACAATTAAGCCTAAGTCAACTAAGATCACTAAGTATACTAGCAAATTATGTCTCTAACAAGAATATGTAAGAATAAAGACAATCATGCAATTTAATTCTACAAATGTAAATTGAAACAATATAAATAAGAATTGCAAGCAACCATAAGGAGACATACCGATATTTTACCATGGTGTTCGGAGACTTGTCGGTCTCCCCTAATCCACGTTGAGTTTAGCCCAAACCACTTTGGACCGGCTCCACTAATTGAGCACCCGCCTCGATTCCACTAGTGGTTGCTCTTTCCCGTTCCGGGTAGGTGAGCACCGACCTTCACAACTTGCCGGGGCTTCTCACAACCTTCGTCGAGAAGCTCACCGCGCATGAAGCCTTCATGCCGTCTAAGTGTCAGCAAACATCAAGAGTAACAAGCCAAGTCTTCCCGCTTGAACTTCACTTAGTGCAACACATGCACTCCAGTGATCACCAAGTGCAACACGTGCACAATGACTCCCTCAAGTGTAACAAATGCACAAGAACTCTCAATCTACTTCCTAATTGCAACACATGCAATTAGGGTTAACTCTTAGCTCAAAAGGGAAATAGAAGAGGGCAACACATGCGCACAACTCCTATAAACACTCAAATATTCCAACTACACTCAAATACCAGCCCCAAGACTCTTTTTATAGCCTCCCCAAAGAAAACTAGCTGTTGGAGGCTAAAAATAGGCAAAAAGGCAGTAAACCCAGTGCCTTCAGGCTAACGGTCACTTTCGTGCATTAAAAACACCAAAAACTAGCTGTTGCTATAGTACCCCCGGTGCTACCGCCTATTTAGGACCGGTAGCACTGGCCATTTCAACCAAAAAACACCTCTCTGGAGTTTTTACACCTCCTCTGGGCCGGTAGTACAGCTCCAGACGGTGCTACCGCCTATCTAGGGCCAGTAGCACCGCTCGGGCAATGCTACCGCCCATGTAGGGGCAGTGCTACCACTGTTTCAACCAGTAAAACGCTCATAACTTTTTACTTCAAACTCCGATTTAGGTGATCTTGGAGTGTATGCGAAGCTTATCAAGAGGGCTATAATCTTCACCTATTTTCAAGATTTAAGCTACCATAAATATTTTTAAATATCATTAAAAACAAAAACTCTAATGTAGTCACTTAAGCCTAAAATATGATTTTCGAAATCTTTCATAAAGACTTGATCAAAAGAGTGGCTACAAGCTAGAATTTGCAAAACACATTTGCAAATTCTAATCACATCTACAAGATTAAATGAATACCAATATTTTACAAAACACATTTGCAAATAACCCGAAAAGCTATAAGATCAATCTTCTAGCCATGTAAGGATCAACATATGATCCCGACACTTTGCAAAACACATTTGCAAATACCAACACATGCTCTAGGATTGAAACCCATAACCTCTAGCTTATTTGCAAACCACATTTGCAAATAACAAATCAATATTTTACAAAAACACATTTTGCAAATACAAAACATAAACTTTACTTAGCCTTTGTGATGATCAATACATGATCAAGTCATAAGCTAAAACAGCGATGCATGAGTTCTAACCTTTTGTAACACATGCAAAACTTAGTTCCATGCAAAAACCACATAAATCAAATTACCTGAGCTATCTCCTTTTTACAACACATGCAAATCCATAGCTCCATGTAAAAACCAAATCGATTAAGATCCAATAAGAAGCAAGCATGAGCTCTCTTATTTACAACATATATAAATACTTAGCTCATACAAAATCCAAATAAGAGAGTGAGCTAGAGTGAACCGGATTGAGTTCATCAACACATGATGAAGTTCAAGCTATAAGACTCGACCCCTCTTAATAGTACGGCATCTAACTAGCAATCCGGTCTCCCATCCAAACACCGAGACCGGTAAAAAATTAGGAACGCATTCTTAGCCCTAACTAATTATACATTTGCCTCTCACAACCACTTGGAGCTTTCATAATGACCGATCATCTTCTCTCTAAGTCGGGATCTTCATCTTGTTCATCAACACATGATGAACTCCCCTTGTCTTAGATTCGTGATCTCCTTTTGACGCTCATCAACACATGATGACGTACTTGTCCCATTTAGCCATCTCAACCTTGGACTTTACCTATTTCAAACTCATTGAAAGTGTTAGTCCAAAACACATAGTTGTCTCAATCATCAATGCACTCTATTAATACATAATAGATGCTTTCAAGATCTTTTGATCTTTTCCTTTGATAATTGGCTACAATCCAAAGACAATTGATTGAAAGATTAATTGTGTCTTGAGTATACTAATGCATCTAATGCTTTATATACTCAAGAACTTTTGATTGCCCTAGGATTAACAATATGCACCATCAACACATGATTAGTTCTTTGTTGGTTGAATAGCAACAGAACATAATTTAAATTGAATTTAAGTTGTCATGACTATATATTAACTACATAAGTTTCATATACTCAATTCGATGGAATCTAAAAGTAACGATCCAATTTATATAGAGTGGTGGAAAGGGATCGATACTCTTAAAACCATTAATTATAGAATAAATTCCATTAAATGTGTGCATACAAATAATTGAATTTGAATCAATATGCACATATTCAAATTTTAATTGCTTTGGAGTTTATCCTATATTACCATGATTATACTACAACTACACAAGTTAAATATACTCAAGAGGTTGTTTCAAAGTAATGATCTTTGATATAGAAAAATGAATTAGATCAATACTATTGAAATATCAAGGTAAAGTATGAACTCCCCCTAAATGTGTGCATTCATGTATATATGAAATTGAAAACATTATGCACATCTTGAGTTCTAAATAATGGTAGAGTTCATCCTTTAACTTGAATCCAAAATATGCATTAAGTTATTATAAAATGAATACGAGTGCATACCTTGGGTTTTCCATTTTTCAATGAGACTAATCAAGGATATACTCAATAAAAGAGTTAGTCTTATATTTGGATTTTTCAATATGATCATGAGTATTGTATTCAAGGAATGCAACAAGATATATAATATGAGCTCGAATGCATACCTTTGATATTTTCATCTTTTTCATCCAAAAGAGACTAATAAGAGTTAAACTCAACAAAAGAGTTAGTCTCATAAAAAGATTTGTCATTAATTAACAATTAAGACTAATCAATATTATGATTATCAAAAGAGTTAGTCTTAATATTAGATTTGTCATTAACACTCAAACTAAATTAATGGAGTTTGAACTTTCAACTATGCCGCACGACGCCCACTTCTAGATCTATTCATGGGGCCTGCCCTGATTTTCTCAGGCTAGATCTAGCACCTTCGTTTCTCCCTATCGGTCCTCCTCGCTGCCTCCTGTTTGTTCCACCAGTTTTGCCATTACTTCCACACTTGAAAACCTTTTATTGTACTTGTTTAGCATGCCTCATTATCATCAACCCGAAATAAGTCTATTTTATAAAAGCATCAACTTGCAACCGTGTATTTTGCAGGGCAGTTGATGTAGGTGCTGCAAGAATGTCCTCGTAACAACGTCCTCCGGTCATCCATGGGCCATGGCAAATCTCCATCGTCGAGTTGTCGATTGTCTGATCACATGATCGGCAACACCTTAACTAGGCCATTAACCTAGTCACCAAGACGCTATGGCCCCCTTCATTTTAGCTTCTGAATTATGAATTCTGGATTATAAGAGATGCTATTTTTGATTGTAGGAGAATCGGGTCGAGCCAACTGCGACTTCTAGATTTCGAACCAGGCTAGCGAGAATCAGGTTTCAGCCAGATTCTGATTTTATGTAGAGAGCAACTTCTGATTATGGGAGAAGCTGTCAAAAATCCTCCCGTTCGGCAGATAATCTAGTTTTTTCCTTAAGCAGGAGCTATACATAAGTTGAAATGAAGGGGGCCTATGTAACTTGCCGCTGCTTGATAATGGAAATACTCCCCACCAAAAAAAAGGCTTCACGGCAGAATGCCAAGAAAATGTTGCTGTGGGAAGTTCGGGGCAGAGTGATCACGTGTTTGAACACTTCAAATGAACAAGGAAGAATTGGTAACCCTACAAAAATTCTGTAACTATGTTGGATTTTATCAGATAAGATGACTAGTTTAGTGCGTAAAATAGAAAAGAAATCAAAAGGAGGTAGGTGGGGGTGAGAGTCACTGCAATTTGCAATTGCAGGTTTGCAACCCCACCTATCCTCCTCTCCAGTAGCTCTCCGAGCCCATTTCGTTTGACTCGTGCCTGGTTTTCTTATAATTTTATTCAGAAACTTAAGTGCGTAACCCATACTTCAACCACCCCTTTCTCTGCATCCTTGCTGCCTAGCAAGCGTGGATGAATTCTTTGTTTCCCAGGAAAAAAATGGCTCCCTGTTTACCTTGTACTGCTTGGTGTCATACATCTTTCATTCTCTTGTTGTGTCAAACAAGTCTGCTTCGGTTTATTGACTTTTTTTGGGGTGGGTTTTTGCTGCGTAGCACCGTAGTTCTTGGCACCTTACATGCATAGAAAGATTAACCTCTCGAGAGATTTTGTTCTTTTTGATCCGTTTGCCATCCAGGAGCTAAGTAAGACAAGTTCTGGAATCCAGAAAGGAGAAGAAACAGAAGGCTCTGTTTCTATCACCAAAGTTTCTCCTTGTAATCTGAGCTGTTTAGGTGGAGGACATAGAGAACACATGGCGAGAAACCACCACAAGCTGAAAATCCCGCCAGCTTCTGCTCAGTTGCTCTAAGAATTTATTCACCTTGTAAGGGCAGTCCCAACCCATGGTGTCCATGAGTAGTATCTAGAGGGGAGAGAGAGCAATAAACCAATGCATAGTTTCCCAACCCATGGTTTCCATGAGTAGTGTCTAGAGGAGGAGAGAGCAATAAAGTAATGCATGAGAGCAATAAACCAATGCATGCACCACAAATACAGCTTGGTAAGCGCGCAGAAATATCCAACCCCGATTTTGCTAGTTTCTTGAGTCTTGGTACCCGCGTTGACCCAGTTTCTTGCATGAGACACGGTTTCTTCGTTTTTCCTTCTCTCCCTTCCTTAACTCCTATGCCACATCAGATTTTTGCTTAGTTGGCAGCGTAATTAATTCTATAGACACCAGCTGAGGTGGAGGGTTGGGAATGCCCTAAGGGTTGCTAGAACAGTAGGCATATTAATGATGAATTTATTCTGAAAATAAGCTATGACGATAATTGAAGATAGAACAGTATGAATAAATAAACTAGACACTAGCAATATACCAATTGTAATGTCTATCTCATGCATATTAATAGAAGTGGTTCGCGTGTGTTACTGAGATGACGTGGCTGAATCGGAGGTAGATGTCGATGAAGATCAGTAGGCGATGTAGTCGAAGCCGATTGCCGGTGAAGAAAACATCAAGCAATCGTGTGAAGACACTTCCCAAAAATATGATTCGCCCTCTCCCGGTGCAAGATCTCAAGGATAGATGTTTTGAAGACCTGCTCTCCCAACCGTCGGTGCATGCCGGCGAAGGGACAGGGAAGAAGGAGGCAATGCAATATCGAAGGAAGGCAAAAGATTCGTGTGTGAGAGAGCTGATCTCTGTTCGACATATATAATATAGAGAAAATCGTGGAGCACGATACGAGTCGGTTACGGATTCATTAGCACAATTAATTCCCCGTAAAATCCGCTCCATGATATGAGTCGGTTACAGATTCGTATGCGCAGTTAATACCACATTCACGTAACCGTGTTGACCACTTCGTCCCACGTTGTAAAAACTGCAAAAGAGAGTTGCGTCTGTGCAAGCCGTCAGATTCGATTTCGCTACACCGGGTTGGATGATCATGTCGAACAAGACCTTGGATGATCATCTATTCATCGATCATACCCTGTTCTTCCATGAGACATCAGGTTGAAAATAGCATTCGGTGCTGCTGAGGGGTTGTTGTACCTCCATGGGGATTGGAAGTTCAGGTATCAGCTTGGAAACTCTCCATAAAGAATTAACTTTTCTGTATGCCAATACTGCGTTATATCCAGCAGGAATGGGGTACAACTATTTTACTCGAAACTCTGTTCAGTCTGTTGCAAATAAATGTGAACTAGTACCTGATTTACAAATAACAGGGCATGCAAGATGCATAATTTTTTGTAGTATTGCATCCTATCTAAACATGCTCAATTTTTTGTATTTCAGAATAACTGAAGATATCAAGATACCTAGATAGTTAATTTATTGTGTTGACAGTAGATCTGTCATTGATCTGATCATAACTTGGATGGATACATTACTAGAACCTTGTTGCTCCAACTATCCTTGCAAATTGAAACATTTGTGCTATGAGCTATCTTCCATACTTTAAAGCCTTCGGTTAAGTTTTTGATCTTGTTTTTGGATGAAACTATGAGTGATCATATTAATTGAACCAAATGTTGTTAAGAGAAAATGGGTGTCATGAATATTCTTCCTGTCTGTTAAGGGCATAAGGCTTTCAAAACAATCTGTCTCTCCTACCTTTATAATTTTGAATTTGCTTGCAGAAGGAACATAAAAATGTCTCGTGTTTGATCATTGGAAGTCATGGAAATTTCTTTCTAGATAATATATCGTGATTTCAAAGCTTCCAATGTACTACTGGACGAGTTTAGACCGAAACTTTCAGACTTTGGATTAGCAAGGGAAGGGCCATTAGCAGGTCATAATCACGTGTCTACAGCGGTTTGTGTTAATTTTACTTCAGGTCAAGATAATGGAATCTCCTCATGCTGTATTCATGCATGCTGGAATTTTTCCTTCGGAACTCTGATTTGACGATATGTCATCTAACATATTTAAATTATTTATATCAGCATAATAAGATATGAACAATAAGTTATGCCTGTACTTTGATGTTTGGATATATTTATCACTGATAACAAAAAGAAAGAAATCCTTGTGTCTGTAAACCTGACGTGGTCTTGTGTGATGCTTCCTGTCACCCACGGCCACCCAACCTCCATGCTTTTGCTCTTGTCCAGCCTAACATTTCAAACCAGGGAGCTACTAGATGTCACAAAAAATATTTGGAGCGAAGTAATACTGAGCAAAGATAATCATGAAGAACTACTTTTACATTTATACTCCAATTTGCACTTAAGTAAGTTTATTCTTTCCTCAACATTGGCCTAGAACTAAATTTATGGGGCATCATAATACCAGATGTTCTGCTGCACAGGCTGTGCCATTTCTGGAGACAGCACCAACCGCAACACTACAGCAAGGGCACATTCGAAGAGCCACTTTGCTACACCAATTTAGCAATAGGAGAGCAAAACAAGCGATTGATTCGCAAATTGCAAGCAGAGCATAAATGTACCTGTTGCTCTCTTCTACATTTCGATGTCCGCTGCTGTGGCCTGTAGCTGCCATTGTCAGTGGTGTCATTCCAGCCCCCACCCTTCATTTCATCTCCCTGATCCTACAACGACGAACGCAGCACAATGCAATCAGATGGATTCCTAAAAAAGCGCTCAAAATCCATAGAAATAGCACCGCAAATCCCCTCAACCTGGTTGTGCGGTTGAGCGGAGGCAGCGGGATGGTGCCGGTGCTGCTTCCTATCATCCTCCGCCCTCTCCCGCCTCCCTAGGGGTGAAAACGGTCGGAAACGGTCGGAAAACACTAAAATCATTTTTGTTTTCATATTTTTTCTCGGAAACGATATCGGAATCGATAACTACGGAAACGAAAACGGCATCGGTAATTCGAAAATATCGGAAACGAAAATTCGATACAAAATATATATCGGTAACGATCGGAATCCGAAAAAGAGACCGGTAACGTCGTAAGGACATGTACCACCAATTGACTTCAAAAAATTCACATAAATAGTACATCCACATAGAAATTAGTAATTAATAAATATTCACAAATTTACGATGAACACACATCAAATTTTAGACTTGAATGACTACATTAGAGTTTTATTTTTATGATATTTAAAAATATCTATGATTGGTTAAATCATGAAAATGGGTGAAGATTGTAGCCCTCGTGATAAGCTTCAGATAGAGTCCAAAATCACCTAAATCGGAGTTCGAGTAAAAAGTTATGGGCGTTTTAGTGATCGAAGGAGTGTGATTTGTGGGCTGGAATAATTCCGGTGATTACCGACGGAATTTACCGATTTTTCCGGATATCGAAGGAAAGCGGTCGGAACCGATCAAAACCGTTACCGTTATCGTTTCCAACAAAATTACCGATTCCGATTCCGATTCCGAAAATTACCGATACCGACACGTCCGGTTGAAAAATTTCGAAAACGGTTTTCGGAATTTCGGGAATTACCGATACCGTTTTCACCCCTACGCCTCCCCCCTTCTCTATCCTTGGAGACCGCCTATAAAACCAAAACCCCTTAGGCTATCTCCAGCGGTATCCCTTCAGCCTCCAAATCACTTCGCAGATAGATCTCAAGCACTCCAACGAATTCCTTTCACGGTTCCCTTCGGAAGGGAATCTCTATACAAAACTCTTCGAGGGATGCTGCTGGAGATGATAGGAATGAAGGGAATGAATATGTGGAAGGGAATAAGGAAAGAGAAGAGAATGAAGAGAAATTGCTGGAAATAGTCTTAGACCCACCCACCCCCTAAGCCGAACACTCCTTCCCTATGGCGTCGGGGTGCAAACGGATCGGATACGGACGGATTTCGCTCATTCCGTATCCTATTCCAAATTTTTTTCTCGGATATAGAATGGATACGGACAGTGCCGGATTCGAATACGAATATGGATTACTTCGGTCGCGAATACGGAGCGAATACAGATCGTTCCGGATACGGTTAGTCTCGGTTATGAATAGTTAGTCGGATTATGCGTGAAAGTAGAAACCATATATGTCGCGTATATTAAATACACAAAACTTTACTAGAACCTTGGAGACATATAAGTGTTTCAAATTCAATAATAGTTGCCTTCCCTATATAAGAATAATATGCAGCCAAATATAATTTCAATCAATATACGAACTTATATGATGTAGAATGTTTATGTTTATCGGATCTGTTATCAGATATCTATTGCACTCATTTACACTGATATTTTTCGGATATCTCGGATATGCGGGTATGGATCGGATACGGATCGGATACTTCTCTTCCCATATCTTACCTCTTTTTTTCGGATAGGCAGATTCGAATCCGGATCGAATCCGAATATAACCGGATATCATTTTTTCGGATTCGAATCGGATTTTAAACGAATTCGGTCTTCGATCGGTCGGATAATCAGCGGCATTGTTTCGAACAACTCACGAGCACCTCGGCCCACGTCGACCGGGGCCTCTCGCGGGCCCCGGCAGCCCCCTCCGCGAAACGATGGGCCGTCCTTGGCTCGCCGACCTCCGCCCCGTCGAGAGCGAGGTCGTCCAATCCCTTGATGAGCCCGTCCATGGCTCCCGATCTCTCGTTCTCCCTCCCTCCTCTTCCGCGCTACGGACTTCAAAAAAACGATGGGAATGGAGGATCTGATTGGCCCTCGGGGTCTGCGACGGGAGGAGGGAGCGATCGATCGGCGGGCGACAGTGGATCCATTGGATGATTCGAGTTTGGAGTTGACAGTTGCGTTTGGTCGGTGGGGGTTGATTCACTCGGGAAGCAAGGGGAAGGCGCGAACGTCGGGGGCGCGCACGCACGGTCCTGTCGGTTAATTAACCGCCGTTGTGGACACGTACGTCGTTATTCTTTCAAAGCTGCTGGGCTGGATACTACTATATTGGGCTGTCCTCTTCTTTTAATTTTCCTTTTTGCCTTTTTATTGGATCTGCTTCTCATTTTGGGCCTCGTCCGTGAAATAACCGTCCTCTCTCTCTAAAAGAAACCATTGTCAACGAATGGATTAGCCGGCTAATCCAATAAGGACAATTTTTTTCCCGGTTACAATGAAGACACACAGTGATACACCGCACACCACACGTATGTACACGCAAATGCATCTCTTTAGCACACGTCTAAATAGACGAAGACCAGAGATAAATCCGCAAACAATCACAAAATTCCTACGAAAACACACTCGTGTGTACGTAAATGTGGGCACCAGAATCTGAATTCTGGTGGACCCATAACTCTACCAGCACACTAAAATATGGTTCCAAATCCATTGTGGACAGTTGACAAGGCATTCTTTTGGCTGATTGAATCTCTTGTTCCCTTCCATATCAAATGGTGATACAGAATTGATCATACGTTATCTCTACTCTTCTTTACTCTTTAATTTGCCTGTCCTGCGTGTTGCTTAAGCTGGAAAGGCATTGTGTTTCTTTTGGACAAAGTCAACGACATTACAATTCTACTTGCCAAAATCATCGTTCCAGAAGTAGGGCAAAGCGGCACGAATTAGGCGTGTTGTTGTGCTCTATTTTAATCCCGGCAAAATAGTATACCAACCTGCAAGCTGTGCATAGTCATCGTTAAGTACCTTTTGGCGTTGCAAGATAAGCAACATTTCGCTCTCGTTTGACTCCCTAAAATCAATGGTTATTTTGTGAATCAAATCATTATGTCTACACACTTCCGTTTGCGCTTGCCAGAGCCCGAGGAGCAGTTGAGGAGTACAGATCTCCAAGCACACCCAAATGTGAGAAAATCAATTGAAATCACAAAAAAAAAAATCCAGTTACATATCCGAAAATTGTCTACATTCAGTCGAGATAACAATTGTACAAGGGTTCATAAACAACTCGATGGTAATTTTTCAGTTGCTTAGAGAATATTGGTTGCTTGACCTAAGTCGAAGCCAAGCCAAATATGCAACCATTTCTGCTACCACCACTATAAGCCTCACATAAACTGAACCTGGTTATGACTACTTTTTAGGCCTACCACAAAAGGCTGGCTAACTAATTAGGTTCTTCAGATATCAAAATCATTACGACCATTTTTACAGTACATAAGCCCTTGAGGGAAAAACACATAATTAACTCAAATGGATTTGAGACGCTGACTCGTCTGATTTCGCCAATAAATATCATAGTTCATTAGCTCCATGTTCAAAGAAGCCATGATTCTACTACTTTGTCTAAATGAATTGCGCTTAGACATGACGGCAAGAAAAGTGCCGCCACTGATCGTCTCCCTCTAGTTGCTTTCTTCTTTTTTCAATCACTTCCCGACAGCTTAGATGCACACTGATAAAAAGGCTCCTAATTTCGATCAGTGATTCTGAGTCAAATGAAGCCGCGAATAGATATATACTAGTAGTAACGACAAATGATTAGATTGGGAGAATTCACTTGCACCATTTATAAAAGAGAATAAAATACTTCAACACACAAGAAAAATGATTCCGGGGAAGTCTTTATAGACACAGAAAAGGAAATTAAGGGAGTAGACTTTTCCCAATGATTCTCTATATAAATCCATGCCATCGACCATGGTTAACATCACGATCTCACCCAAACACCGTTTCATCTCGCCTTGTCCTTGATCTTGGTGAAGATATTTGTAGTTCATTGCTTCCTTTGGGTTCCTGCTGCTATAGCAGCCGAGGAGGTAAAGAGCATCGCCACGCCACCATGGACGTCGCCGCGGACGGCACACGGGGCACGCCGGAGATCGAGAAGCACGACGACGCCGGGGGCGACATGGAGTCGGGCCCTTGACCGCGGCGCTGGAAGCTGGAGCGGGAGCTGGAGCGCGTGCAGCCGTGGCGCGAGCAGGTGACCGCGCGTGGCATGGTGGTCGCGCTGCTGATCGGGTTCGTCTACACCGTCATCGTCATGAAGATCGCCTCACCATCGGGTTCGGTGCCCACGCCAACGTCTCGCCGCTGCTGCCGCCTTCTGGCGCTCATGGCGGACGCTGCCAGGCCGACCGCCTCGGCATCGCGTCCCGTCCCTTCACCCGCCAGGAGAACACCGTCATCCAGACCTGCGCCGTCGCCTGCTATACCATCGCATTCGGCGGTTAGTGCCATATAAACTGCCATGTTGCACGCCATATTGCACGTTGCTGGCTTTGCAGTACTTCTTGATTGATTTTTGTGAGTGAATTCCCCGATTTCGAAATGTTGCAAAGCCTGGGTGCACTGCCTGCAGGTGGGTTTGGGTCGACATTGCTGGGCCTGAACAAGAAGACGTACGAGCTGGCCGGGAACTCGCCCGGCAACGTGCCGGGGAGCTACAAGGAGCCAGGTATTGGCTGGATGACCGGCTTTCTACTGGCGATTAGCTTCGGGGGACTCCTTAATTTGATTCCGCTCCGAAAGGTGCCTTCTTTCTTCCTAATTTGCTTTCTTTTTTTTTTGAAATCGGCCGCTTCCTAATTTGCTTTCCAACCTAATGTGGCAACGTTTTGCAAGGATGAACGGCGTTGACTATTTTATAGCTCAACGCTTGGACTTCTGCGGATTCTTTAGGGTCGCACGAAGCATGAGCACACGCTTTCTCACCAAACATCTGTTTTTAGATGAAACACTGTGATTCCAATTAACCTTGGTCCAAGGCAGAATCACCGGCAGCCGCAGCCAGTATAAAGTATGGAATATTCCATATCGGTCTGCCTGTGAGTCATATCCATGCAATTGGCAGCTGCAGCTTATAACATGAGCTGTGTGAACGGGAACCGGTTAAATAAGGCCCAACATATCTATCTAGGGATCAAACTCAGTAGCTTTCTTTTTTACTGTGAAAGAAGAGATAGGCGGCACGTGTCCGTACAGTATAAGACAGTAACAGATCCACATGGTAGGTCCACCTGCTATAGTAGTAAAGTACGACAGGTGATATATGTTTCCTGTCTCTCCTTCCATGATTGAAAAGAAAATTAAATTTATAATTTTGTTCCAACAGGAACCAAACATGGCAAAAAAGAATTGGGCTAGGGACTAAGGCTTTGTTTGTTTAGGTTTAGATTTTTTGGCTTATAGTTTAAAGTTAATTTTTTGGCTTAAACAGTTTAAAAACTAATGGCTTTTGCACGTGATAGAGGTGTATAATTTTATCTAACTTTAGTGTTACTAGTCGAAAACTAACTATCAATAAGTAAAAAAAAAGCTTCTCTTCAGTGACTTTTGGTTTTTAGTTATGTGGAGACTTATGTTTTTTGAAAACTAACTATCAATAAAAAGTTACTCGTTTGTTTAGGTTTTAGTTTTTAAATTTTTAAGCCAGTAAAAAAAACCCAAACAAACAGCACTTAAATGAGCCGAAGCTTAAAAATGAAAGGCCGAAAAAGAAAAAGAGCCTTAGAAGCAAAATTTTCCGTGGTTTCTCTTGCAATTGCGGCGATGCCCACGTCCCCATGCCCTCCCTCCCACGAAGGCGAAGCCTGCCTCGCCGCCGTCCTCGTCAAGCTGGCCTGCTCGTACACAGCATTCCCCCTTATCTCATGGCCCCCGGAGGCGGCACGGGCTCTAGAGTCCCCTCTGGCCTCCACGGTTTATGGCAGCGGCATCGCTGTCGCTGGCCCTAGAAACCGCGCCGGAACGAGCTCCACTGACGATTACGTCTCTGGCCTTTAAGGAGAGCACAACCTCCGTGGCGTCCAGTACCTCTGCCTCGCGTTAGCCCCGCCGTCGGCGAGCGCCCACCACTGGGTTTTAATGCTGCACTGGTTCCTTTTTATGCTTTTCAAGCGATAGATGGGATGGATAATGGATTCTGTTTGATACTTTGCTTACATGGGGATATAGACTATAGTAAGTTCGAAATGGATCCTGCTACGACTTTCAGAATACAACAAATTTTCTGCACCCAATATGGTTCAGTAATAAGGTCTCAACAGATTAGGTTGGTACAAATTTGAGAAAGAATGTATGCACTGTGCATTTGAAAGCCATGTCTTGTTTCTATGTGTCTTTGCCACTAAATGATTGACATGATATTTGCAGGCTTTGGTCGTCGACTACAAATTAACTTACCCAAGTGGGACTGCAACTGCTGTTCTTATAAATGGGTTTCACACCCCGCAGGGAGACAAGAATGCAAAGTACGGACATCGCCACCTCAGTCGTGCTCATTACATTGTCGTTTCATTCAGACATTACACCAAAAAATGCGTAATGAATACTTGATCTGAATGAATTAATCTTACCTTCCATGACAGGATGCAAGTCTCTACGTTTCTAAAATACTTTGGGATCAGCTTTGTGTGGAGCTTCTTCCAGTGGTTCTACACCGGAGGCGATGTTTGTGGATTTGTTCAGTTCCCTACTTTCGGTCTGAAGGCTTGGAAACAAACGTAATCCTATTGGTTTGTTAATTGGTCATCGCAGATCTCCATAATTTGTAGTGTGTAACATATTCTCAAACCCTCAATTTCTTTGTCAGATTCTTCTTTGACTTTAGCCTCACATACGTTGGTGCGGGAATGATTTGCTCACACCTTGTGAACCTCTCCACCCTCCTTGGTGCAATTATGTCGTGGGGTATAATGTGGCCACTCATCAGCAAACACAAGGGCGATTGGTACCCTGCAAATATACCAGAAAGCAGCATGACAAGCTTGTATGGTTACAAGGTATCTCTTGTAGCTCAACCTTCTTTTTCTCGCTGGTAATTACATATATACATAACAGGCAGTAATTGCAGAGTTTACTTCAGTAAATGTCAATTGTTCATCTTGCAGTCCTTCATCTGTATAGCTCTGATCATGGGGGATGGCCTCTACCACTTCATAAAAATCATTGGTATCACTGCTAAGAGTCTACATGAACGATTCAACCGCAAACGTGTTAACAGCAGAGGTGAGGAAAGAAAAACACTGTAAAGTCATGCCTCTTCGACTATTTTGTCCTTAACTAGTATATTTTTGTGATGTTGAGCGGATGTACCGCAGTGGCAAACGAGGACAATACGATCGCACTTGATCTGCAACGCGATGAGGTCTTCAAGAGGGGATATGTCCCTGCTTGGGTAGCATACACTGGATACGCCTTGTTAAGCATCATTGCAGTGATCACCATACCAATGATGTTCCGACAGGTGAAGTGGTACTATGTAATTATAGCCTATGTCCTTGCTCCTGTGCTTGGGTTCTGCAATTGCTACGGAACAGGGCTCACTGACATCAACATGGGCTACAACTACGGCAAGATCGCTCTCTTCATCTTTTCAGCTTGGGCTGGCAAGGACAACGGTGTCATTGCTGGCCTTGTTGGTGCTACGCTGGTGAAACAGCTGGTGCTCGTCTCTGCTGATTTGATGCATGACTTTAAGACGGGCCATCTAACTTTGACATCACCAAGATCCATGCTTGTGGGACAGGTTGTTGGGACAGCCATGGGTTGCATCATCTCGCCTCTCACGTTCTTGCTCTTCTACAAGGCATTTGATATTGGTAACCCGAACGGTTATTGGAAGGCACCGTATGCACTGATATACCGTAATATGGCGATCCTTGGTGTGGAGGGCTTCTCAGCGTTGCCAAAACATTGCCTTTCACTCTCTGCTGGATTTTTTGCATTCGCACTGCTCTCCAATGTAGCTAGGGACGTCCTGCCACGCAAGTACAGGAAGTATGTGCCCCTGCCGATGGCAATGGCGGTGCCATTCCTCGTTGGCGCGAGCTTTGCTATTGATATGTGCGTGGGGAGTTTGGTGATCTTTGTTTGGAACAAGGTAAATAAGGAGGAGGCTGCCCTTCTGGTGCCCGCGGTTGCATCCGGTTTGATTTGTGGGGATGGCATATGGACATTTCCTTCTTCCCTACTTGCTCTTGCCAAGATTAAGCCACCAATCTGTATGAAGTTTACGCCTGGAGGTTAGAGAATCCGGCTGTTCATGAATGCGGAGTTGGAAATACAGCCGGGAAATTAACGGTGATTGAAGACAATAAATTTGCTCTAATCAGGTTTTGTTGGAGTATCCTTGTGCCGCTGTTTTCCAGGTGCTCCAGGACTTGAGCTTACTGGATCTTGTTTGTGTTTTGAAGGATCGATGGCCACATTACAGCCAATCAGAAGCTTCATTCTTATAATTGATTTTGGTTGTGTACTTATATTTTCAATCATGTGTATCTATTGAGTTGGACGAATCTGTAGTTTGTACTTGCACATTTTGCAGATAAATTGAAAATTGTTCGGTGTGGTATGGGGAATACAGTGATACAACTTTTTTGGGTGATGTGTTGATAAATGCATTGGTTTAAAAAATTCACAACGGGAAGGTGGAGAAATGGACAGTTCTTGGACTTCTATATTATTGACGATTAGAAGAAGAATAGGTACGGTTTCACGCTGTCTTCCAAGAGCGCGAACCTTCCTTCTATAGGTCAGCTGTAACTGTAAGTGATGATTGATTTGGGTTTGTGTTCGTGTCGTGTACATCCATTCACTTGGAAGAAATTTCTAGTCTCCACACATGTACATTTTGAAGGATGACATTTGTTACGTAGATAACCAGATGCGTACGCATGGCGTCACGCCACGCGAGGGCATGGGGCCCGCGGCCACACGTTCGCCACCAATTTATTTCTTTATTGCACTGATATTAAAGTGTAAGAGATTCACACAAAAAATGTAGGTAGGATATACACCGTGGCTAAATTATGTTTATGCCATTGATCCTGTCAATTCCAGCATTTAGAAATTTCTCGTTTACTTCTTTAAGTTGCACAGGATAGTTACTCAGTATCATTACGGTTGCAATTCCTGAACCCATAAGTCCACTACCTAGAATGGCGACTTCAGTTATTTTTCTAGGCATCAATCCCAATTCTGTAGCAGCAGAAACCTGTTGCATTTTAGAGAGGACTAAGCCATGGTATGATTCCATAGTAACAATTAAGAAAAAAAGTCCCTAATACCTTTGATGTGAGGAAATTGTCATTGTGCCACTCTGGACATGCGGCTTCACCCAAATGCCATTATTAACGTGGCAATTGCCAAAATGCCACGTTCAATCCGCGGCAACTCGTTTCCATGCCATTTTGGAGTTTTTTGTGCATTTACCGGATAAAAGCATGGGGAAAGGACCTCTTTGCCCTCGGCACTGTGCATCGGGCTAGACTCGGGCTCGACTCGACCGGACCCCATTTCACCTGCGCGCCAGTCTCTGCCCGAGTCGAATCCCCATCTCCTCCTCATCTGGCGACGGCGACAGCGAGGGCGACGCCGACGGCGACGGCGACCGCGAGGAGCACTCTCTCCGGCGAATCTCCGGTCGATTGCAAAGGTGAGCCATCTAGCCTTGTGTTGATGCTTTTACACGGTGCAGTTTTGATGCTTTTGCCGGTGCATGAAACCCTAGGTTAGAAAGTTGTGGGAGTGGTAGGGGAGGGGAGGGAGTTGCGGTCGGCGGGATGAGTGCCAAGTCGAAGAGGAGACCCAAGAGCACATCTCCTTGTAAATGGGGAGGAAATGGCGAGTAGCTTGGTCGCCTCCACCGATCCAAATGCTCGACCCAAAGGCGTGACATTCCAAGCAGAGATTCCGGCTTGGTCGCCTCCACCCATCCAAAGGCCTCACCCCGGCGTGACATTCCAAGCAGAGATTCCGGCTGGTCGCCTCCACCGATCCGATGCTCACCCAAGGCGTGACATTCCGCAGAGATTCCACCACTCCAGAGATTCCGCCACCTCAGAGATTGGGATAATATAAGGATCCAAGAGACACAAGATGAGGAAGGAGAATTGAGCGATTGAGTGAGGATCAAGTTTATACGCTTCGGGATTACGGGATGAGGACAACGAGTAATGCACAATGCTAGGAATGATGAGAGGGATAGTGGTTTTGTTGATGATACTGAGGATGCAAGGATTAATGTTGATGATCTCAACCCAGATGAAGTATTTATTGCTTATGACAAGGATCACCCCTCAATGGATCTAGGTGTGCTATATCCCTCCATGAAAGAGTTCAGGCTTGCTATAAGGCAGTATGCTATCAATGAAGAGTTTGATTTGGGGGTTGAAAAAAGTGATCAGACAAGATTTACTGCAAAGCTGAAGGCTGCCCTTGGAGGATTGTTGGGCATAGGAGGAGTGATCTTAAAACCATCATGGTACTAACTATTTGACTAATGTTGTGTTTGTGCTGATTTGTTTTATGCTATTGCTGGCTTTGCATTTGTACTAACTATTTGACCAATATTGTGTATGTGTTGATTTCTTTTATCCTATTGCAGGTTTCAGTACTCAAAGGGGAGCACACATGCACATCTAGCAGTAGGGTAAGGGGTACAACAGCCACAAAATCATGGGTTGCAGACAAGGCTCTCCCTATTCTGAGGAGGAGTCCTAACATTGGTGCCAAGGAGCTGCAAAAAAAGCTGGAAGATGATTGTAAGGTAACAATCACTTATGACACTGCTTGGGAAGGGCTACAAAAAGCTCTTAGGGAGATGTATGGTAGCTGGGAAGATAGCTTCCAATTGCTTTATAGATGGAAAGCAGAGGTCTTAAATAGGTCACCAGGAAGTGTTGTAGAAATAGACACGAGATGTGTAGATGAGAGAGTGTATTTTCATAGGTTTTTCTATGCACTAAGGCCATGCACTGAGGGGTTTCTTAGGGGATGTAGACCTTACCTTAGCATTGATAGCACTGCCCTAAATGGGAGGTGGAATGGGCACTTGGCAGCTGCTACAGCTTTGGATGGACATAACTGGATGTATCTAGTTGCTTATGGGTTTTTTGACTCCGAGACAGAAGATAATTGGGTCTGGTTCATGACTCAGATGCACAAAGCACTAGGAGACCTCCCTCTGTTAGCCATATGTACAGATGCTTGTAAAGGGTTAGAAAATGCAGTTAGCCGAGTTTTTCCTAATGCAGAGAAGAGGGAGTGCTTTAGACACCTGATGCAAAACTTCATGAAGAAGTTCCATGGAAATAGTTTTGGTGAAATGTACCCTGCAGCAAGGGCATATAGGGTTCAGGTGTTTGACAACCATATGGGGTCTGTTCTGACAAAATGTCCTGAAGTCATGGAGTTTTTGAACAGGTGGCATCCTCTGAAATGGATGAGGTGCATGTTCAATCCAGATGTCAAATGTGATTACATCAATAACAATTTAGCAGAATGCTTTAATAATTGGATTAGGGACATCAAGGATCTCCCTGTGGTTGACCTGGCTGACAAGCTGAGGGAGATGATCATGGTTCTCTGGGCCAAAAGGAGAAGGATTGGGGAGAGGTTAGAAGGCAGGATACTACCAGCAGTGTTAGTTCAGATCAAGGCCAGAACTAGGGGGTTGGGACACCTGAGAGTGGTCCAAGCAGACCAAGTAGTGGCAGAGGTGTGGGATAACAGCTCTGGTGACAGGCATGTGGTTAGGGAAAACTCACATGAGTGTACATGTATGGAGTGGCAGCACACAGGCAAGCCCTGTGATCATGCTCTGGCCAGTATCACTACTCACAGGACATTCAACATTCAGGATTATGTCCATGAGTACTTCAGTCTTGACAGATATAAGGCTGCTTATGCCAGCCTCATTGAACCAATGCCAGACAAGACACACTGGCCACAAGTGGATCTTCTATTTCAGGTGGGTGCACCACTTGCAAAGAGGTCACCGAAGGCGAGAAAACTGAGGATAAAAAGCTTTATAGAGGGAGGCAGTAGATCTGGTGCCAAGCAGAGAGACAAGTCAAAGAAAACAATGCTGAGAAGCCCTATCAAGTGTATGAGATGCGGGGAGGTTGGCCATCGACAAGCAAGCTATAAGTGTCCACTAAACGGCACAAAGAAAAGGCAAGCTACAATTCTTGTTGTATATCAAGCAACTTTTTTTTTGCAACTGACAACATCTTGTGATGCAGGAAAAGAAAGCCTAGGAGCAAAAGGTATGGCAAAGACAAGTGATCAACCACCAAAGCTCCTGTTCATGACAATACTGGAGTGGTAAACAGGAGGTAATTGCTTCAAATTCTCTAGTCATTTCATACCATGCTTATTTTTGATACCATGCTTCCTTTTTCAATCGCCTAAGCACACTTCTAGGACATAACCAAACGGTCATCGCAAGCAGCTAGTACCCCCTGTATGTGTAGTCAAACAAGCTAGTACCTCACAAGCATGTCAAGAATCGCCTAAGAAGAGATCTTCCTATTTTAAGAAGACAACAAATAAGACAGCAAATACAAAAAAGTTGACCCCTAAGAAGAAGAAGAAGAAGACGACCTGACATGGGCTTTTCGAAAAAAATTTGTACCGACGACTTTTGTTGTGATGCTTGTAATCAGAAACTTATGCTATGATGGTTGTAATCAGCAGCTTTTGTAATCCAAACATTGCTGTGATGCTTGTAGCATCCAAACAGTGCTGTCATCTGGAATGCTTGATGCATATGGATAGAAAAATGGGGTGTTTGGTTCTCGTTTGGTTCAACCAAGTTATCTGGAATGTTTCATATCTGTAATCTTTGTGATGCTTCTAATGCCTTGCCAACATTACACAAATCAAACATTGTCTTGATTTTCTCCTTGTAAGTGATATACATTACACAAATCAAACATTGTATTGGCACTTAAACAATTGTATTGCATAACTGCTCATGAACATTACACATTACACAAACCAAGTCACCGCTTGAATTGCAATACATTACAAAAAGCTCTTCTTGAATTGCAATACATTACGTAAATCACTCCATTTGCACTATTACACATTTTTCACAATCAACACTGCTACAACAAGAAGAGCTAACCTCGCAATCAGACATTGCTTACAACCAAAATCGACAAATATTCATCAACTTTGAAATTCTTCTATCAATGTCAAGATCTCCATTCTCCATTCTCATTCTATAAGGTGCATCTACCGCTTCATGAATGATTCATTGCATGCATCGGCCCAATGAATTAGCAATGAAGTTCTCATATTGCTCCCTCCACATGTAGAATCCACACCTACCACGCATCTACAAATACCGAAACATCCCAGTTAAAAAAGAAAAACCAGTAAACCAATTACAAAAGAAAAGACTATAAGCACTTACATGTTGCTCATTTCTACGGCACTTGAAGAAAACCCTTCCAGGATTGTTGTTTGATCGAGAGACGAGCTCTAAAATAGAATCACCGCACCTAGGGCAGTCTACCAGAGGCAAACCTGATGGGCCGTAGGAGGCCCCTTTTGCACCGGAAGCTTGCGACATCGCCGACCAGCAAGCGCCTCCGCCGACGCCAGTGGTCGATCGGAGACTCGCCGGAGATAGTGCTCCTCGCGGTCGCCGTCGCCGGATCTGGAGTGGAGAAGTGGGGAGTGGCAGGGCGCGGGTGAAATGGGGTCTGGTCGGTCGGGTCGAGCCATCTAGCCCGAGTCTAGCCCGATGCACAGTGCCGAGGGCAAAGAGGTCCTTTCCCCATGCTTTTATCCGGTAAATGCACAAAAAACTCCAAAATGGCATAGAAACGAGTTGCCGCGGATTGAACGTGGCATTTTGGCAATTGCCACGTTAATAATGGCATTTGGGTGAAGCCGCATGTCCAGAGTGGCACAATGACAATTTTCTCCTTTGATGTTGCCCGCAGAGACAAGAGTACATGAACTAAGCTTTTACATGTATCAAAGAAAAGAAGGCCCTAGAAAGCAGTTGCTTCCTGCATTTGCATTAAGGAAGTGAATCCAAAATTCTGTAAAATTTTACATCAGGAAAATAATAAAAGAAGTAGGAAGAACATTAGTAACATGAAGTACCTTTCAGAGCCCAGCTCGAGGTCCTGAAACTGTACCTTATGACATCAATACAAACAAGTGGGTGGTGAAGATTGGCAGCTTGTTTTTGAGCTTGAGCTCTTGCGAACTTGAGAATCTCCCTAGCCTCACCAAGGGGTCGTAGTTTGTCGATCTTGTAAAGGCTTTTGATCCACGGACTTTTAGATTCACAGATATCCAAAGCCCAACGACGAGCGGTATTCACCAAATCATTAGGAGAAACTAAGGAATCAACAAGACCCAGTTGGTGTGCCTCTTCACCCTTAATTGGCTTGGATAGCTGACACAAATGGGATATTTAGTTAATTGAAGTAGGTGGATGAAACAAGGCAGATTATAGAAAAGAAAATTGTAGGCTCAAGCAGCAGACACAACATGTTGCAGTACTTACCAACATCATTTTAAGTGATTTTGTCATTCCAACAAGACGTGGGAATCACTGTGTTCCTATAAATTATGAATTGGGTCAATCGCATAAAAAATCTGAAAGCAACACTGGATCTTATCCCCTTGATATTGAAGGTCAAGCATATAATAGAATTTTAGATTTTTTTTTTTTGAAAGCAACACTGGAGTTTATCTCTCTGATATCTAGATCAAAAGTGATAAAAAGTCAAAAAAAATACAAACATGACATCAAGCAGTTTTAGTGACACAAAAACTAATAGGACAAAGTATATGTTTTAGGAGCCACTGCATTGTATGTATCAAGGGATCGAAATAATGAATTATCCCTTCACATACGGTTGAAATTTTGTGACTCTGCTTCCGTTCTGCATGAAGTAGGACCTTTTGGAGGTGATCTGTAGGTGTATGAAACTCGAGTTATGTAATGTTTGTGTATCTAGACGAGCCTAGTTGCCTAGTGTAAGCTATCCAGGTAGAATGCTGCTAGATTTCGGTTGTGTACTACTGTACATCTATTGAGGTAGAGGAAATGTAGCCTGCACTTTTTTCAAGGATAACATGAATATGCTTGTTGTGGTATAGAGAGTACTATTACTAATAAACTCGGGGTTTTTTTCTAAAATATACACCAAAAAAACTATGGAACAGTATTGCGTCGGATCCTATTCCGACGGAGTACCGGGTGGCCATCCTATCCGAATTCCTAAATACACATGATCTGCCTTCACTTGCACCTTAGCTCTTTCCTTGCTCATTTATAAGCCCCAACGAGATCCTTCGTGAAGCTTCGCTTCTCCCCAATTCCTGATATTTTTTCATCTAAAAAAATTACAATCCCTTCTCTCTCTATACATGTTGAGTGGCGGTGGTTAAATCATCGATGGTGGTGATAACACTGAACCACTTCAATTCAGTCCCTATGACAGTAGCTACGTATGACCTTGTGGCGGCGGATCCTTCAATTTCGGTCGGAGCAGCGCGGCTCGAGGCACAAGAATCTAGCCATAGTTTCGTGCAAACGTGACGGCCCCCTCCATCTCCTCCTTCAACTCGGGTACCGCCATCCCCTTCTCTTTCACCTTTGGCTCCAGATCTGATGTAACTGGTGACGCGGTGTTTCACCTTTAGCTCTAGTTTTGTTCTAACGATAGCAGGCGATGAGCCCTGCTCGAGAAACACGGATCTGAAACTCATTGAAAGTTTGACTTCGAAACTTCTAGAAACATGTGATGCTCAATGAAACATAAAACTTTTCAAACTTTCTCTTAAAATTATATAAAACTTATTACTATACTGTTGTGACGGTATACTATTCTCAAGTTGCTCTAAAAAAGACCGCTTTGGTTTTGTAGTTTCTAAAAATTGTTGTGTTTACAGGAGATTGGTGAAGTTTTCATTTCTTAGACAAGACCAAAAACTTAGCAATTATTGTGTGTCCAACAATATATAGGCCTTGTTTGAGGAGCTCTGACTTTTCCGAAAGCTGTTTTTGACTTTCTAAGTTCTAAAAGCGGTCAGAACTTTTATAAGAGACTATTTAATAAATAGCTAATTTTCCTCAACAATAAGCTGCAAAAGCAGAGCTAGCCCAGCTTTCAGCTTTTGGCTTGTGTTAGTTATATATAGTTTTTGGATTATAGCAAAAGCCGCTTAAAGCTGAGCCGTTTAGAGATCTACTGGCTTTTAGAAATTGAAGCTGGCTTTAAATCCCAAACAAGGCACATTACTGTCATCTTGCCATGCCTTCTAATATATTGCCCGTTGATCCGTAATTTTCCAGTTTTCACTCAGAACTCGCACATGACCTGAAGAAACAGTGAGTGTTCCGTCGGTTGAGCTATACGATTAGTCATTTGAGTTGATACTTAGAGCATGCATAGTGGTATAGATGGTAGCTATCTGTAATATATCTCCATATCATCTATAGACAGCACTAAAAATAACTCATACAATGGATCGTCTATATAATTGTTTGTAATGGTCTCTTATCCAATTAACAGACTGTCTATACAATGGCATATAAAATAGAAAGCTATCTATAAGACTATCTGTTAAATAGTATACGGTAGTTTTCTCTCTCCTCCATATCATCTAAAATACTATGTGACATAGTTTTATAGACAGCTAACATGTACTATTATACGTGTCATTAGACACAATGCAATGGCCAATGGACAAGAGTAAGAACACAATGCTTAGGCTTGGTGGGACGGACAGCAGAGCTATAGCGATTTTGTCTACTCTTTCCCCCGTGCAGTTCGCTTCTTGTTGCGCATCGGCGTCACGACCGGTCTACGTCTACATGACGGTTCTCTGTAAAGCAAAGTTCGGTTCCACTTCCACGTACAGTCTGCGCCGGTTTTTGCAGGAGCCCGAGTGCCCACACTGACAACGTGTGGCACGGCGGTGGGTAACGTGGCCGCGCTGAAGCTGCATGCGGACGCGGTGGATCAGGTACTTGACGGCGCCGCCGCGCTCGTTGCCAGCGTCGCCGCGGACGCCTTCTTGCACCAGCCGCTTCCGACGACCGCACCTGCCTGCCGAACACGCGCTGAGCGGCACTGCTTCCGCCGCCGCGGCAGCAAATGCCCGCGCGGCCCCGTCCGACTTGGCGAACGTTGATCGGCCGCGCGGCGGTCGCGCCCGTGGCAACTGATACTCCACGCCGCGCATCGTTGCAGTCAAGTCCCGCCCCCCGTTGCGTGTGGAGTAGGTGACATCTCGCCCCTGGTTTGCACACGTTAACGAGGGGCTAAATTTCTTGTGCATATCCTGGGCACTCCTTGGCCTTTACCTAAGCATTTCACTAGTACCTACCGTTTACCACTCACTTCAATTAATTCCAAAAAAGGGAAGGAGCTGATCCTTGTGGCACGTTTGATGACTAAACATTGACTTTGCTCACATCGCTTGTTGGAAGGTATGGTACCTCATTCCCTGCCTTTCGTCGTCAACTGTTTGGTTGCCCGTGAAAACACCTTGTGTCGGATCAAGTCTGCTGAGAAGACGGGGGATTGATCAGTTATTTGGTCTTCTTTTCCTCCTTTTCAAGCCGAGGTTGATCTTTCTTGCAACGAAGCCCGTTGGCAATTTCTTTTCTAGTTATTGGCACAACTACACGACGGATTAGAAGTAGCAGTATGATACGAGTTGTCTTATTGACCATGCAGTAAAGTAAATGGTGATGAACCAGGAATTTTTTTTTCTTGCGGGGTGATGAACCAGGAGTTTGCTCTCAGTGATTTTGCAACTATAATGACTTCTTGTTGGTTCAATCACCGGTCTCGTGTGTTGCTGCGGCCTAGCCAAACGTCTTAACATGTGAGTCGACTCTCGCATTAAAAAGTGAGACTTGTCATGGTGCCAGGTCAACACCAAATCGCAGAACGCCCACACGCGACAAGACTGCACCGCATCGCTATTCGCTAGTCTATATTAATTCGGCAGCGGCACACGGGATAAGCAAAACGGTGGGTGGGACCGTGGGATAGCTCAAGCTGCAAGCTATCGCCCGTGCAGTCCAAGACCCACGCGAGTTACATTTATAATGTAAGCGTCCTCACTCATATCTCTCAGAATTTCCAAAAAATTACTACTCTAGTTTCTTGATTCGCTTAGGTTTGGTCCGGAAAATTCAATTTCTTCAGTTGTTCGACCAATCGACCGATCTTGGGAAAGAAGAGAAGCTGGTTGCGATGGCAGGGGGAAAGGTGTACTCGTTTGAGGAGGTGCGGAAGCACAGCGATCGGAAGGATTGCTGGCTCATCATCTCCGGCAAGGTTATATATATCCTGGCACCTCCTCCTTATCTTTTCCATGCAAAACTTCGCTTAAAATAAAATTTGCGTAGAGATATGTATGCATGGTTATATAATCACAGGAAAGTCCGTATGAACGGTGCTCACGAGAAAACAGCGTGAATCGAAAAGAATGAATGGCCCATATCGAATTTAGTGTACCGTAGAAGAGTTTTAATTTAGACACGTTTTTTCCAATCTTACCGCTGTTACTTCAGGTGTACGACGTGACGCCGTTCATGGAGGAGCACCCCGGTGGCGACGAGGTCCTGCTGGCGTGCACCGGTGAGCCCTCCTTCGATCTTTCATCTTCCACATGCTTTTACAAATCGGTTTCTCCAGCGTGGGATTAATCGACGTGTGACTGCCGCTGCATCACACAACACAGGCAAGGACGCGACGGCTGATTTCGTAGACATCGGCCACACGGACACCGCCAAGAAGTTGATGCCGCAGTACTGCATCGGCGAGGTCGACGCCTCCACCATCCCGGCCAAGCTCACCTACGCCTTTCCCAGCGATCCGGCCCTCACGCAAGGCAAGGGCCAGGGCGTCTGGCTCACGGTGCTGCAGCTCGCCGTGCCTGTGCTGCTGGTTGCGCTGGCCTTCGCGCTTCAGAACTTCGCCAAAACCAAAGCAGAGTAGAAACCAGATGCCGCCGAGGATTACCATCGTCCTGCAAGCCTAAAGCCTTTTGGAAGTATCTGAACATTGTAGTAATTGTCAATGTGACGGGTGTTTCACCTCAACCGCCGGGGTTAAAGTTCCATTTCCTATACGGAAGAGGGTGTATTAGTGCTAATTAAGTCTCGGTGGTTTTCATAATAATAATAATAATAATTTTCAGCGTTACGTAGGTTGTGAAACCATGAACCTCCGCTACAATAGTTTCAAGTGGCTTGTACTGTGAGGAAGTATAGCGACTAATCGTTTTTACCTGAGGTTACTTTTGGTAGCTCTGCATTTCTGCTTGTTCCTTCAGCAATTCAGCACTTTGGTGCTTATATAATACTAGCTATATGCCCGTGCGTTGCAACGGGAACTCAATTTGTGATAAAAAAATTATTTGCAAAGAGCAATAACAATGACAAAGGTGAGTAATTAAAAAGCAGTGGTAAAAGTGGGTAATTAAAGAGAAGCGGCAAAGGTGAGCAATTTTGATGAAGTGATGTGGGCAAAGGTGGGTAATTAAAGAGAAGTGATAAAGGTGGGTAATTTTGACGAAGTGACGTAGAAAAAAACTCTCACTTTATACAGTAAAGATAGTATATATGATACAGGGGAATTTCCTGCTAAAACCCTCAGAAGTTCCCTCTAGCTTCAGAACCAATGCACTTCAGAGCGCCAAGAACATTTCACAATGCTACATTCTGCAAACGCTAGTGTGCTCAGCGAAGTAACATCCTCAGCAGGCAATTCAGTCAAGTAACGCAGACAAAAACTCAAGTATATTAAAAGGAGCCTCAAGGCAAGAGCCATTGTCTGTATATGAATTCTTCCTATCAATATTTGCTAAGATGACAAGGTAAAAAAAAATCTTTCAATAGGGTGCATAGAAAGAGAATGAACGTCCAAAAAAGAATATTCTTTTACATGTGCACCACCCACCTAATCTACAAACAACAATGTAGAGCAAAGAACAAACTGAAGAGCTTACAATATTCCGGAGGTTACAACTCAATATGAATCATTTCTGGAATTCTTGTAATCAGGGGTCCGGAGCCACGACCGTACATATATACAGCATCACTTGGGCGTATAGATCTTTCATTGTATCCTTCAGGATTTACGGAGTTTTAGCGGTCGAAGCTAGGTTTGTTAAATTAATTAATTTTATGAGTCCAATGTATACTCCTGATGCTAGGAACCTGCTTCCAGCTGAATAGCATGCTCTTGCTTTCCTCTAATAAAACAGGTCAATTCTTTCGGGGCAACAACCGACTTTAGCCACTCTTCAAGCTCCTCGCCCTCAACCTTTTCATTCTCTGAAAGTGGGCATGAAAATCAGCAGTTATACACACGACACATCAAACAATTTCCAAGTATACCTTTGTGAAGCAAAGCCCATGACAACGAGCACCATAATAACAGAGGCAACCTATAATCTGGCAAATTACCTTCTAAATATGCTCCAAGGCCTTCCAAAACTGCAGGATTAGCACGAATAACCGAAAGAGCTACTTCAAGTGCTGATTGTAGAAGTGTTTTTACCTCCCGCTGGACAAGATCAACTAGATGGCCCTGTCATTAGATTTTCAGTTTGAGCTCAGTACTTGCAGACGGTAGCTTACTAATTTGATCGGCAGGTGTATGGAAATTTTGAGACAGACCTGATCCCTTCCCCATGGAGAGCCTACGGAGTCATCCAGCCCACCATTTGACAATGTAGCTAGTGATATAGGACCGATGCGCTGATTAAGACCGTATTCTGCTACAGCTTTGTAAGCCATGTCAGTTGCACGCCTTATGTCATCAAGTGCCCCAGTAGAAACCCGTCCTGCTAGAACTACTTCCTCTGCAGCCCGCCCACCCAGAAGTGTTACTAGACGTCCACGCAGTTCATCAACAAAGAGCAAATATCTATCTTCTGTTGTGGGAGGGGTGTATGTAAAGCCTAATGCACCTCCTGACCTCGGCAATATACTCAATTTCTGAAAAAAAAAATACAGCAATAAAAAGCAAGTCTGATTTAAAACTTTTCTTAGACTGTTCTATCAATAGTCAATAGTTGCTTCATTTCAAACCTCGACACGAGGCTGCCCTGGCAACAGGTTTGCTACAGCAGTTCCCACAACTGCATGACCAACTTCATGCCTCGCAACAACAGCCTTTTCACTACCCTTCAGCTTTGCATGTTTTTTCTCTATGCCCTAAGAAAATAAACTTCACAGTTAGCATCCAGGACAAAGCATGAAGAACTATAATGACTCACAGCAATATTAAAACAGGGCAAGGGTTAACAAAAGCGTCACACCCTACTTAGACCCCGTACGCACTGGTGCACCGAAATGCTATTTAACCCATTACCAAATAAAGGATATCCCAAGAATCTATCACCAGGAAACTCACAAGCTATGCTCCAAAACCCTTAAAATTTTTATCACATTACCGGCATGGGTGAGAATAGATATATATTTACCACATGGAAGTTAAGCGTTTAACAGATAAAATACACTGCCAGATTGATTGCCCATACAATAAATAGAGCAGCATATATATAAAAAAACATTTCCAATCACAATTTTGATTTTTTTTTCATGTTGTTGTTAAGTACCCTTTGCAGCCCAAAAAAAAAAATCAGAGACAGTAAAGGACGGTTTAAAAGATGGCAGTCTCTAGAAATATATCTATCCTGTATAAGTTGGACAATTGCACTTTGTCTTGTAAACCCTCTGTTCATTGCATAATTAAGAAGACTAATATAGAAATAAGGAAACAATTAGAAGCTACATGAAGTATAATGTAGTCGGGACTGTAAATTTCCAAATACATGAACAATCGAACAAAATTTGAGATAACAGAACAACATACAGCTATAGAGCGCTCAACCGCACAGATAAAGTCGATCTTTTCCACTATTTCTTTATTTGATCTCCCAGCCAACAAAGCAGCTTCGTTTACTAAATTTGCAAGGTCTGCCCTGTATTGGTTATAAAAAAATAACGAGTCAGACTGAAAGTGACAAATGGTAAATAAAAATGAATGGAAGAGAAATTCTTACCCTGTAAAACCAGTTGTCATTGCAGCAATATTGCTGAGGTCTACATCTTTACCAAGTGGAAGCTCTTTTCTACTAACATGAACTTTGAGAATAGATTCTCTTCCAAACCTATCTGGAGCTTCAACCTGTCACATAGACTTCTGTGACCTCTGACAACAGAGATGCCAATATTACTTTTGTATTGAGAAGGGAAGCTAACCATAACTACACGGTCAAATCTCCCAGGGCGCCGAAGTGCAGGATCCAAAACGTCTGCTCGGTTTGTTGCTCCAAGTACAATGACAGCTGAGTTGGTGTCAAACCCATCCATTTCCTAGGAAAACTCACAGAAAATTAAGAATAGCTAAACCAAGAAAGATATATGAAGATAGTTCAATTGGACCCCAACTTGGGATGCGACTAAAGGATTGTAAAGACACAATTGTAAGAAACTATCATCATTGTCCTACCGTGAGCAATTGATTTAGTGTCTGCTCACGCTCATCGTTACTGACGATGCGGTACCGGCCATCACGGCTTTTTGCCACGGCATCAATCTACGAAGAGCAGCCGAGTAGAAAGGGTTAGAATGCATCTAAGTACCGAAAGCCAAATTATATCCTCAAACGGTAGGTTACCTCATCAATAAAAATAATTGACGGTGACTCCTTTTTGGCCCTAGCAAATAGGTCACGTACTCGAGCTGCTCCCATGCCTACATATAGCTCCACAAATTCACTTGCAGAACAACTTATGAATGGGACTTCAGCTTCCCCTGCTACGGCTTTTGCAAGAAGTGTCTTTCCAGTTCCTGGAAGGCCCACCTGTAAATAAAGAATTACATTATTGTAACAAACACAATAGTCAAGCAGCATTCACCACAACTTAAATGACTACAGAACTAACCAACAAGACACCTCGAGGAGGACGAGCACCAAGACGAATATATCTTTCTGGGTTCCTTAGGAACTCCTGAACATAAAGATAAGGTAGAACCAGCTTATTTCCCTCAGATCAATACATAGACAAGAACATCACTGCATATACTAGTAACGTTCATCATAAAACCCATACCACAATTTCTTCCAACTCTTCTTTGGCCTCATCAACGCCAGCCACATCAGCAAATGTAACTATATCAGTACTTTCTGAAACTTTTGCCCCACCGGAGTTTGAATTCTTCCGATTCCTCAGCTGGCCTGCTGAATGCTGATTATACACAACAAACTATGTCTATAAACGAAATCCAACTTAAAGCAGTGTACGTTCACCAATTGATTGAAGTAAAGAAGTGCATGCATCAATACCTGAGAAAAGCTTATTGGCAGTCGCTGCAGAACTACAGCAATTAATACAACATAAATAAGAGCCACCTGCAAAAAATAAGGGTGCGGTTAGGGCCAAAAGCAAAGATTGACGAATGACGAGAGAGTTACACATGCGCACATGGTCAGTACAAACACACAGGTACATATAATGGAAGTTACCCTGTGCACCTATGGCCACAGCAATAATAAGATGTCTTGGTATAGATGGCACGCTTCGTTACCTACTCTCTATTATAAAATTCCTAGTTATCGCTCCCATTTGCAATTGCATATTCCCTTATTAGGTCAAAGAAAACCTCATGCATTTTTTGACTTGCAGGTTCCAATACCAGACTGGAGTTCAATTAATCGCTTTTTCATGCGAACCAATCCATCAACAGTTTCGTCCTGCTTTTTCATTCAAGGGATACTAAAACTACCATCCATGTGTAATTCTACACAATCTTTTATGTACTTCAACAAGGAAGTTACTCCTCTTTCCATTACTTAGACTTTTGCTATGCTACACTATGACACACGATTAATGAACACATCCTTGCATGTTAGTGTGGTAGCTCAGCAATAGTAATGATGAGTTCACAATTAGGATGGCACAAGGGGAAAAGGATAACAAAGGAGAACATCTTGCGATTCTAATCCTTAATGTTTAAAGTTGTATCTTTAATTTGTATTTGACACCAGGTGGGAAATCAATTTTCTGCGTAACAATCGCTCACAGAAACAATGTAGAAATCACACTATAGGATAGAGGGAAGAAAAGAATTAATGAATTTACAGTTTGCTAACACAAAACAGAATAAAAAGAACAGTCATTCGTTCTACATTACTTTAGGTGATAGTAGAACCATTTCTTTCACATATTAATGCAATGAATTATGAGATGCACCAGGCAGCAACTTTATGCTGTTTTAAATCATCAGTTTAGCTATAACCAAAGCATCCATAACAATCATAGGATCAACTAAATATGTGATGTCAGAGTTATATAATAACAAAATTGAATTGAGCAAACGATTTGTTTATGTTTCATACAACTAAAAATCATTTGAATTCTGTAGTCTCTTGCAAATATTTCTTGACATATATAGCAAACATTCAACCTTCTATCCTCCTTCATTGCCGGTATATCATATTAAATGTTCCATTCACCAAGGCGTTAGGCGCTAGTCAGGAGGCAGACTGACACCTAGCACCTAATTGCCAATTAGGTGGGCCTAGCTTCTAGGCGCTACCTAGGCGAGCTAGGCTACCACCTAGGGGAATAGTGCGAGGAGTCACTTCTCACTTCTCAGAAATCACCATCGATAATTCATCAGTTCATCTATACATTTCAAAACTCTACACCATCTCCAGTTCTACAATCTCTATCATTCTACATAATAAACTACACTTCCGTATTCCCTACTCCCATGTGAATGTGATTAATGCAAATCCTATACTGATTTCCAAGCCACAGAGATCACATGTGTAACACATATACTCCCTCCGTTCCTGAATAGATGTCATTCTAGGTTCTTGCGCTTCCACCAAGGCACATATACAAAAGGCTGGATTATCCCTCTTCATTATATCTTTGGATGGGGTGTCTTACTCTAATTTATGGTAGTAAATGATATTGGAAATAGCTAAATAGGAGGGGTATAGAATGGAAAAATGGTAAAAAGTCATCTCAAAATTGTAGAATGACATGTATTTAGGAACAAAATTTTGAAAGCTAGAATGGCATGTATTCGGGAATGGAGGGAGTATTTTTCAGCTAAAGTGTCTTACCAAGGCCGAATTGAGCATGCCGCCGGACCTCTTGTCTGGTGAACCAAACTCAACACTATTCTCCACCATCTTCTCATATGGTGTCTTTATGTCCATTGGTCGAGTCGTCGTGAACACAATTCTCCTCGAAATTCCAGCATTATCAGCGACAACATCCGTTCCACGCTGTGTTTGTGGCTGCTCCCCCACATGAGCCTCAACCTCCGGTCGGAGCCGAAACATGATGTGCACCCCATCCACCTCGACCTTCTTCACCTGGTCCTTGTCTATGCTCGCCAGGAAATCGCTGTACGGGACGCTGACGTACGTCGTCCGCGGCCGGGGCTCTGAGCCAGGCAGCGTGATCTCCGGCCGCAGCATGCGGAGCGCGAATATGGCGAAGCCGAGCTGGAGCAGGAGGAACCCCATCTCCCGCCCCTGCACAATGGGCTCCCAAAGCCACCGCCCAACGCCGTCACCCTTAAGAAGCCGCCGCCGCCACTTATTATCCCCCCTCTTCGACGAAGACGGCGGCGGCGGCGGCGGCGTCGCGGCCGCGCTCGTGCTGGTGCTATCACCCCCTGGCTCCGCAGCCGCGTCTCGGTCGCCATCTCCAGCGGAGGAGGCCTCGCCGGGCACGGAGGCGTCCGCGCCATCGCCGTCGCGCTCGACGTTGGCGCGCGCCGCCGGCGGGCAGCGGATGCGGCGGTGGATGAGAGCGAACCCCAGGCCCCGTGGCGGCACAGCGGAGAGGCGGATGGACGCGGCCCTGCCTCCGACCGCGGCTCGCCGGGGGAGGGGGCGGAGGAGTGACCGGGAGGGGGAGGCAATGGGAAGCGAGGCGAGGGTTTCGGCGGCGGCGGAGCCCATGCGAGGGGCCGGGGAGGCGAGCCCCAAATCCTAGCCTCGCGACCGGGAGGAGCACCAGAGAGAGCTCGACTCGAGCTCCTGCGCGTGTGGAAGAATCGATGGGATGTGGTCGGGCCCGTCGGGGTGAGAAGGCGGCGGAGAGATGAGGAAAAGAGGAAGGCAGAGGCCGAAACGAGAAACGGGAGGGAGGGAAGGGGTGGCCGCTAGTCACGCTTCTCGCCGTCACGCCGGGTTGTTAAGGCGAATTCATGTAGTACGCTACAGACACCGACTGGTTTCCCTACCCCCTCAGTGATACGCGGGACCCATGTGAGTGACCGCACTGTGGGCCTACAGTCAGTGTGCTAATGTGGCGTTTCTGGGTTTCACCGTACGCGGGCTGGGCTTATCCGTTCCAGGGATATCGACGGATCCGCGGTGTGGGGGTAACGGGGTCGGTGAGGGTTAGTTCTATGCTGTCAGTGAGTGGTATGATTTGTTTGTCAGAAAGTGGGGCACTCGAGATATTTGGCGCCTCGGATGGTGCAGCGCGGCGAGCTGCTCTTGTCCACAGAACGATGAACGACTATGCTATTCGGGAGTATATCTTCCACGACAAACAAAAACCATCTATTTAATCTGCGTTCTTTGTAACTACAGCCTACTTATCTTTTTATGAGAACGGTTCCTCATCGTGACATACGGCGACATCTATTTCCTTTCTTTTTTTCCCACACTTCTCTTTACTTGCAAACGTTCTCTCATCGTTACACTTCGGTCTTCATTCTACTTCTTTCCTACATTTCCTTCATCTCAAACTTAAAAATATTCTTATTTTTAATTTTTCTCTAGGTTTTTTATAGGAAGTATTTTTTAACCATTTCGAAAGTTTTTGCATCAAAACTTTTTCGAACCAAAATTTTTTGAATCAAGGTTTTCATTGATTCAGATGTCTTTCAATTGAAAGTTTTCGAACCAAAAGTTTTTTAGACAAAACTGAATGGGAAGTTTCTGAATAATTTTGATTCATTGGAAAGTTTTAAATTGATTTTTTTTTTGTGTATGAGGAGAAGTAATTGTGGAAAAGGAAAGAATAAAGTGGAGTTAAAGTGAGGAATGCCTTTTACAACACTTGAATGTATCCTCACCAAACGATTAGTAGGCACTCTCAAATTAGCAATCATTAACATACCTATATGTGCAAGAATTGGAGAGCAACTGGCATGACCACCTGTCACCTTGCACTTTTGCAAAAAAGCCCTTCTATTTCTCCGAAATTACAGATAAGTCCTTGTGCAATTTTCTAAGAGACAAAGATATTTTTTTCACTTCGCGTTTGGGTCCCTGGTCCGATATTTTTACGGAAAAGCCTTCCGTTAGTTTCAAATCGCGAACAAGCCATTTTCTAATTTTTCAGGATAGCGAACAGGTCCAAAAAAATAACATCCGGTCCCGCTTACGTTCAGGTCCTTTCTCCGTTTTTCCCGGAAAAAAGGTTTTCGCCACCAGAAAAACCCGGAAACAATTTTTTCGCCACCCAATGGCCACCTGTCACCTTGCACTTTTGCAAAAAAACCCTTCCATTTCTCCGAAATTACAGATAAGTCCCTGTGCAATTTCCTAAGAGACAAAGATATTTTTTTCACTTCGCGTTTGGGTCCCTGGTCCGGTATTTTTACGGAAAAGCATTCCGTTAGTTTCAAATCGCGAACAAGCTCTTTTCTAATTTTTCAGGATAGCGAACAGGTCCAAAAAAATAACATCCGGGTCCCTGCTTCTTACGTTCAGGTCTTTTCTCCGTTTTTCCCGGAAAAAATGTTTTCGCCACCAGAAAAACCCGGAAACAATTTTTTCGCCACCCAAAAAACCCGGAAAAAATGTTTTTGTCACCAAAAACGCAGATTCATCAAGTTTTATAGCAACTTATGTATTTGCCAGCGGATCGAATGCAGCTTTTTTTTAAATGTAGATTCGCCCACGATTTATAGCGACGAGTGGATTGACGGTGGGTCCTAACGACCCATTTTTTTAGCAAACGCAACAAAAAATCGGAAAAATATTTTCGACACCCAAAAACAGAAACAATGTTTTCGCGTCATGGATTCGCCGGTGGGTCCTAACGACCCATTTTTTTTAACAAACGCAACAAAAAAAACCGAAAAATGTTTTCAGCACCAAAAAAAACGAAAACAATGTTTTCGTCACAAAAAAAACACGGATTCATCGAAGGTTTGTATCAACTTACAGTGAACACGTAGAGTATTAGGCTCGACAAAAGAATGTTGTCATCTCTGATAATTTTTTCCCCTGGACTATTTTTGACCGGTTGGTGGTTTTGCGAAAGTAAAAAAAATTATTTTTCCGAGCGCATGCTATCGAAATTCAACCGGCGCAGCGTAGCGCGCTTTTCTACCTAGTACTCTTTAATTTGGATGTAGTTCCTTTTAGACCCGTAGGCCTAGCCTACGCCTCTATTGCCATTGCCTCTTCAGCTCTTATTATATTACTGTGATAAATCCTAAGTATTACTTAGGTTATTCAATTTGTAAGCCGTTGTAAACATTAATTATAAGTTATTACAAACACACGGACTTGCTTATTTTGGATTATTGTTTGATGATAATAACTTTAACTAAGGATCATCTCCTTGCCAAAAAATAAAAAGAGTGTCGGTGAGTTATTCAACTAATTTCCTGAAAAAATTCAGTTGAATTTCAAGCGGCTGTAAATTCAATAGTTGAGATCCACCATTTAGATCTATACCTACCTACCTATCTATCCTCTCCAACCTTATTCTCTAGAATTGATCATTTGTCCTGGTTGGTGCAATTGACTATTTATCACATTTGTCTCTCTAATATATGGTCTCAGGGTCCGCATGTCAGTGAGACATTACAGAACAAATAATTAATAGTACAAGTAAACGAGGGTAAATCATCAATTATTCATATTCTCTCTCCCTCCACTGATGTAGACATCTATGGTCGTCGCCACTTGACCCCTGCTCGTGTTGCAATCCATGCGGCGTCTCGCACGGTGCCAACAAGGCCCTGCTCTTGCAGTGTCTTGTCAGCGTTGACAAGGCCCCGCAGAGCCCCTTCGTGTCACCTCATCCGTTTTCCTCCTCCAACGAAGCCTCTTCCTGTCGATCACCAACACCTTTATCTTCTCCACCCCGCCTTCTTCCTCATCTTCGGCGGCTACCGTCGCTAGATCCACTGCCACATCTCATCATATCTTAATATTCTCTTGGCCTTGTCGTCCCTGTAGGCTTCCACCACCCACCGCCCTCCCCTAAGCCCATGGCCGGTGGCGCCATCGCCGCCCTACCGCCGACGCCACTCCACTGCCGGTCCTTGGCCCGGTGAACCTCGAACCCTACCACGGCGAACACCCACCCTAACTCGCCGCAGCTCAGAGCATGAATCTTCAAGCAGATTGAAAGATGAAAGATTCAACTGATTTCACAAAAAAATCATTTGATATATTTCAAGCAGCTGCGGAAAAAGAAAACACCCAGGCTTATCTAAGTTAAGAGAACACTAAAAAGCTAAAGAACAAACATTTCATCGTACCAAAGTTACAAAGAGGACACGTGCACAATAGAACAGTTTCAAACTGAACAAGAGCACTGATAAAGTGATATGATGTGAACTTTTGAAAGTGATAAGACTAAAAAGATGAAAATGTCCATAGCAATATATGGCTTATATTATAATCGCGAGATGAAAATGTCCATTTTTTTCGATAAAGGAAGCTTTTATTAATCTTAGTAAATTACATCAAGGTGATACAATTATACTAAGAAGACTCCCGGCCTCTACACAGCTAGGGTGTACACAGCCAAAGAGATGAAAATGTCCATAGCAATATATGGCTTATATTATCGCGATTAAAAGTGTTACATTTCCTTCGTTGGTTATTAGTTATTACAACTGTCTTGAAGATAACATATTTCTTTGAGGTTCGACGAATATCAGTTCAACATATAAGGAGCGTTGGATAAACATGATTATCAGGGCATGTATAATAAAATCATCTTAGTTTGTTCTTAGCATGTACACATCATTTTTTATCCTATGTGAAAATGTAAGAAAAGAGGAAAGAGAAGCGGGCTGGTTCTTATTTAATAGCAAGCATCATACAGAAACATAGATACTATCTGTCGGTGTTTCGTACAACCGGCAAGTGAATTTGTAAGTATAGGGGCCGCGCGCTCCCTCTCCTTGAATGGTTAGACAAAGGAGCCCAAGATGTATACTGGTTCGGACCGAATATCCCTACGTCCAGTTCGTGTGGTGGTTTTGTATTGCTCGGGGTGTAGCGAACTACAGGATTACAAGCGGGGGCTAAGGATAGGCCCTTAGCGTTCGTCCGAGTGGAGGCTCCTAGGGAGTTCGTCTGGGTCGGATGATTCGGATGTGGATGCGAGTGAATGAGAAGATTCTGTGAACGCTCGATGCCCTTCCCTGGGGCCCTGCCTCTCTTTATATAGGCGGAGTGGGCAGGTTACACAGGAGTTTTGGAGAAAAAAGGTAGGGGTACGCTACGCCTGGGAGTTCCTGGTCTTCGGTCTTGATGATTGATAGGTCCCTGTTGCCCCACGCCGGATTGGTAGACACAACAGGTAGCGTTTTATCGGGAAGGTGCGCACCTACCCTCCGCACGCCTGTCAGACAGTGACGCCGTTACGCCGCGCTCTCGGCGCCGCCTTGGGAGTGAGCACGCCTCCCTGTTGCGCCTGAAGGGACGGATGCCTGACCTCGAGGCGGCCCCCTAGCCACCCTAGGAAGGAGCCACCTGCCCCAGCATTGCCGTCGTGTCCGCGGGGCAGACGACCAGCTTGCGGCCGACTGTTGACGTGGCGGAGGTCTCAGAGCTTAAGCTCGTTGGGGCCCCGGCCTAAGTCCAGTCGAACTCTGAGGCGTCGGACCCGGGTCTGGTCGAACTGCATGGGCGTCGGACCCGGTCTGGTCGAACTGCGGGGCGCTGACTGAGGCCAAGCCGGAGTCGTCTCGATGGGCTTGCCCGAGGCGGGGGATCCTTCGTGACCCGACGAGGCCCTTGACCAGATCGTGGCCTTAGAATGGCCCATTTGATGCTCCGTATTGCCCCCGGTCTTGCTGCTTCGTCCGTACGGTAGAGAGGGAGATGATCTTGAAATAGATATATGCTTTGCTATGGGGTACCCCTGGTACGGGCATTCGTCACTATCACTGGCTAAAAGCTGATGTTGTTGTCGTACAAGTTGGCTTTTTTACATACTTTGGAGATAACATTTAGAGATGGTTATTGTACGAGATGGTTTTAGTGCTTACTCTAGATTATATGGATAAGAGGTGGAGTAGGTAGTGGTCTTTATGATTTTACTTGCTCATGTTTTATTGTTTTTTTTAAAAAGGGTTGTTATGAGCCGTCGGCGAATCTGATGGAAGGACCTAAACGCAATTTCATTTTTTTAGAGAGACCCTTTCGTGAAGATACTGAGGTGGCATAACTGGGAGGGCTCCAATCCTCTCTGCTTTAATACGAGGTATACATTGGACTTACTTTTTTTTAGCTAAATATGGAAAGTTATGAGGATCGCACCTTTCTGATTTTTTTTGTGTTTGTAAGCATGTGATAAAAAATAAAGTGCATGCAGAAGATGTGCATCCAGAAATGGAGTTGAGTAGTCTCTCTCTATAAAAGCTAGGTCCATCGTTTACACAGCATTACATTTTGAGAATATTTATGGTGCATTATACTAATAGTATATGATAGGTATTAAAAATCAAATCTAACTAATTATTTGTTAAGGATATATCGATGTTCAAGACTTAGGATCTCTTAGACCGAGCTTATGGATAAAAACAGTTGTAAGCCTTCAAGGATAAAGATTACGAAAAGAGAGATCAAAGATTACTTCTTATTAGCCAAGTGGCTTGATATAGTATAAATATCATAGAGTCTATGCAATATTTGTTCTATTGATTGATTCTCATTATCATCTCCTCTCGATGGTACAAATGACTTTTCTATTTATATATAACAAAGAGGTGACAGTTGTACTTTAAAATGTGTTTTCTAGTCGAAAGGTGTCTTCTCGTCAAAAGGGTGTCTCTTCATGAGAGAATAATTTTCGAGTAGTTATTTATACCTGCCAAAAGAAAAACTATCTGCACGGCGCCCCGCGTAGAGATAACCACCTACCTTGATCAGTTTGATCTAGTCGGAGCAGTTGAATCATTGATCGGGGTGGTTCAATGTGAGCCAATGGAGGACACGTCAGCAATCTGGTCGAAACTATAACCAAGTAACTGATCGTGGCCTTTATTCTTTTTTACGGCCTTTATAAAGTTGCAGACCTAAAAATAGAGTATGGTCTTTAATAATTATAGGTCTAGAGTAAAGCAGAGCCTTTTATCCTCTTCAAGATATCCCTACTACTATTCTAAGGAGAAAGTATAAATAAATACCAGCCAATCTAATCCATTAAATTGAAAAAATGAACAGTCTATATTGAATTTAATGTGCCGTCGAAGAGCTCTACATTTTTGTTCCTTGCGAGCTACATAGTGTCACACTAATTAGAGGTTTCTTTGGATTTGTTGCGGAGAATTTGTTTTAAATCTATATAAATTTATATTCTCAGAGAGATACGGTCGGAATCGCCGGTTGTGAGTTCAACCTTTATTAGTTATGGTTTTGGTGTTAATGATAAATCTAATATTGAGATTATCTATTAATGTGATTTTGTTATTTATGACAAATCTTATATTGAGACTAACTTGTTTATTTAGAATATCCTTGATTAGTCTCATCGCATTGAAAAATAGAAAACTCGAGGTATGTATGCGTATTCATTCTAGTATTAGTTGCATACTTTGGATTCAAGTTAAAGTATGAATGTCCCCATTATATTAACCACAAACGTGCATCATGTTTCCCAATCCACACATTACATGGATGCACATACTTAGGGGGAGTTTGTAGTTTAACTTGAAAGTCTCTTTGTATTGATCCAATTCTTATTGACACATATAAGGATCAAGACAAAGAAACTAAATCCTTGAGTATATATTTGAATTGCCTAGTTATAGTATACTCATGGTAATATAGGATATACTCCAATATGATTAAATTGAATATGTGCATATTATGTCCAAATCAATTATATCTATGCACATATATATGTGGGGTGTATTCTATAGTTGATGATTTAGAGTAATGATCATTTCCATATAACTTACATATAATGGATCATTATTTTTCATCAACATGAGTATATAGAAACTTGTGTAGTTAATATATACTCATATCAATTTAAATGATAATTTAAATTGAGTTCATTTGTCTTATTAATCATTAAAGAACACTTCATCATGTGTTGATGGTGTTCCTTGATTAACTAAGAACAAATGAATAGTTCTTAAGTATAATGAAGCATGTGGTGCATTATTGTACTTAAGACATACTTAAATCATTCAAATTGATTTAGGTTGTGCTCAGTTGATCTAAAGGCATCCATTATGTGTTAATGGAGTGCAAGAGATAATTGAGACAACCGTGCATCTTGGACTAACTATTTTATGAGTGATGATTGAGTTAGGTCCAAAGATGAATAAGATGATTGAGAACGGGATAAAGACGGTATCATGAGGTGATGGGCGTCAAGAGAAGATCCCGAAGACAAAGAGAAGGAGTCGAGTGATGATCCTAGGGGGGTATCAAGTGATGATCAATAAAGACCCCAAAGGGGATTGCTTGCGTGCGGCGGCGAAGGTATAATTAGATAGACTAAGGACTTTGTAGTCTTTGAGTCTAAGGTTTTTATTGCCGTACTATTAAGAGGGGTTGTCTCCTAGTTTGAGCTTCATCATGTGTTGGTGATCTCAATCTGCATTCACTCGAGCTCAAATCATTTGGATTTGGGTTTTGCATAAGAGTTAAGCATTTGGCATGTGTTGCGAATGTGTTAAGCTTGTGTTTGGTTGTTGTTGCATTATGCTCGGATTTGCATGTGTTGCAAAGAAGAAGAGCGTATGCATTTGGTTTTCGCATAAAGCTTTGATTTGCATGTGTTGCAAATAGGATAAGCTATATGCGTTGGCCTTTATGTGAAGTTCACTTTTGCATGTGTTGCAAATGTTGAAGCTTCATGCTTTGGTTTCGTTCAAAACAATCTTTCTAAAACATGTGGTTGCTTGGAGCTAAGTTTTGCATGTGTTGCAAAAGGAGAGAGCTCAAGCATGATTTGGTATTTGTGGTTGTGTATGTGCTAGAGGCTCGCATGTGTTGTGAGTAGAGAGCACATATGTTTGATTTGGTGTTTAAATGTTTGTATGGAGCTAGAGGCTTGCATGTGTTGCAAGTAGAGAGCCCATACGTTGGTGTTGGTTTTAGTGTGAAGTTTGATTTGTGGTTGTATGGAACTAGAGAATTGCATGTGTTGCAATTAGAGAGTTCATGCACTCTGATTTGATGTTTATGGAGTTGCTTGGAGCTAGACTTTTGCATGTGTTACAAAGAGTAGTGCTCAAGCATAAAATTGGTTTATTGTGTTATTTGCAAGTTCGTTGTGCGAATAAACTGAGGTTTATGAGTCCAAAATCCCGAGAGCATGTGAGTAGGGCTTGCAACGGGTGTTGGCAAGTTGACTGGGTCTCGTGTTGACCTTCACATGGCTAGGGGGGTTAATCTCATAAACTCGAGTTTGATTTGCTTAATACGTTTTGCAAATAGATCTTGAGTTGATTGCGAAATGTGTTTTTGCAATTTGGTTGAAATTCTTTGAGCATGGGCTAAGTTGGTGCAAATGTGTTTTGCACGAGTGTATGATCATTTGTTGATCATCTAGTGGCTCAAAGAACAAAGTTGGTGTTTGGAGAAATGGATTTTAGCGTTGAAATCTGGTTTTCTCTGAGACCAAGACTACTGCTAGAGGTATGGGGTACTCTAGGCCTTTGGTTGCCGGTAGCTTTATTCCAGAGGGAGTGGTTTTCGAGGTGCGCGTCCCAAGACTACTGCTCTGAGGGGGCGGTAATCTGCATAAAGTCGGTACTCTGCGCCTCGAGGGCGGTAATCGGAATGTAGCCGTTGTTGACCATTGAGACTCTGGTGGTACTCTACCGACCCTTAGAGGCGGTAATCTGCGTTTTTTGAATTCTGGAATCTTGCCCCCAACGGCTAGTTTTCTTGGTAGGGCTATAAATAGAGCCCTTGGGGGGCTTGGGCAACAGGTTGACTGTGTGTAGGAGATTTGTGCATGTGTTGCTCTTCTCCATTTGCTTCTTGAGCTTAAGTGTGAGCACTAATTGCATGTGTTGCAATTAGGAGTGGATTGAGTGGCCTCTTGTGCATGTGTTGCACTTGAGGGAGGTCCTTGTGCATGTGTTGCACTTGGTGATCACCGGGGGTGCATTCGTTGTGCTCGGTGAAGTTCAAGCGGAGGAGCGGCTTGTTACTCTTGGAGGTTGTCGACTCTAGGCAGGCGTGGCGTCGTCTTGGAGCTCTCAAGGTGTGAGAAGCCCCGGCGAAGTTTGTGAAGGTTCGGGTTGAGCCTACGCGAAAGCGTGAAAAAACCACGGCTAGTGGAAAGAGGCGGGTGCTCGAGCGGGAGCCGGTCCAAGTGGTTGGGCTTGCCTCAACGTGGACTAGGGGAGACCGGCAAGTCTCCGAACACCACGGAAAAATATCGGTTGTCTCTTTTACTTTCAAGTATTTACATTTATTGTATATTGTTCAATTGCTTGATTGTAATTAGAATTGCTTAGTATTAATTGATTGTTCAAATTAGCAATTCTAGTGTAGAGACATAATTTAGTTAGTGCACATAGTGAGCCTAGTTGATTTAGACTTTAATTGTCAAAACCTATTTATCGCTTCCGCATATATCTTTGTTTAGGTTTTGGCTTAGGAATGTATTAGAGCGAATTGTTTAGTGAGCGATCGAATTTCGTAAAACGCCTATTCACCCCCCTCTAGGCGCATCCTCGACCCTACACCGGTGCGCGCCACGCGCCCTATTTTTCTGTAGATTCTATAGTAAAATCCTACATAGCCTCATATATTTATTGCCATCTCTTTTCACACGTCCCACTTAGCTCACTTGGGTGAAGCCTTGCCATGCATGTCTAACTTACCATAAAAAGTCAGCTCATGATCAAACTTGTGCAATTTTTAAAAAATATGACAATGCTGCTAATGTATTTAAAGCAACTTTGCTGATTTAGTTGAGCTACTATATTTGAAGATTCTTAGAAATTTTTTAGAAAGGCCCTGAGACTATGCCTACACTACTATAAAAATTTCAGATCGTGTTTAAACTTTGCGATTTTTAAAAATTCTGGCAATGGTGGCAATGCATTTAAAGCAATCTCGTAGATTTAATTGAGCTACTAATTTTGTAAATTCTTGGAAAATTTTTAGGATGGTCCTAAGACCATGCCTGCCCTACTGTAAAAATTCCAGATCATGATTAGATTTTTTTCGAATTCTAAAAATTGCGGTAGTGTATTTAAAGCAACTTTACTAATTTATTTGAGCTACTAAATTTGTAATTTTTGAAGCTTTGTGAGAAGGGTCCTGAGAAAGTGCCTAACCTACATTAAAAAAAAGCGTGATCGGGCTTTTGTGATTTTTAAAAAAATTCTTGTGATAATGCTGATACTAGGTGTTACGGAAAAAAGCAATTCTCTATTAAAATCTTCTCCCGTCTCAACGCCTGTCTCAACGGTTGCTTACTTGCTTTCGCCCGCGTGCATCTAGTACTAAATATATGAAGCACATTTTCTTAGAGGAATATGAAGCACATCAAAGAAATTAGACACACTAAATCAACATGTCGGGCCCAACGCGGGCCCATCCCAGCCCAACTGAACCCAAGGTTTGAATGGACTAGTTTGTTGTAGTCATCTCATCTTTCACCCTTCCTTTCACTTGGAGACAATGCCACGAGCCCGCAAGTCCTCTAGATGATGGCCACGTAACGCCAACCCAACCACAATCCCCATTGGCGGCTCCTTGTCCCAAAAACAAATCTAAAAGAAAAGAAAGTAGAGAGTCCAATCTCCAAGGGCTAACCCGAGGATGGCCACACTACCCACGCAATCTCCATTCGCCGGTTCCACCCGCCACTTCGCCCCTCGCCTCCGCTCCTCCCTCCCCGCCGCTGTCACCACCATGTCGCTCTCCGCCTCCACCATTCCGTCCCAAAAGCCCAACCCCAGCTGCGGCGCCGGGGAGCAGCTTCCCCTCCCGCACGGGAGCCTCGAGATCGCGGGCGCGCGCCGCGGCCTCCTCGCCGGCTTCGACAGCCTCCGCCGCCCGTACCGCGCCTTCCCCGTGGTCACGTCGAACCGACACGTTGAGACCATGTTCGCCGCCTTCGCGCGGTCGCTCCCCGCCGTCGCGCTCCGGCGCGAGTGCCTCCGCACCCCCGACGACGGCGCAGTCGCCCTCGACTGGGTCTCCGGCGACGACCGCGCGCTGCCGCGAGACGCGCCGGTGCTCATTCTCTTGGTATGGTGTTGCTTTCCCTCTCGTTGTGTTGCGCACTGGATACATCGAGTGTGTGTGCTTTTGTTTGCGTCAATAATATCTGCGGATAAAATTTGGTTCGCTTTGGAATCAAACTTAGGAATTTGTGTGGAGTTAGGGGTGGTACGATATACGTGTTTGAGTGATCAAGAGTAGCTAAGTGCAATGTAGCTATGATTTTGCGGTCATCTTGGTTAAGTGTCGTTTTGTTATCCGTGAGCTTGTGGTCATGGACCGTGTGTAATTTGCTTACTTGATGGTGTTGCCGATGTAGAAATGATAGGAGGTGCTGCAAGTTTTGAGTAATTCTGAGATGATCTCTGTATAGGGTTTAGTTTTGCTGCTGCGTAGTGCATTCCTGGTATTTTAAGTGGGGAAGTTCGATTTGTACATAGATTTATGTCTTTAGGTGATATAGGGGTATAGTATCATGGGAGCACATGGAGGAATCTTGATCTGCAAATGAAATATAATTATGATATGACAAGAGGTTGGTTTCAGTTGCATACAATTTTTCAATGTGGAGTGGCATCGTGGCTGCACATTGACAATGGGCACACTTACCTAATGAGAAGACAGATCAAGCAATGAATACCTGATGAACCATACAATGCGTATGAATATCATGGTTGGAAATGTTTAACCCTTGTCCTTCACCATGATCTAATCACCTGAAAATCCCAGGCCAAAAAAATTGAGTTCGAATTGAATTTTGTTATAAAATTCCGTGTTTTTGTGAAAATATATGGAAAAAATGGAGGTGAACTACATATTGCAATATTGATGAAGTGTAGTGAAAATCATATTTGAACGTGGGCTCACCCCTAGAACCGGGAAGAAAAGGATTCAGGATAACTTTCACCTCAAGCAAAGCAAAAGGATATTGTCAACAACTCAACATTAAAAGTTTACATTTTATTAAGCACTTAGCCAAGTGTTCAGCGAAACATCTCTAGAGACAAAGCATTTTACTACTAAATGCTGCTGCCAGAGTAGAGGCGGTTTGCTATGCAATTTTCAACATAGCACCGAGCGGAGAACTTTCTCATGCTAACTTCATGTTTTGGATCTATAGTGTTAAATTCAACCCCCTGTTGCCAGCAGAGATGTGTACTATAACTATTTGACATCAACATTTCATTTTCCTTTACCTCTTGCATGCATAATGTTTACTTGTAATTTCATGCACACGTAGTTTTTAACTAGCTTATGGTTAATGCTTGATGGTGGAAGTTCAATATTGGCAGCCCGGCCTAACAGGGGGAAGTGATGATACATATGTAAGGCATATGCTTTTGAGAGCCAGAAGCAAAGGATGGCGTGTAGTGGTATTTAACAGCCGTGGATGTGCAGACAGTCCTGTGACTACAGCCAAGGTACTTGACATATATTGTCTATTGATGTGGCAAATTTAGTTATAGATCCTGAAAAAGACAACTACTTTGTAGATCCATTATTTGTTCTCTTTTGGTAGTACACAAATTTTATATGTAAAGAAATCCTTTGTTATTCAGATTGCATCAGGTGTGGTAAATGTAGCTTGCTGTTCAGTACATACTGGGTACTCCTTAGCTGAAGGTTGCCTGAGCTTTTCCTAGGAGTATGGCATGCGCCACCTACTTCAGTACCATAAGATCCACAACACCTGTTAATTTGTGTGGATCTCATGGAGAAGCAATGGCTAGTCCATGAGGCTCATACTTTCATGATGTAGTGCTTGGTACTCAGACACTGGCTTGACAAAAGTGATTATTTAGATTTGCATTCTGCGAAAATTTTCCTTCCCCTTATTACCATGGAAAAATAGGTTATTTTATGCCCTTAAACTTATCAGCATCTTTCAGCTAACCTAATCTGTAATTTGGACACATATTGGCATGTTGTCTATTGATACCATTCATCATGATCATAGGCCTTGGTAGTTGGTACTCAGTAGATGAACTGTGTGGAGGAGACCTAGGGAGTAACATAATGTATAGTATACTGTATAAATAAGGAGAAAAATATAACAATTAATAAAGCAGAAACTCTACAGGAATATCTATTTTTCTAAGCATATTGACTCTTATCTCTTCTGCCATGCACAGTTCTACTCTGCTTCATTCACTGGAGATCTCCGCCAAGTAGTCGATCATGTTTTAGGCCGTTACCCTCAGTCTAATGTCTATGCTGTTGGCTGGTCTCTTGGAGCAAATATTCTTGTGCGCTACCTTGGTGAGGTGAATTCTGTACTCAGTGATAAAGGACTCTACAGTTCTACACGATGACAATATTTTTTTTTCTTGTGTCATATTCACTAGGATCCAGTTCAACATTAAGTTCTATGCTTCACATATGTTCTTTTATGGCAAATGATGATTAGTACATATGCGGCTATGTGCTCCTTTTTTTAGTCAAACAAATGATTTGTTAATCGAGCTGGTTAACATTTGCACCAGCTCCCCTTTATCCCTATATAAAATTGATCCCAAAGCTCTATTTCTTCTCTCAGTCTATAACTTGCCTCTATATTTTTTTCCTTTCCAGGAAACTGGCAAATGCCCTCTTTCTGGAGCGGTGTCCTTGTGCAATCCGTTTGATTTAGTAATTGCAGATGAAGATTTCCACAAAGGGTTCAACAACGTCTATGATAGAGCACTTGCTAGGGCTCTGAGGACTATATTTAAGAAGTAGATTTTTTGTTAACCTTTCCGCAAATCTAAATGATATTCACACTCCTATGAATTATAACAGCTGATTTTTAGGGACTTCATCAAATTTTAGGCATGCACTCCTTTTTGAAGGGCTGGAAGGTGAATATGATATACCAAAGGCAGCCAATGCTAGAACTGTCAGAGATTTTGATGAAGGGCTAACCCGAGGTTGCAGTGAGCTCAAGCTGAACTGATACCAGACATAATTTCTATTTTTTCTCTATTGGCACCCCACACTTAAAGGACATCTCAATTGCATGCAGTTTCATTTGGTTTCAAGTCAGTGGATGATTATTACTCCAACTCAAGCAGCTCAGATTCCATCAAGAATGTTACCATACCCCTATTGTGCATACAGGTGAGACTACTAGTTCGGCGGTTCTCTATGCTACACTAGTGCATTAGGAGCAACAGCTATCTAATTACTTGATTTAAGATTACGCCACTGTCATATATTTAGGACTATGACTGAACGTTTAGTTGAAGTTGTTAAATGGTTAAGTAGTAATGTTGCAACGCTGGCTAATTCATGGCCTATTGGTCTTACAATCAAATGAAAGCTGGAGAAACATTTGAATGCTTACCTAGGTCTTCCAAATTTAGAAGCCTAAACTGATCAAAGTTGTACTGTAGCTGCGTGGGAAAATTGCTTGAATAATTCTAGATGGGACCAGGCATGATATTTCACTCTTGCAATTGCACATGTTACTTCAAGTTGATACTTCTAAATGCATAGATAATCATGCAATAAGCCAATTAGGAAAAGAGGATGGCCTACTTCACATTCATGGACCTACACAGTAATTTAAAAATTACTACTGTCTGTTTTGTACTTTCATATACATTCTGCAAGACAAGTTCATTAGTTTGTTTTGAATTACCATTACTGATTCATGTTAATGCGCCTAGAAAACAATAAGGTCATACATGGATATATTGGAAAGGGTTGCTATCTCTTTTCTGTAATACTTTAATGATTACTTAATCATGTGCAGGCGGATAATGATCCAATTGCACCATCTAGGGGAATTCCCAGAGAAGATATCAAGGTATTTTTCCTATTGCAGTACATACTGTATCTTCACTTATTACTCACTGTTGATATGTTCCATAACCACAGGAAGAATTGATCATTTGCCCCGTTTTAGTCGGTGCAATTGATCATTTGCCCTGTTTGTCTCACTGACATATAGTCCTAGGATTCGCATGTCAGTGAGATATCATGGGGCAAATGATCAATGACACAAGTAAATGAGAGCAAATCATCAATTATTCCAAAAAGTGAATCTTTGTTACTTCTTCTTTTAACTTATTTTTGGTTAACTTTAGAAGTTCAAGGTCTTTTGAGGATGGGCTATGGTGTCATTTTCTATACATTCAAAGCGAACTTTCTTCTTCTTTTACCAAGAGAGTCAAACTTTCTGTGCAATCTACATTGGGCTTAGGACAAGTTCATCTTTGACCCCACTATTTGGGGTTGATTTCAAATTATCCACTTCATACACCATTTTCAACCTTGAACTTTTGTTATGGGGTCAAATGTTCATGTGTTGAAAAGCTATAATAAGTACGTGCGATTATTTGAACCAGAATGGAATAGAATGGCCAAAGTTTGACTTATCTCCAGAGATATGTAGCCAATTGGATTACTTACGTGTTGCACCTACTTTAGATTGATAGCCGTAATGGTTTTTTTGGGGGGTGTGCTGCACGACGACTAAAGAGAGTCTTTGTTCTTTTATTGTTTCAGGCAAATCCGAACTGCCTACTGATAGTAACACCGCAGGGAGGTCATCTTGGATGGGTAGCAGGTGATGAAGCTCCATTAGGATGTCCTTGGACCGACCCAATTGTAATGGAGTTCCTAGAATATGTTCAAAACGAAACGAGCTCAAGTACCCAGAATAACATCTATGAGCAGCAGAGTTTTCCACAGACATCAGTACCCCATTTGCCCGTGCATGTACAGAGATAGTAACATTTCCTTTCGAAGAATGTTTTCCATTCGCTAGGCATGTTTTGTGCACATAGTTAAGTATTCTTCAGCTGCTGTTCTGCAGCTGGAATGTGCTACATTGCTCCACGAAGATAAAGGTACATGATCGTACTACTGTGTATATGCTTTCAATTTTTTTTTTCGTTTAGCATATGTTTTCTTTTATTCCATTGACACTTTGTAATTTTCTTAGCTCTGCCTGCTTTTGCCCAGCGCAGGTTCTACTATGTGACAAGATTGCTGCGGTTCTGAACACCATAAATTTTTTGGGCCTTGGTTGTTCCATTGCAGGCTCCCGATTTTACTCACAATTTAATCTTAAGCATTTGTTGGCCATTGGCAAGACGTGCTGTATGAAGACTGTATCATGCTGTTTGTGTGTAGTATTTCGAGATTTCGACCGCATTCATGTATGTACCAGCGCTCCCTTTCATGTATATTCTTATTTTTTTAGGGAAGTAGGCCGACAATTAATAGGCCTCTCCGGCCCAAAGTCGAGGGTTTGCACGGTAACTTCAGTCACCTACTGAAAGGAAAAGATGTCTCAATAAAGTGCAAAGGAACTTTAGCTGATTTGAGTAGATGATGAGATGATAAAAGTTGTCCCCATCCCTCCGTCCTAACAATATCACATCAATAAGTGTTGGTTGTCGTTTCTGAATTGGTTGCACAGGAGTTTCATACGATTCTAAGGAAATTCCAACATAAGTGCCATATATGTCATGTTTAGACGTTTTCAACCAAAAAAATTGTAGCGTGTGCGTGCACGCGTATTTCCAGGGCTAATGGAGCTAAGGTATCTTGATCTCCGCGAATTAGTTCCAAGAGAGTTTGCTCGCCAAGTGCGCAAGCAAGCCGCTCGGGTTTGTCATTCCGTCGACGCGGGTGCTGATTATTCCGTTCGGGTCGGCGTCTCGAGCAGAAAAGGTTAAAAGTTGGTATTCACACGCATATACTTTTCACTACCGTCAGATTGTCAGTACTAGAGCTAGTCCTGAAACCTCTTAACTATTTAAGCGTATGTATGGTACGCGTATTCGTGTGCGGTGGTGCGCGCGTATGAAATATGTATATATCTTGCGTACTTCTCGCTTGGTTTCTCTCGCGTCGCTTTCTTGTCCAGTGCGCCGCTTCCACCACCACCCGTTTGGCCGCCGGGGCACGCATCCAGAACTTTCTTAATTCTCGCCGCATCATCTCCTCTCACACTGACAGAGATACCTCCCGTATCTTTCCTTTCGCCTCGCCTTCGCGTTGCGCCCTGCGCAACAGTGCCGAGACGAACAAACGATCGACGCGTTGAGAGCGGATCGTCTGCTACCGTCCAATCGAGCGAGAGAAAAATCGAGTCATCTCCTGTGGCGCGACAGCGACCTTGCCCCCCACCCCCAACGACGGTGATCGATCTCTCTCTCGTCTGCGGCGCGGCCATCGTACGTGCGGAATCGATGGCCTGCAGTGTCGCGCGCGCGCGAACACGAGACACGCCTCTAGACATGGCGCGCGCGCGGAACGACTTGCAGACTGATCTGTACGAACGAGCTCTGAAGCCATTTCACGAACATGAATATCCTAAGGTGAAGGTCGACGAATAAGCCGACCGATCCGATGTGTCTCCTTTACAATGCGTGTGGATTTCATTATCGCTGCTTGCCCCAGCTGCATATCCCTAGCTAATTATCTGTTCAACCTAACCTCTCATTTCGATCGACCCACGTATATATGCTTGCTTGTCGCTCCTGTCGATCTCCGCGGATCGACTAGCTAGACGAGCTAGCAACATCGAGGTACGTACAAACACAGGCATGAGCCATGAGGACACACATATATATATGCTACGTTGATCGACTCATCCTACCGCGTTCCACTCCACCATTGGCCATGTCTCCCACAGCTCCGGAGTGCAGCAGAACGGCTCGGGCAGGCCACCCCCGTAAGCGAGGTGGTTGTACACGCCCGCCGCAGAGTCCTCCGGGACGTCCACCGGCGCCGCGCCCTCATCGTCGTCCACGAGGCAGCTGCTGACGTTATTCCTCTTGTCGTCCCCCTCGGCGCCGTCGCTGCTGCCGCTCTGGTCTTGCCGCTCGTTCAGCTTCGCCCTCAGATCTTCCAACTGCAAAGCAATCACTTTATATCAGCATGCGACTAATTACGTAACACGTACAATCTCCCATATGTTATTGATCGATCGACCACGGCATGCATGTAAATACGTACCTGCGCGGCGAGGATGAGCTTCTCCTGCTTGAGCGACTCGACGCTGGCGTTGAGGGCGTCGAACTGGGCGCGGAGCGTGGCGTAGTCCTCCTCTAGCTGCTTGGAGCGCCACCGGGCTCGCTTGTTCTGGAACCAGATGGCCACCTGCCGCGGCTGCAGCCCCAGTTCCCGCGCCAGCTCCGCCTTCTCCCGCGGCTCCAGCTTGGCTCGCCGCGCGTAGAACATGGTCTCCAGCGACCGCACCTGCTCCTCCGTGAACCGGCGCTTCCTCTCCCCGCAGCCCGCGCCCCTCCCCGCAGCCGCCCCGTCCCCGCTGCTCAGCTGCTGCGAGAACTGGCCATCGTCCACCGCCGCGACGTACGACTGGCGCAGCTGCGGCGGAACCACCAAGAACTGGCAGTCGCTCTCCATCTCCACCTCGACAAAAGCAGCTAGTGCGTTTGTTGCAGACTTGCAGTAGTAGTGTTCGGGTCGGGACACGGTGCGCGTCCAGTCTTTATACCGGCGCGCGGCGCACGGGTCGAGCCGGCGCGATGCGCGCACGTGGCACGCCGCGCTTTCCAATCAGAACATGCGGGCCCTCGATCTCTCCTCGCGCGCGCCAGGTGTTGCGCATCGCGTCGCTCGGCACTGTCGGAGTGGTTATCCGTCTTGAGATTGATCTGAGCCCACGCCGGCGACGGACACGTGGTGCGTACGCGCGGAGCTGGAGTGCTCGATCTTCTCTCGGCTAAGTTACCACGAGAAGGGAGCGAGGGAAAGGTTCGGTGCGGACTTGAGAGGCCAGCCGAGGGAAGCGGCGTAGGCAGAGGGCTCTGCATGGGGCCTGCCTAGGTGGACAGCGTCCATGTCAGTAGGTCCATGGCGCGGGCCCAGTGGCGGATCTAGGATTTTAAGTTAGGGTATACCGAGCTAATATTATAATATATAATTCGGTAAAATCCAATGAACAATTCGATAAACAACTATAAATATTGTCGAGAAATTCGGTATACGAGTATAAAATAACTAGAAACATGATAATACAAGTATAAATTATAATATAAATAGTTCGAACATTTTAAGTATGAAATATGCATAAAAGAAGTTTACGTACCTACAATAGTTTAAAGAATACAATATTACTTGTCCTTCTTGTCGGCCTCCGCCTTCTAATAGCCATGAAACTCTTGATTATATCATTTTCATCAATTCGAAAGAAAATATCTCGCTCAATAAACGTTTCGAAAAGAGATGCAATATTTCGAAAAAGAGATGAAGCAAGCAAGCATTCTTTGCTTCTTGTTTTGCAATATTTCTAAAAGAGATGAAGAAGAAACGACCCTTCATTTGCATGTTTCTAGAAAAGAGATGCAATGTCTCCATTCCTCTTTATAATTCAACAACTCTATAAACAAAAAAGCAATGCATCAACAAGCAACTCTCTAGTCTCTAGCAAAGTAGCAATTATATTTGTTTCTACTTTATAAATCAACTAGATCTTGCACTCAAATTACATGTAGGATCGATATACACTAATATAGCAATCAGAGGGGGTAAATGATTGTGTGGAAGCTAAAACAAATTTTTATTGATTCTCAAATCACCCCTAAACAAATTATAAAAAACTGCTTCGGTTTCAGAAAAACAGATTGACACATGTTAACTAAAACAGTAATTCCTGAAGATCCAACCGTTGGATTGATGTGAAATTTTAACTGTAGAAACTAGATTCAATTTTGAAACTAACCCAACAAGAATTAGCTCAATCGGACATACGGATCTAAAGTTATGACCTTCACAAGCTGACTGTATAAAATAATGACGGTATTATAGACTGTATTAGGCTAAATCTACAGGGTATGCCGTGGCATACCGGGCATACCCTGTAGATCCGCCCCTGGCGCGGGCGGCTTCTCCCGAAATAGATGCCGAGGTGGCGGGGCGCTTGTCACGTCGTGTGGGGGCTCGCGGCTTGCGCGGAAGGCTTCTAGCTAGGCTCCGGCCGTCTCGACGAGGGGTCGCTGTACGTACGTACGCGGCTTCGATTCCGATGGAAGACGGCGTTACGCCGCTACGTGTCCCTCCAGCTGCTCCGCGTCGCACAGATGGTCGGATCGCCGGTGCGTGTGCTCAGCCTAAAGTACCGGTCGTTCTTGCCGTATTGTTGTTCATTCCTAACGTCGATGAGCTGTTGGATTATTTTAATCCGTCGATGATTCTACTGATTAAGAACAAGGTCCCTCGCAAAGGGTGGAAAGGAACAAGGCGAATGAGTTTCTTAGGACGCAATTGCCGCTACACATGTCAGGTATTCAAATGCTCGACCGCATACACTGACTGGCACATTTCCCCTAAGCTGGATCCGCTGTTAAGCTTCGGTCGGCAAGTCGTCGTACGTCATTCGGGCAACAATCGGCTCGGCTGAGATCAGTACTATATATGTCGAGTCATCTCTCACGTAAGTAATTAACTGAAGGCTCCCTAGCTTTGCCCACCTGGAGCTAGCCACAGATTCCAGGAGGTGCAATTGCAGCCACAGTCCCAAGCCAAACCAGTTCAATTTATCCTGGTAAATTACTACTAAATTCCGTACTGATAAGCATCTACTGGAGTATAATAATTAAGCAGGCAAACACAATCCACGTGTATAAATATTACTTGTGTTGTAAAATAACGATGATTGCCATAGGTCAATCCTAATATCAATCAAGAATAAACAAAGAATAATCATAAATAGACAAACATAGGATATAGAAAGATCAACTCTTTTCTCTCTTTATCGATTGATCTGTAGATATTGATTCTCTTTGTACAATAGAGTGCTATATTTATACCCATAATCCATCAGAGATAGTTTTAGAATTCACCTACCAGAATCAAGAGTTTGGCTATATCTCAATAACCAAGATCAAGAGTTTGGTTATACCTCAACACATCTCCTTGGGTGAATACCATGAATGCATATACCTCATCAAAAAGTCCTCCAAAAACCTAGTGGGAAAAAAAGAAACAAAGAAAAGAGTACATTGCACCCGCAAATTGTGTACACTTGGTGTCTCAGTAAAAAACCTTCATGTGAGAAAACTTTAGAAAAACCCACTAATTAAGGAAAAAATAGTGCACCTTATAATCTTCTAGATTATAGTAATATCTTCAGGATCATACTAAGAGTTATGATCTAGTGATTTACTCTCCCTAAACTCTACATATTTTTAAGACATCTCATTTCAATGACACGAATACATCTTTGAAAACTAGATGTTGGCAAAAACTCAGTGAATAAACCAGTCTTATTTTCACATGTCTTAGTTTGCAAGATCTTTATCTCACCATTCTTCTGGAGTTCACGGGGATAGAAAAGTTTAGGGTAATATACTTCGTTGTTGCTTTTTACATAACCCATTTGCATTTGTGCAATACAAACATCATTAATTATTTTCATAGATAATTGTGGCGGTATCGACGATGTTAATGCCACATAATTCATGGATATGGTTAATCACACATTTTAGCCAAAAACATTTACATGAGGGTTCATATAATGCTATTATCTCTGAGCAATTAGTAGAGGTAGCTATTAAGGTCTACTAAAAAAGACTACAAGAAATGATTGTACCACAATAGAGAAACATAAATCAAGTATGAGATTTGGCATTGTAGGGATAAGACAGATAGGCAGATAGCTAGCATACGTATATCCCACCATTGTTGAGTTTTGATCCTTCCGATAAAATAAGCCAAGATCTTGTGCACCTTGGAGGTATCTGAGCAAAACCTTGACGGTTGACACCAGCCAAAAATGCCTTTTAGTTGGAGCTGCACTGTGTCTAGCTAGCAGATTTACTACGAATATAATATCAAACGTAGTGCAATTCACAAGATACCTAAGTGCGCCTATGTTGCTTAAGTATGGAATTTCAAGTTTGAAGACTTCCTTATTTTTCATCATCATACTGAATGGTTCTTTATCCACTTCAAGTGATCTTACAACTTTAGAGTCTTAAAAGGATGAGATTTATCCTTATTAAAAAATTTCAATACCTTCTTGGTATAGGTAGACTAGTGTACAAAAATTTCTTCAGAGAAATGCTATAGTTGCAGGCTTAAGCAATAATCGATTTTATCAAATTGTTCATTTCAAACTCTGTCATAAATTAAAAAAAATGATTCCTTCATATCCTCTATGATTTCGATGATATTTAGATCATCGACATAAACTAAGATAACATAAAATCCATTATGGGACTTCTTTATAAATATATAAGGTCAATCATCATTACTGGAATACCCTTCTTCACTAGGAACTTACTAGGTCGGTTGTACCACATTCTTTTTTACTGTTTTAATACGTATAGCGATCTCTGCAGTTGACATTATATACGATTATTTTTATTAGGATCAAGAATTTTGACTCATTCAGGACTATCATATAAATATCTATATCCAGTGACCCATATAATTATGCGATCACCACATCTATCAACTGCATTGATAAGTTCAAGCTACATGTCATTGATATTAAATATCAAAACGTTATTCCACTTATTACAGTTTAATAGGTTTCATCATAATCGATGTCGGGTCTCGATGTGAAACTTTGTGCTACAAGCCTCGCTTTATATATCACCACCTAGTTATTTTAATTTCTCTTTTGATACTATAGGGAACACTTTATAGGGTGTTCGGTCAACGAGACGTACTATTTTCCTTTTTTTAGGTAAGTGTAATTTTGCCTAATTGCTCCTTTTTATTTGACTCAATCTGAGCACTTTTGACACTGTACCATGGACTTTGGTTCTGAATCTAAATCAAGAGTTTTAGCAATTTTTAAGACTATATATATATATATATATATATATATATCTGTAGCCTTTCTTTTAAACAACTCTTCTAAATCCACAAAATTAGTGGATATTTCTTCAATAATTTCTTCTAGCTTCTCGTGGTTTCCCACAGCGATGGAGTCTGGGTGTTCCGATCTCTTAGTGTCAGATTGTGCACGTAAATACTCACTGGGGTTACCATCTTTAGGATGGTTCACTTCAGGAATTTTCTTAACATCATGTTGAGCTTCTTTCATTATCTTCGGTAGTGTTTTGACTTATTTGGATCTCTATTTCTACGATTATTTCCGTAGAATTCAGTCCCATGCATGTGGAGGTCTCTCTCTCTTCTTCTCGTAAGGGGTATGAGTGGATTCAATAACCTTCTAAGATATTCTCACTCTTTCTGGTACGTTTACTATAGGTATATGAGATTTTTTCACTCCCTTATGATTAATGAAGGTATCCGGTAGATTATTAACTATTTGTTTGCAGGTTTATTATACTTCGAACTTCAAGTTCGGACTCTTTAGTGTATGGGTCCAAGGACTAAACACTTGATGACATTTCAATCTATTTCCCGCTATTTTTTAATGTAGAACTTTTCTCCCCCTGATGCCAAAAAATTATCCTCATCAAAAATATAATTAGTGTACCGAACCCTATATAGATCCTTTATCATAGGCTCTAGTTATTTAATAATTGATGGAGATTCATAACATATATATATCTCTAACTTCCAGAGTTCCAGTGAGGACCCATGATTGTACACAGTGGTTGGTGAGATTGGCACGCATACAACACAACCAAAGTGCCCAGAAAGGAATACTTAGTTTTTTCCAACGCACTATCTATAAAGGAGAAATTTTATGGTATGCAATTGGTCTGAATTGAATTAATACAACAGTGTGCAACACTGTGTGGCCCCAACAGCTTGTGGGACTCACAATTCTATAAGAGTGGCCTAGCAATAAGTTTTATTCTTTTAATTAATGACTTTGCAATGCCATTTTATATGTGGACATGAGGTATTGAATGTTCTACATTAATACCCAATGCCATATAGTAATCATTAAATACCTTTGAGGTACATTGTCTATCAATAGACTTGATCCTTTCATTTAGAAATGAGACTCTTAATTTAATAGTTTAGGCATTTAATTTAGCGAAATCATGGTTCCAAGTAGATAGGAGGCATTCGTGAGACCGTTTGGTAGAATTATCTGTTAGTATTGTAAAGTATCTAAAAGGGCCCGACAGGGGCGGTATATGTCCACAAATATTATCTTGAATTCTCTCTAGAAAATTTGGTGATTCTTCCCTAACTTTCAGATAAGAGGGTCTAAGTATGAATTTCCCTTTAGCACAAGCAGTGCATAAGAAGTCTTCAGGTATAGGGAAGTCGGTAGTTTTTGTGCAATAGCCAGCGGAATTATTGATGATCTTTCTCATCATGTTCAACCCAAGATGACCCAGTCGATCATGTTAGATCTTAGATATTTCTGGGTTTTTAAGTATTGTTTTTATCGCAGCATAAACTTCAGGTTTTATATATGTATAGTATAATCCTGAGGAAAATGAAGAAAGTTTTTCAACCACATGTTTGTTGCACCCCGTTAAACTTAATCATGAGTAGGTATTCGGTACCATCATCATTTTCTATCTCTATGTGGAAACCTTTTAGACTGATGTCTTCGAAACTTAACAGAGTACGACTAGACTCAAAGTACAATATAACATCATCTGTTATTATAGAAGTATCTATAGCGAGAACTATGATGGCTCTTCCAATTCTAACAATAAGGGCATTCTTTTCTGGCGATGGTCATAATATTTTTAATTTTCTTAATCAAAGTCTAGAAATGTTTAGTTTCTCTATGAATTGCATTTGTGGTGCAACTGTCTGTAAGACAGGTTTCTTCCTCCGCAATTGAATTATACAATGTTCTATAATTAAATAATAATTTAGCATTAACACAATTGTTACATTAGGAACATATTATAAAATTATAGAACAAATATAGCACAATAAATAAATCAAATATCCTGAAAAAATTTTTATGTAACTTTAAACGATAATCGTTCAATAGGACCATAGATCAATGTTCTTTCTGGAACTAAGTCTAAACTAATAAGGAGACACTTAAGGATAGTCGTAAGGAATATGTGACATCGACTTGCAAAGCGAATGAATATTTGGGAGACTAGTTCAAGCCTTCATATAAGTTGTGGGTGTCCTTTTGGGACTCCTCGAGCTCAACTCCAAGAAGATCGTCTTAATCCATGAGAGTGTTTTCATATCTGAGAAGGGTCTTTTGGAACTTTTTTGTAGGGTCAAGACTTATATCATTACACTTCTCGACGTCCATATCAACAACAAGTTGAACAGAGAAGTGTGCCTCAACATTATTCCCTTGGATCTTTTGGACTTTACCGGTTGATTGTTTGTAAAGGTCTGCCAAATGCTTCGGGGTGCGGTATTTGCTTGAGCAATGGCCAGTGTATCCACACCTAAGTAGGGTTATAAATGTAAGCAGTTTTGTTGGCTGAGTCTTGCTTCTGAAAACTCCCTGGCTATTTACCTTTACCTCTCCATGAGGGCCTACATCTTTCCTTATGTGTTCTACCATTATTCTATTCCTCTTTTTATGACTTGGCCTTTTCCTCAACCATGGCTATGGCTAGCCTACTAAGCATTGTCATGCACTTCGGGCATTGCCTATGTCCTATTGGGAAAAATATAATAATTCTTCATCAAGAGCTCATCATACTTTTCTGCTTTTAGCAACATGTAGATAAGCTTATAATACTTCTGGTATTTAGCATGATAGTACTATTGATGTAGTATCCTCATGTTGAGGTGGAAGGTACACAATGTATTGTTTATCATTTTAGCGTCTATAAAGTTCTTGTTATAGAAACGTAGTTTGGAGACAAATTTGTGCACTGCTGAGTTATATGCTGCATAGTTTTATAGTTTTGGAACCATAGGAAGGTCCCATTCAAACTGTGCTTATGGTAGCAAGGCAGATTTTTGCTGGTTATAGTATTTCTTCAAGAAATTCTATAGTGTCAGCTTGTTCTCCTTCATCAAATACTCGGCCTTCAAGTTCGCATAGAGATGGTGCCTTAGGAAATACAAAGATGAATATTGAGCGGCTTCAGGAAGATCAGGGACGTCTGCTTTGGGTTGGGTAATAACAGCTCCAAGGGATCGAGCTGTTAGGTTAATTTTTGCATCCATTGCCTAGGTCAGGTAATTGTTACCATTTAGGGTAAGCTCGATAAATTCTCTTTGCGATATCTGATATATCTTATATTATATTCATGTAAAAATAATTTTTACTGCTAGTAAAATCAATATATTACATGCTTACTCTTAAATCAGTAAATATTGGTCTATATTAATTCAGTAGATAATTATCTATAATTTTCCTAGCATTTTTCATAATTTTCTATTAATTATCGAGCAATTTTTAGAATTACCAAATAAACATAAAATAAATTTAGCATGAGTAAACGTGGAATTATGCCAGGAAAAATAAACCTAGAGATATGAAACTTTCAGTGTATGCAAAGTCTAAGGTTCATCAAATTTATGTTTCTAGTTTTTAATATAAGTACTCAGAATTTATTCATTATTTTTTGAAATTATTGGAAACTTCAGGGTCTAGAATGTAAATTTACTATAGTCACAATATTATTCTATAATTTAATTGAACTTCAGGAGTTAAAATGCAAATTTATCGTTCTTCTCTTTTTTCCCTGTCTAAAATTCAACCAGGCCACTTGACCTATGGTGACTGGAGTCAAAACACTAGCCATCGCGGCTACTCGTCCTATTCCGAAGGAGCAACGGCGCGCACACGGCGGCGGGGCGATGCAAATCTGACTCGGTGGGAGCAAGGTCACTATGAGGCGCTAGCTCAGATTGGCGGAGGAGAGCGGCATAGCGATGCTCAACGACAACTCCTTCGGGTGACCGGTGCGCGGCGCGGTGATAGATCTGGCGGCGAAAACTTTAGGGGTGCAGTGTTGCAGTATTGGGTGAGGATGCAGCGATGCTTGACAGGATCCAGGCAGACGCGTCTCAAGGTGGCACTCGACGAGCGGAGTGCTTTCTACTCAACAGATCTGGATGGCGAGCTTCGAGTGTGACTCCAGGCACGACAGTGCAACGAGCCCAGCGGGCAGAGTACAATAAGACGATGTACTGTGATGCAACCTGTGATGATTTTTCTTTGATTGATTGCATCAAGAGTAAACATGAATCCTAATCGCGCTGATTATATAAATCTAGGTAATTAGGGTATTAATCTGCTAGATCTTTCGCATGGCTTGCGGTAGATTAATTGATTGATACCGATTAAAGATCGATGTAGTGTAGATTGATATAGGTAGAAAATTCCGTTCGACCTTGAAGAGTTTTGTGCTGATAATGTGCTGTAAAACGATAACGATTGCCGTAAAACAACCCCAATACCAATCAAGAATAAACAAAAAAAAAACAATCACATAGATTAACAGGTATAGAAAGATCAACTCTTTTTTTCTTATTATCGATCGATTGTAGAGATTAATTCTCTTCATACAATATAGTGTTATATTTATACCTATAACTCATCAGAGTTAGTTTTGAAATTTATCCATCCAAACTAAGACCAAGAGTTGGATTTATGTCTAACCCGATAGCTTACGCGACGGAGCCTGCGGCACCACGGGCCCCGATGGCGACACGTCAGTGACCGTCCGATGTCACGAACCGCGCTAAACACACGATTAAGGATGACCTGTCGCGGATAAACAAGTAGTTAATGGCGATGATTAGCCGGTCAGTTCGATTGGGCCTCTGGTCCCGCCGTGGGGCCTGCGGAGACGTCGACGGCTGACTGGCGTGGCCACGTACGTGGCGCAGCGCGAGTTGCGACTGGCGAAGTGGCGGGTCAGTGTCGCGCGCGCGGTCCTCGTGGGGTGGGAGGGCGGTACGGTCGTCGACGGCGTGGGGACGGCGGCCAGGAGCCCAAGCGACCGGCGCGTGGCTGCGCGCGGACAAAACTGTGTTCCGCTCGACTTTTGCCGCCGCCTCTTCTTCCTTTTCAGAAAGTGCTTTCCAAGCCGCACCATCCCTTTACGAGTACCGCCTCCATCCGTTTAAAAATACAAGATGTATTTTAATTTTACATAAAAATTAAATTTAATATAAAATTAAAAATATATGAATGAAATTAATTAGATACTCCATTTAATTATCTTATAAGATGAGAGAGAATAGTTTATATGTGATGGTAATAAATAAATATATATAGTTGAGAGAGAATAAATAAGGGTATAATAAAAAGTCCCATTAAATACATACAACATTATATTTTAAAAATACATTTAAACTATATGACTTATATTTTTTTAACGGACAGAGTAATCATGGAGGAGTAGTAGTATTGGGTTTGCGCACTAGCATTCATCATAATAAAAAGCCTTATACACGCAAGAATCGGCAGCCAACCAGAGCGCCACGTGTCGCCGCGCCATTTTATGAAAAAACCCCTCCATTTCTTCCAAATTACGGATAGGTCCTTCGCGATTTTTTGTGAGACGAAAATATTTTTTTTTCTTCACGTTTAGATCCCTGGCGCGGTATTTTACGGAAAAGCCTCCCATTAATTTCAAATCGCGAACAAGCTCTTTTCTAATTTTTCAGAATAGCGAACAAGTCCAAAAAAAATAACAACTAGATCCCTGCTTCTTACGTTCAGATCCTTTCTCCATTTTTCTCAGGAAAAATGTTTTAAATCGAAAAAACCGAATTTTTTTCGCCACCCAAAAACCGGAAAAAATATTTTCGTCACAAAAAAACACAGATTAAATCGAAGGTTTATAGCGACTTATGTATTTGCCAACGGTCATAACCATGAGTTTTTTAAAAAATGTGGATTCGTCCGAAGATTTATAGCGACCCGTGGATTCGCCGGCGGGTCCTAACGACCCATTTTTTTTAACAAGTGCAACAAAAAAACCCGGAAAAAATGTTTTCGTCACCCAAAAAAACCGGAAAAAATATTTTCGTCACAAAAAAAACATAAATTCATCGAATGTTTATAGCAACTTATGGATTTGCCAACGGGTCATAACCGCGGATTTTTTTAAAAAAAAATGTAGATTCGTCCGAAGATTTATAGCGACCCATAGATTCGCCGGCGCGTCCTGACGACCCATTTTTTTTAACAAGCGCAACCAAAAAAACTGAAAAAAATGTTTTCGTCACACAAAAAACCCGGAAAAAATGTTTTCGTCACAAAAAACACACACAGATTCATCGAAGATTTTTCGCCCTTTTCCCTCTAGGCTATTTTTCACCGGCGGGTGGTTTTGCGAACATGTATTATTGCTCAGTGAACACGTAGAGTATTAGGCTCGACAAAAGAAGGTTATCATCTCTAATATTTTTTTCCCTTTTTTCTCTAGACTATTTTTGACCGGTGGGTGGTTTTGCGAAAATAAAAAATTATTATTTTTCCGAACGCATGCTATCAAAATTCAACCGGCGCAGCGTAGCGCACTTATCTACCCAGTTCATTCTATGGTGCGAGTACGGGGAGGATTTTCATGTGCTCTCTCGTAGGGCAGTTGGCAACACGCATATCTCATGTGCAATAATGCAAATCTTATTAATTATTATACATGGTTTGTTGCCATGCACGTTTTTGCACTCCGGCCCAGATGGCTAATATTTACTCTCTTTCTTTTTTTATAAGGGTATTTTAATTTTGCACAAGGATTAAGGTTGTATTAAAATTGAAAAAGATATGAGGAAAAATAACTTAGATACCCCCACTTAATTGTCTTAGAAGATGAAAGATATACTTTGTGTGGGTGGTAATGAATAAATGCATATGGATAAGAGAAAATAAATAGGGATATAGAAGAAAATAACTCATTAAATCTGCATATAAATCTTACATTTATAAATAAAATCATTCGAAAAATCCACGTGTTTACAAAGAGGTCCTATTCTGGCAATTTTACACAAAGGTCTCAGGGTTTTAGAAATTTACAAGGGGTCTGCACCGTTGGTTTCCCAGAAAGAACCCTAGGGTTCTGGAAATTTACAGAGAACTCCGGATGATTTTTCACAAAGGCCCTTGGCATCCCGAAAATTGATGAAGAGGTTCTGTGCTAAAAAAGGTGCAGCGTAACAAGGAGTGTGTGGATACGATGGAGGGATAAACTGCAGCGCAATCATGATTTTGGTGTAAACATCGTGCAATTTTATTAAAAAATGTTTCAAAAAATTCTGAAAAAAATCATGTATGTACATCTCAACTTACCCCATCTACATATAAAATTTCATGATCAAATTCGTCCTATACTAGAAGTTACAAAAAAGACAAATTTGGGGTGCATTTGAACTATTCAAGTTTGTCAGAAATTTGTCTTTTTTATTACTCTTAACATAGGACGAATTTGATCATGAAATTTTATATGTAGATGGGTTAAGTTGACATGTACATCTATGATTTTTTTCAGAACTTTTTGAAACTTTTTTGTAGGATTGCACGATGTTTACACCAAAATCATGATTGCACTGTTAGTTCCTCCCTACGATGGAAGGCATGTTTTTACAAAATCAAACTGAAATATTTCTTAGCAAATAATCCTGCCGTTCATATATATATATATATATATATATATATATATATATATATATATATATATATATATATATATATATATATATATAATTTTGTTCCTAAATATATATCACTTTTGACTTTTTTTTTGCATATCTCTACTATTTATTATTCTCAATGTTATTTATTATTAGAGTAATATACACTATCTAAAAGTAATAAGCAAGCTAACATATGAGGGTGATTTGGTTATTTCTACAAGTGTCTTAGTTGAAGTGTAGAATCTCAAAATACTTTATAATGAACAATGTCAATTGGGTTAGCTGAATAAGTATTAATGAGAGGAGTTTGACCTCTTTTGAAAAAAAATTAATGTGCATTGCTATAGTATAATAAACAACTGAATGCTTTTGAAATTAAATCGCCATGGCACAAAAAATAAATACTCTCTCTATGTAAAAATATACCATTCTTTGGACATTGACATAATCTTCAACGTGCAACTTTAAGCATTATTTTTTTATATGAATACATTTATAAAATAATATAAAATTATTATATTATAAAAACTTTCTAGATGAACGGAGTTGGTACTGGAAGAACCCGTGGAAAAGATACAGTGAGCTATGGCTATACCTGTCCCTAGTCCCTACGAAGGAAAGGAGCTAAAAGGAGGGAAAGACGTCCATACGCTGTGTTTACTGAGCTCACTGTTATGTAATTGTTCTCGTAACTCGTAAGGCCGGGACTGTTGTTTTTAAGATGGGCTGTTCTGTCCAGTAAGGACCTATCGAGCAGCGAACATCCAATAGTACACTTGGGTCTGATAGTAATTCATTTGTAGGCCCAGTTACCATCGTTTCTTCTTTTCTTTGAAGAACCGCTAGCTAAGCACCTACTAAATCAACGAAAATCATTCGAGCTCGATAAACTGTACCGATCAATAAACTGGCCTAATTCAAAAAAATTCAGGAACTTTTATGCGATGTTAACTGATTGCTTGAAAATCGTTTTCCGAAATTGTTTCGCTTAGTTCGCTGATTTTTCGAAGAAAACTGGTCGGAAATGGTGGAAATCATTAGAAAATCGGTAAAACCGGTTGATTTTCGAATTTTTTTGACCGCCAAGTTCAAAGAGTTTGAATTTGAAACCATTCAATTTCTAGCGATTTTCCGTAGCATTTCGGTATTGTAAACCCTGGCTATGATCATAACTTCAGATGACAATTCTGGCGTTCTTAATTGATTAGCGTTCTCTGTTAATAATGTGCTCAGGTTCCGCACGCACGCACGTACGCACTGCGCAAGTGCGTATACCTTCAGCGTCGATACATAATTAACGAAGTGAACAAGAACATTACCAATGAGACACAACTGAATGCATTACATCCATAAATCGAAGAGATACAACTGCAGCATGAAAGCAATTGCAAATGGCTCTTTCCGAGCAGACGTGACCGTGGTTTCTTCAGGCTTCTAATCGACCGGCATACTAATCAGGGTGCGGTGGTTAACGTCAACATGGAGCCGATGTTTAAGATCACCGAACTGTCATCACTCATCAAACTAGCTTTTGGCAGTAGCCAACGTCACACCACAAAGTAGTGGCCCTGAACCTCCCACCGGCGCACGGGAGCCAAAGTAGAGCAGCAGATAAGCACAAGCCATGCATACATGCATAGTCGCGTAGAGCTGCACAAAAGGCTCCTTGTATTCGCCATTCCTGGCCCCTTCCCAAAGCACAAGAACAGATGGAGAGAGGCTACTAGTACTGGTAGTTGTTGTACTAGTGAGGTGAAAGCCTGAAAGAGACACTGAAGAAATTTTGAAGGCTTGTAGCAGGAAGGGAGTTGTGGTCAATCCTGTTTGGTGCGATCTGAATATCTGAAATGCTTTTATATGCATCCATCTTTGAAATGCATGGAAGGTGAGGAGTGGTAGGCTGGTAGTAGTAGCAACGCCCAAGGCACAACTTCCTTTAGTTTGGTTGTAGTCATGGAGATTAGGTAACTAGATGCTAGTCAGGCACGAGCTGTTCTGCAAAACTTCTTCCTTTTTTTGGAACTGAGGCAAGAGCTTTTCTTCAAAACCGAAACAATGGAGAAATACTGGAGTACACAACTAGAACAGCTATGCGTAGGAAACCGATTCCAGCTGCTTATCAGCAGATATCGCAGCGTCGTTAAAACACAAGTTTGTTCATATTATAGTACATCACAAACTCGTATTCGTGTGCACAAAATGAAACTCCAACCCCTTTATTGCAGATAAGAGTGAACGTTGTATATTCTGTGAGATGGCAATGTCATGTCATCACATCATGCTCTCTATTTTTCTTTCAGAGTAAGTCATCACATCATGTTGATACCATCGACTGCCCCACCTCGGAACCAGAGAGAGAGACCCTGTCCTGTTGGGTAGGACTCCAGATCTCAGCTCTATTTAAAATCTAAAATTTGTAGGCTAAAATAAAGTGAATTAAGTTTATGTTTTTAGTTTAAAATGTAAATAAGATGATCCATCTAAACACTCTTAATATACCCATAGCTCTAGCTCCACAGATCTGGTGGAACTAGTAATACCTAACTCCACCAGATCTACGGATCTGATGGAGCCAAAGTTGTACCAAACACAGCCTTATTTATCTAAAATGTACTTAAGACATACTCCTAATACTAGTACAGTAAGGCTGTGAGCTAAAGCTACTGTAGTTTCTCAACTCAAATAGAGTTCTGAATCTAGTTACTTGCAGAGGAGTGTTGTTCTTATACTTTCATGTTCTTTGATCCTTGCAAACTAGTGTGTGGCCAACTGGCCATAAATTGGAATAAATGGGTAAAGACAACCAATTGAATGAGGCCTGCAACTTTCTTTCCATCAAGTACTTTATACATATCAAGGGTACAACCTAAACCATTGCTATGCTTAGCTCATTAGGTTTTGGTACACTACAACTAATTATCTCTTGCCCCAAGTCACCTCCCAGTCTCCTCCCACAAGGCAATGGTACTTGATGCGTATACTTGGGATAATTCCCATCGCATGCACTTGTCTGTCGGGCTAAACTGCCTCTCCAATTGCTGTTGGTTCTGACCCCTACCACAAAGGAATTTTCAAAATTTCCAAACCTGCCTTAGTTGTTGCCTGAATTAATATATAATGCATGCACCAGAATAATGTATTTTCCTTTCAAGAGAAGGTTGCAATTTTAATATTCCAGACATACAAGAACAATATCACAAGGTTCAGACGATGTTTATAATTGTTTTAGTCAGGCTACAAAGAAGCTCCAGAAGAAAAGAACCGTGTGCGTAACATATTATTACCATGATTATACGAAGTTGGTGTTTGATTTCTGATTTTTATTTGACCATACAAGTGTAATGGTCCAAGACCAACTGCGCTAAACCTGACAATAAACTGATTAACAAAAGGTAGTACTGGTACATGCATACATGTGCCTTCTTCGTCTTGAAGTTAAGGACGGCGCCTAAACGTCAGTCATGAGGAGACAAATCTTACATGCACTGATCCTGTACTTCTTAACATGTACAGACATAATATTGAATAGTAAACTTGTGACATTTGTGATGCATATAGGACTAAATCACTATGCGGCCTCTTCAGCACATGAATTGGTTCAACTCCAACCCCCCAAAACACTCACGACCTGTTAATTAAAGAAAAATACTCATCTCCCAGCTAGCTGTGCCTGGCCTGCTACACGTACAAGAAAGATTTATACGAGATTTTTTTACGACTTTTACACTAGATTATAAACTAGTATTCTATAATTCCACCTTGGTGCATGTATAAGCTACACCAGCTATATCTCAGCATCGTTGAGCACAGCTGCACAATGACGTGCATTAGTCACCAATAATCGCTTGTGGAGATCGATGTAGTAACACTGAAAGAGTTGTACATCAACTGCATGCTTATCTTTATCAATTAACAAATGCACATCCCAGCAAATGATTATGCCTGAAGATCTCATCCAAATGCATACGATTTCAATGAAAAATCCTAGGCTGTCTTCTACGTACTAGCCAAAGAATATTACTTCAAGCGGTTGTGTTACATGTATCTTTAGCTACTCGGAAAGCAGCGTTAACGTTTGGCCACTCTTACCTTCTGGTTACCGGTATACATTCATCGAATGTTTTAGAACTTAGTTGGAATAGCACATGCGCATGGAGATAGAACTGCAAAGTTACAGCGGTCTAGTCCCTAGAGTGAATGATCAGTTGCATGGGTCATGTATTAATGAACGAAGAAACAAAAGGAACAAGACAACTAGCTGCTCAAAGAATGAACAGATTAACGGATGAACAAATAATTTATGGTATTACCTGTTATATGTTTGTAAGATCTATCTGTGGCCTTCTGAAAGAACAAATCTGCTAGAAATATTATACAGTATTTATGTACATCAAGAAAACGCCCGTAAGGGCCAAAAGCTGTACATGTTCTATATGAATTTCTTCTACACTAGAAAACACATCGGAATCTACACTGAAATCAGGAGTTGATACCTCCTTACATGTTGTCCCTTGCGCTTCGTAGATGTAAACTTAGGGAACAAGAAACACATGTTAGATTAAGTTACGAATAGTTAAGGAGCTTGGGCAAATGAATGAAACATGATTAATTGCGAATGAAACATGATTAATTATGAACGGGCAACTTGGGCAATGAAATCTTAAGATGAAAAGAGAGAGAAAGAGGAAGATGGAAGAGTACGGATCGAAAGAAGAAAAGAATATCCTTCCATGTAAAAGGCAATGATGATACATAAACTTTTTCCCCTTCTTTTCCCCTATCAGATTTTGAGATCGGAAAAGGCGAACAGGGAAAAAGACCACAACTTCAAGAGATATGCCCATACTTTAAAGAAAGAGAGGGTGAAAGCATGCAAGCATCTGACTCAAAAAGCTCATGATTACATCAATCTGCATGCTAGACCACACGAAAACCAACGGGGAAAAAAACACCAAGATAATCATATCCTAATGATTCTTGCACACAGCAACCTTAACCGAACTATCACAACCAAACCAAGAAATCGACAGAGCGAGTGAGAGAGAGAGAGAGTTGTTAGATGTCCATGAGAACTCACCAAATCTTGCCCCTGTGAATATGTGATCCAAGAACCAAGGAGACGCGTCATGGGAGCTCTACTTGAGGGGAATGAAGCCTGGTCCGAGATCAATCTACAGATCAAATCTCAAGGTTTCTGCACCTCGAGCCAGACAACATTCCCCTTAAAGTAAAAAGCTTCCTCTCTCTCTCTCTCTCCCCCCTTATTTCTTTCTCCCTTTGCTGCGATTCTTTTCTTCTTCTTATTCTGTTCCTCACCCCCACAAGACTCGGCTTGTTTCAAGGGGGGGACTCCAGAGCTAGAGAGGACGACGGTCTGTTGGTAATCTATAAAGAGGTGGGGTGGAGAGAGAGAGAGAGATGGGGTTATCATAGGTGAAATCATTACATTTTTGGGGCCGCCAGAGTTGGGATGGGCAAAATATCAAAACCAGAAAAAAGATGTTTAGGTAACCCTATCTTAAGCTGACGTGGCTTTGGCAATTGGCAACACGTATACTGAGAAATTGAATTAGGCTAGGTCTAAAGAATACCAGGCCCAGCCTACCCAGGATTGCTGCCCCGGTCGGTGTATTGGACTCGCCCAGCTGTGTGATTAGGGTTGGCAATATCGATCAAATTTAACCCCAAAAAAGAGGGTCCCGGTAGGTTGGTGAAAATCATGTTTGGCTCCCCAACCCGCCCGACTAATTAAGCATGTAGGGCTGAGTTAGATATATGGTTATCTATTTAATTTCTTCCTACAAATCAAGTAAATTTTCTGTCGCATCACCATTAATTCTGCCTCCCACCCTAGTCTTTGTGGTTGCGGTAGCCATATCTGTTGCCGCCGCGTCCCTCACTACCTCACCCCACCGGCCGGTTGATCCTGCTCGTGATGATGCCCTCAAACCGTCAAACGCCCCCCCCCCCCTACCTGCACGATGGGACAGGGAGGAGGTGCAGTTTAAGCCGTTCCTGCAATCGCGGATCATCTGATCGAAGCATCGAACAATCTAGATCGGTTAATAATTGGATAAACAATATTTTGCTACAACTCAGTAAAACAATATGTACAATGTTTTTTATCTGATCCCAACTGTTAATTTTTCATCCGACGGTCCCGTGGGGACTGCTTAACTTGCAGTTCTCACGGAACCGCACTAGATCTCTATTTGGCACGATGAGCTCTAAGGATTGTACTACTTGAAGACCTAATGATCAGAGCATGAATCTTGGGACGTGATCGATTATATCTTGAGAATTCCCGATATTTGGTAGGAAACAAAATGCATGATATATAGCCCCCCGGCCCGCCCCCCAACACACACAAAAAAAGGTTTTCTTGCCTGGTCAAAGCCTTTTAATCCTACTACTTAGGTAAATATTAAACTAAACCAGCAAAAAGCTTGAATAAGCTAAACCCACCATATATATGTCTTTCTATTATTATTTCTGAGCCTAGCTAGGTTTGTCACCAAACACAAAAATGGGTTGAGCTAACATAGTTGGGTCAGAATTAGCTAGCCTAGTTGTTTTTAACTACGAACCAACCGCAACACAAGTGTCTCCTATTTCATAAAAATCCCTTCTGAAATAGTTTTATATAATACATGTTTTACAAATAGTTCTATGCAGAAATGCTGTATAACTGATTCATCATGTATTATACTACTCTAGCATATATGTTGCATTAATTGATGCTTGCTGCTTTATCAAAGATCGATAATATGTGTAAAGCTGGAATGGGTGGGAGAGGGAAAAGGCCTAATGGAGTGGTAGAGGGGACCAGTCGGGCACGGGCCTACATTGGGGACATCACTATTTATTAGAAAATGTCCTTGTTTGTAAGCCAATTTGTCTCGTCTCTGGTTAGTACTGGTGGCTCTCTTTTCATTTATCTAGGTTATACTCTTTCTCATCACAAATAGTTATCATTTTGGACATTGACATGGTCTTCAAAACTCAAATTTGACCACTAATTTCTATTGTAATATATTTAAAAAATAAAAAATATAATATTATGAAAGTACATTTTGAGACGAATCTACACAGATGATTTTCATGCATTCAATCTAAATATTTAAAAAGATATCGATATCTAAAATTTCAAAAGTTTGACTGTGGGCATCCCAAATCGACAAGTTTTTGTGAACCGGAGAGAGTAGTGTATACTCCCTCTGGTCACAAATAGCTACCGTTTTGGATATTGGCATGGTCTCTAAAACACAAATTTGATCACTAATTTTTATTATAATATATTTATAAAAATCAATAAAATTGTAATATTATGAAAGTAATTTTTGAGTCAAGTATACACATATAATTTTAAGTATCTAATTTAAATATTTAAAAAGATATTGATAGTCAAAGTTTCGAAGGTTTGATTGCAACTATGTTCAAAACGATAGTTATTTGTGACCAGAGGGATCGAGTATTATGTTGGAAACATTTGGCTATAAAGGTGTAGTTGTAAAATAATCCTAACTATTTAAAGAATTAGATGATAAATTACATATGTTGTCTAGTGAATGTTCACTATATAAGAAAATAGTTTTTTTTAAGCGGACCTATATAAGAAAATAGTTCATACTTGCAAGTTATTGATTAATTGAGTTTTTATTATTTATTTGATTACACATAAAACATAAAATTAATTTTCTTATGACTATGGTATTAAACTTACCATTTGTGTAATCTACAGCTCTTTTTACCACCTCCACTCTCCCACCAAGAGTGAGGTGGAAGAACAAGTGGAGTGTGTTAGAAAAATGTTATACCTAAAAAGTTCTATTGTCATAGCTATCCCACTTAGTTGGAGATGGTCTTTAATTTATTTGTGTTGTATATATTTTCAGTTGAATTAGCAAACTTTAGGTTCACAAATTAATCGATTCAGTACCATATCAACTTGATGTCGGTTTATCTTCATCTGATAAATAGTAAGAAAGGCATTTTCTTAAAAAAATCATATTGAAAAATACAACATTTCGAAAATGTTGAACAAGGGAAGAACCATGGAAACATGTGATGTAGAACACTACTTTAGCTAATATCCAAAGCGACAACGACCTAGACAAGGACCTGGCGCCATCGAGTCTGGATTATCTGCGTCAATTCGATGTGAACACACTGCACAGTCGGAGGTGAGTAACTAAGCGAAGCGAGCATGCACGCACTGTCCTCTGTCCATGCATAAAATCTCAGAACTTAACCTGCCCCAGTGGGCATCAAACTCGCTATCTCACGATAGTATTGGGCGGCTATAGAGTATAGATACACGGGAATTCGTCACTTTTCTAAACCGTGTGATTTTTTTAAAAAAAATCTGATCCTCTTATAAATATAAGTACAAAAATAGTCCTAAATCAGATCGTTGATACGTAGAAAGGTGACACGTGTGACTATTTTTGTAATTACGTTAGTAAAAGGCCTAAATTTGATTTTTTCCCCTATGAGATTAGAAAGTGATGATTTCGAAATACGACTGGATTAGTATCAATAAAACGTGCTTAGCTAGCTTAATGGTGCATTAATGCAATTTAGGAGTACAATGGTACTGCCTCCTGATGTAGTACCAATGAAAGAAAGTTTAATAAGAAGAATAAAATAATGGGACTGTATGTACCTTCTATTTTTTTTTTTAAGAAAACAACAACTGCATGTGCCTTTGTTACGGCAAACCCATAGCTGTTAGCCTTTATTCTCCACGCTAAGATAAGAATGACGCCCCTTGAAAACTTTGATCGCTACTACAACATTTTCCGATAGTCAGTGGCGCACACACACTTGGTTTCTCGAATGGTACGAGTAGATTTTATTTCTTCTTGCGTCTCTGCTTTGATCTAGCTGATCCAAGTATCCAACTCATGCAGTGGCAGTGAGATCGATGGAGTACGCAGCACGCTGCTTGTCCTAGCCTGCTTGTAACGTTGTCCCCAGTTACCGTGTAATAAATGGGCAAGATGGCACGCACTGGGACCGATCAAGTGCCAGTACCGCGAAGGTACGAAATATTTAAGAACGGCAGCGTGAGCTTGCTAGTAGTGATACAATCATACAAGGTTTCGCGCCACCAGATCAAGCTAACGCGCGCGCGAAGCATTTCAATGAATCAAGCTTAGCTAGCGGCCGGAGACGCATGAGGTGGTTCACCATTGGTCGCAGAGGCAAACTGCACGGGTCTTGTCAGTTCGCTCGTCCTGACCTCGCCGGCGCGCTGTGCGGGCATAGGGCTCTGTTTTGGAGGCGAACAAGTGGAGAAGACATGACGAGGTCAGGTTTGCCCCGCGCAGCGCCGGCACGGGCCTCAGCTCCGCCCCACGTCCCCACCCACACGCGGTTCGACTGCGCTCCCACCAGTCTTCGCGCGTTTTACGGGCAAACACACGCGATTCCTGCGAATCAAAGCGTACGCACGGGCACGGGACCGGAGGGAGGGGCGGGCGATGGTCCGCCGCGGAGGCGCGGGTCGCCATCCAGGCCGTGGGCTCCACCGTCTTCCTTCGTCAACGGGGAGTGGCCGGACAGAGCGAGCGGCAGCACGTAAACGTCGCCGTCGCCCAACTGTTTCTATGGTTGTGCGTAAAGATCCAAATCTCGCCGAGATCTTGGTTTTCGGATGTAGACAAAATTTAAAATATCGGTTAGAGTAAAAAAATTCAAAAAAAAATCAAATTATTATCATTTCAGAAATCTCAGCGAGATCTCATCATTTTTTACCAGAATTTGAATTTTTTTTTACCGGATTTGGTCCAATAACTTTTAAGAAAGTCATCTCTTATAAAAATTTGATGAAAAACCGAATTTTTGATATATTTTTTAAAAACTGCAGAAACACTGTCATATTTTTATAAAATTGTACATGCTTTATAATGATGTGAAAAATTTATGATACCGTTCTAGGAAGTGTAGGATCATACCAAAAAAATTCAAAATAATTTAACTTTATTTGTTATCTTTAAAAAATCAAAAACAGAATGAATATAATTGAGACAGTAACCTTGTCAGAATTTTATAAATTTTCTCGAGTTTTATAATGATCCAAAAAACTTTTGAGAGCTTAAGAATTAACTCAGTACCATTCTCTAAAATTTTTTTAAAAAAATTTGTTTGCCCAATCAAATCTATGTATGCATTGAACTTCATTTGTTATATTTCAAAAATAAAAAACTGAAAGAACATAAATGGTACACTACACTTGTAAGAATTTTATAAATTCACTGGAGTGTGGTCATAATTAAAAATTTTTTACGAGATCATAAGCATTTCCTTAGAACCCTTCTACAAAATTTTCAAAAAATTTAAACATTTTTTGATTGCTAAAGAAAATCTATATAGTAATCATCAAACTTTTATGAGGACGTAGCACTGTCAGAATTTTTGGAACTTCTTAAAACTTAATCATCATATAAAAATTTTATAGAAATATTGATGATACATCATGACCATCCACAAAGATTTTCAAAATTTTCTAACTTGGTTTGTAGAATTTTTTCATTGGTTGAAGTTTACCAGTATAGCTTTTATCAAGACAATAGCACTGTCCAAATTTTTAAAAATTCGTAAAGCTTGATCATCATGTGAAAATTTTATGGAAACATTAGTGATGCTTCATAACTATGCACAAAAATTTTCAAAAATTTATAATGTGGTTTGTTTTATTTTTCATTCGCTTCAAACTTGCCGGTCAACGTTTTATCAGGACAGTAGTAATGTTTGAATTTTTAAAAATTTGACATATTTGATAATCATCTGAAAATTTTATGGAAATATCACTGTTGTGTCAGGAACCTCCAAAAAAAATTCAAAATTTTTCGACGTCATTTGAGTCATTTTTCGCTCGGTACAATTTTGATTTTACAATTTGTTCATAATTTATTTGAAATAATGAGATCTCACCGAGATTTCGTTCTCCGGGCACGGATGATATTTAGAACGAAACCGTAATTTCAATCCTGGGTTGTGCGGGCCTTAAAATAATGAGCCCACGCCCGATCCGTTCACCCAGGGCCCAATGGCTGAAGTGAACCGATTTACTCATTTCCCTCCTCAAGGACGCTACGGTAACAAGTTTAAAAATGAGTAGCTGGGGTCTTCGGAACACTTTCATGCCCTCGGCTCCCTGTGGTAGAAAGTGAATTCTGGTCGCCGCCTCAAGTCTCTCTCCCCCCTGATTCTGTACAACCAGTGCAGCAGTACTGTACGGTCATCTCTGGAAGCTAGGTCCAACACTATTCCAGTTACGATATCATTATTTTTTAAAAGTTTGCATAAATATTAAAATACAAATGAAATATACACGATGATTATTTATCTTTTTATTTTCTTTAAAATTTATCCAACTTGTATTGTATTGTGGTGAAACATAAAAACACTACTTACTATGTTAATACACACTGTACATTCTTTTAGCATAAAATTTAGCATGTTGGTTGTTCCTATCAATATATCGACACCTACTGGAGTCAAATACTGCGCATTGATCATAAACTATGGCAAGATTGCACGGGTTCCATTAGCTCCGTTGTGCATTAATTAAGCTAGCACTATCTTGTACCCTTCAAAAAAAATAATTAAGCTAGAACTATGTCCTAACAACCTGGATTTAAGCACTGCAATCTTCCATTTAATACTGACAAAGTGGCAATGACGTTTAGCTCATCCATTAGCAACTATATCCTGATGTATATATGGGCATGACCATGACCGACTCCTGGAAATGACATGCATAATCGACGCCATCAAGTTAAAGAACAGTTTGTCCGTACAACCACTCCCCAAGGACCCCAACTCCCATTGGTTTGGCAGCATTTCGAGCAAGCCAATTAGCCAAACTAACCACTACCAGGGCACCTTGTGCGTATCCACTAACCAAAGAGCCTTTCTTTTCTCTTGCTGTTGCATGCAAGTAATAAACAAAAACATAAATCTTTGGTCTGTGCCACACTGCCACTTGCAAAAAGGAAAGGAAAAAATGACTTGTTCGAGAGCAGTTCAAAAGGTGATAGAGAAAGGAGGCACTGGAAGTGTGGAACAGGGTTCAAAATTTCGCTGAAAACCGGCAAAAAAATTTGCATTTTGGGCCACCACGAAATCCAAAATACTAAATTAAAAATTTTGAAAAAAAATAAATTACTATAGTGATTTCATTTTTTTCGACGAAATTTCGGGATTTGAAACCAAATTTTGATGTTTTATAACCGGATTTAGTCCAATAACCCTTAAGAAAGTCATCTTCCATAAAATTTATTGAAAAATTGAATTTTTGAGATATTTTAAAATTTCAACAGAAATATTGTCGATTTTTATAAAATTGTACAAACTTGATAATGATCTGAAAATTTTATAGTACTATCTTTAGTAATGTAGGATCATAAAAAATTCAAAATAATTTAAATTCATTTGTTATATTTAAAAATTAAAAACAAAATGAACATAATTGGAACAGTAATCTTGTTAGATTTTTATAAATTTTCTCGAATGTGATCATGATCTAAAATTTTTATGAGAGATTAAGAATTGCCTCAGTACCATTCTATAAAATTTCAAAAAATTTCAACTTTTTTGTTTGGCCAATCAAATCTATGCAAGCATTGAACTTCATTTGTTATATTATATTTCAAAAATCAAAAAGAGAAAAAACATTAAATGCTACTGTTCCTTGTAAAAATTTTATAAATTCATTGGAGTGTGATCATGAGTCAAAATTTTTATGAGATCCTAAATATTATCTTATCATCGTTTTGTAAAATTTTCAAAAATTTTAAACTTTTTTGATTGCTAAAGCAAATCTATGTATTAATCATCAGGCTTTTATCAAGACGTAGCACTGTCAGAATTTTAAAAATTTGTTAAGCATGATCATAATCTAAAAATTTTATAGAAATATTAATATTACATCAGGACCATCCACAAAAATGTTCAAAATTTTCTAACATGTTTTGGATATTTTTTATTTTGTTTAAGTTTGCCGGTAAGCCTTTTAATAGGGCAGTAGCACTGTTTAAATTTTAAAAATTTCATGAAGCTTGATGATCATCTGAAAATTTTATAAAAACATTAGTGATACGTCATAACCATGCACAAAAAAAATCCAAAAGTTTCTAACGTAGTTTGAACCATTTTTTATTCGGTTCAAACTTGTCTATCAGCATTATATCAAGACAGTAACAATGTTTGAATTTTTAAAAATTCCTCAGACATTATAATCATTTGAAATTTTTATGTGAACATCATTGATGTGTCAGGAACCTCCATAAAAAAAATCAAAATTTTTTGACATCGTTTGAACCATTTTTTATTCAGTTGAAATTTGCTAAAATTTCAAAAATTTCGCCCGAAATTCGGTTAAAAAATTCTGGATTTAAATTTTGTTTTTTCAATTTCATCCAGATTTTGTCCGAAATAACAAGTTTTCACCGAAATCTTCGGTCAGCAGCGACATATAAACGAAAACAAAATTTGGAGCCCTGGTGTGGAACACGCAGTAGCTATCAACGCTGGCAGATTTTGAACAGAACTGATGCCAAGAAATACTATGACGGAGGGGGGCAAATGCTTTACTCTGACTGACCGCAGGAGAGAATGAGACGAACTTCTTTTGCCTGTCGTACTTTCTTTTGCCCACCGTGCAAGTTACCGGGTTGGCTTCTGCAGTCTGCACCTACACAGCCTACTGGTGTTCTTCAACAGTTCCTACAGGAGAGGAAATTGTGTCAACAGTTACAATGCCTGCCAGGAAAACAGTTACGTGCTAAGCATAGAACTGTTTTCTACAAACAAGCATAATGCACAGGATAATTTACTTACTAGTGATATGCTCATCAGGAAGGAGATGCCAAAACGATCTGCACCTCACAGAAACACCTCGGTAGTAAATTAACCGGGATGTCAGCAGCACAAGATGACGACTCAGAGAAAAAAAAAACACTAATTTGGGATTTCAATTGGTGAAGGAAGCCTTTCACCTTGCTATGCGGAACATTTTTTTTGAAAGAAATGGCAACGAAATAACACAGGTTAATTCATAAACAGTGCCACCAGTCACAAAATCACCGTTTGGCAGACAATCCCGTATGACATATCCAGAAACCGGAACAGGCGAACACTAAGCTATGGTTACCTTCGCTACCTTTATCCATCACCGACAAGGATGGTGATCCATCGTCGAGAACACCCATGCCCATAGATTAAACTGCAACCTCTAAAAAGATCCGAAACTACGAGCTGAGTTTGAATTACCCAACCCATGTTTTTCGTTTTATCTTCAATGATGCAATTTTTGAATCACTGTCAAGGGCCGAATAGAAATCAAATTCAAATTACAAACAGCTGGTAACTTCATTCTTACATTAGAGCAACTGATTTCCAACAATGATGGAACCAAAAAAAAATCACCATAATGACATTTACAAAGTACAACATACATAAATACGCATAGTCACATAAATCTGTGGCAAGAGTACACGAAATTATGCAATACAAGAAATGGACACCCTCTGTTAAGGTAACTAAACCAGATCAAATCACAAAAATGCAAAGGAAATCGAAGGGACTTCACTCCAGGAGTTGCATGCATGGTGGATTATTGAACCCCTCAAAACTACCAGTTTTGATTTTGGAAGACACCATGTCAGCTGCACTATGGATTGCAAGTTATTGAATTTAGTTTGTCATAAATTTGTAATTACGTAACAGAAACAAAACAGAAAAACCAAGGATTATACCAACAAAAAGTATTCAAATACACTCTTCTAAAAGCTCAAATGTACAGGAAACCTCACAACATTGTTGGTGGTCCAGTCCAAACAAAATGCCTGTTCTGAACCCACAACAAATATCTCATGCATGTTCTGAACCCACAACCGATACTTCACATTCACCCTTGAAAGCAGAGATATACATAAGTTTATATAAAGACACCTCTAAATCAGTCAACAGAAGTGTAAACAGAGGTATACCCCTTCAAAACTTGTCTAGTCTGAAAGACTTACAGCTATTACTACCGTTGTGTGCACTGTCGGCCAATAAGCCTGCATTGTTCTGGTAGCAAAGAGCATAGTACCTGCCCCTTGACACGACGAAGCTCACCATCAATACCACAACCATTGTGAGTGCTTGTGCCAGGCCTGAGCTTTACTGATTTAACCTGTGTAATGGCAGAACATTGGTTAAAAATTAAGACCTAGTTATTGCAGATTTGTTATATTTTTATGCTCTATGGAATAAGGAGTAAAGCAAGCCTTGGTACACTATTATACAGCTGCACAGAAGCCAAACTTAAATTGCTGTGTGCTATAGGTGCTGGCAACCAATGGCTGACAATGGGAATAACAAAATGCATGCACCTCAGTCACTTGAAAGAATTAAATGACTCGAATCAGAAACAAAATATGAACAAGATTATATACAAAATTAGGAACTGTCAAATAAGATTTGCCATGATTTCGTGACACATAAATTTAACTCGAGACATGTCTAAGCAAACACATGAATAATAGATTTGCCATGAATATAGTCGAATGTCCTTAAGGAAGCATAAAAGGCATATGATAGTAAAGGAAGTAGCTGCAGCAACAAAAGAACATGCACACAAATAGATTTGCCACAGCTCCAATCAAACGCTCTTCAAAAGGGACTAAGAACAGAAAATGAAATAACTCCAGCAAAGGAAAACGCATCTTACCTTTACATATTCCACGTACGGTAGAGAGAGATGACGACCAAATTGCAGGAGTACAAAAAATCTTAACAACCTCCATCTTCCTTTTCCACCAACCAAAAGCAAGTCTAAACTGTTATCGTCATGCTCAGCTTTAGGTGCAACAACCTGAGAACTCAGACTCTGCACTGTCTTGCATGAGTGGTTGCATACTAAAATACCAAGAAAGTGCCCTTTTTTTACAACCCACTTCTCATCTAAATTCGGAACAAGTTCCTTTGACATTCCACTTTCTGCGTTTTCTGGTGGCACAGGAAGTTCAAAGTGATGTTCAGGATCCCAGGTCGATTCAGTGTCCCATTTTGGGCCAGCGTCCCACCTTGGTTCGGAGTCCCAAACAGGCCCTGGATCTGATATCGTCGAAGAAATATCTTCCTTATCATGCATTGATGGGGCTGCCCAAGATAAGCGAGTGTCATTAGAAGAAGTCAAACCAATTGAACTCCTCTCGTCTCTTGTTTTAGACCTGGTCCTTGGTCTGTTTGTATTTACTGAATGATGGGGTTTAGGGTGCAATACTTCCTCTGGTTCTGAAACTATGTTGCTTCTGCCCAGGGACAGACGTTTGGCTTTCTGGTCAAGACCGCGAACATACTCTGATGGCTCGGTGCTTGCCACCGTGCTGCCCGATGTGTCAAAGTCTCCCACGGACATCCTACTAGGAGTCATAATAGAGTCAATGCTTGATAAACTGGAAACTCTGGGAATTCCTTCTCTTTTTGATCTGCGCATTATGTCAGTATAGAGGTCTGTCAAATCACTCTTGCCCTGCTCTTTGTTCTTTTTCTGCCCAACCATCTCTTCTGACATAGGGAGATACTCCAACTCATAGAAATAGCTGGGTAAACACAAAAATTTCAAAAATCCAGCCACAAAGTACCGAAGAGGACCAAATCTCTTCTGATATTTATCAGAAAGTTCCAGAACTGCAATAAAGCAACAACATTTTGTTGCAGCATAGAAATAAGATGAGGGTTCCAATCAACATAAAACTGCATATGCAAATACATATGGTACAGTGATTATATAACAAAATACTGAAAATGTACGTGGACAATGAAGTTCATTTACTACAGCCATTCTGAACCTTTTTAGAATCAGCAGGATGGGATTCTAGGTATAGGGCACACGGGTAAATAAGTGAAGCAGTTCAGAAAGAAATTTCTGATCTGGCTGAAATGTATACTGATAAAAAACCATTTCAGCCCTAAAGTCTGAACTCTGAAGCAAGTGGACATGGCATGCAGATCAATTGTTTGTTGTGAAGGTGGCCTTGGACCATATATGAAACATTTCATCAGTTGTCATAAATTACTAAATATATATCAGATAACAGATATTTACTCTAATCAGAATGATGAATTAAGCATATTACTTCAAATATTTAGTACATTCATTGTATAATGACCAACTAAATTGATGAATCACAAATATATTAGCACAAATTTATACTAGTTTTTCTTGATCTAGCATATATAACACTTAATACCAGTTCATGCATGCTTCAGAATGATCATAGTCAACAAAAGTTGAATGAGACAACTATATTGAATCATCGATTCTTACAAGAAGCTACCATCTTACCATCACTGAGAAAACCATAGTATGAAACAGTAGTTCCAAAATGTATTATCTGAGACTGGATCCACTCCACAGCAAATACGTCTAGAGCAGTAGAGCCACCCTGCAACCAACAGACAGTCCTCATAGGGAAAAGCTCAGAATGACAATTTCCTATACAACATCACAGAGAGTAAATCGAAAGCAATGTTGTGTGAAAAACAGTTATTCCTTCCATCCCGCAATATAAGTCCGACAAGCATACCTAGGAGGTACATTATTTAAGTAATATTTAATGAAAGTAGATCATATTTGTCTCTAATAGGAGTAACTATGGTTCAATTCTGTCAAATATGACTTAAATAATGTGCTTCCCAGGTATGCGTGCCGGAATTATATTGTGGGTTGGAGGGAATTTAATCATATTTTGTACGCCGAGATATTAGAGAGACTCATATTTGTATTTTGCTAACTACCAATGTTTGGCAAAGCTATGGAGAAAAGTCTCCCCATACTAAGGTGTGCCAATTGCTCCAAAATCGACCTTGCTTTTCTTGCCTTAGGTAGTCTCCATCCAGGAATGTGTCTCCGAAGGAAAAATATACCTATGGGAACTGTATATGTACACTTTAAAGTTTTTATTTAATCATCCTTCCCTTTTTGCCTTCTCTGCATTACAAATTTACAATTGTCCACTATGTCTACCCCAGGATTCTTGCTATACCAACTCCTAATTTAACAAGACATCAATAATACAGATGTCATGTTCTAAAGACGTAAGTTTGGAATATTAAATTAATGTGAATTGGAAGTGTTTATTTTGGACTTTAAGTGGGTTTCTTTCCTAGCCTACCACAACCAGTTTGGGACAAAAGGCTTGGTTGTTGTTGTTATTGTTTTTGTTGGAAGTGTTTATTTTAGATAACATGGTGAATTTCTCAGCATATACTGGTCAGAAGAAAAAGACAATTTTAGTTCTACAAATTAAACCCTGCTCGTAACCACATACGTTGCACTGCTTGGACATGACTTAAGGAACAAATAGGAAGAGTGAGAGAAAAGACAATGGAACATATCAAGAGATTTGATAGCAGCCAAAACATGAATTATGCCAAACTTTTATTTTAATAAAAAGCTATGATGGAATTTTTTTATTGAATAATAGTGATAAGACTATCGAGAAAAACCTGGGAAATATGCATTTCACATGTGAATACCTTGACAATTGACAATGATGCAGATATGGGATCCCTAACACCGAGAACAGTCCAGACAAGTGAATTATCAGATCCTGCAGGGATTATCCCAATAGGAACTGATACAGCTTCCTTTTGATCACTTCTACTAAGAAGACCATTGAGCACCTGCAGTAATAGAGTTTTTAAATTGGTATGTAAACTTATTAAGTACTCCCTCTAGTCCCAAATATAAGTCATTCTAGGCTAGGGCACAAGGATCAAGGCATGACTTGACATGACCCCTATAACCCTAGTCATCTCCAAATTCCTATTTGTTAAGGGTATACAAATTATTGATAGGAGTAATAAAGGGAAGAATATAAGGGGAAAGTATGTGAGCAAGTGTCAATGAAAAAGTAGAAAGACTTGTATTTAGGATCAAGAATAGAAGGCCAGAAAGCTCTTATAACTAGGGATGGAGGGACAGCAGATCAACCAAATATGAACGTTAAGAAAAAGACAAACCTCATTTACAATTCCATCACCACCAACACATACAATCCCTACAAAACACTTTATATCAGTACGACAAGATGCAACACTTTTGCCTTGAATGAAATAATTACTTGGTTGTGTATCGTACCATCTGGGCATGTGCTAAAATCAACAGAAGACACAAGAGATTTTGCGTGACCTGCGTGAGTAGTTTTAACTACTTCCATCTGAAAACCCGCAAGCTATACGAGATAGCAACGTGTTAAGGTAAAGAAACAGTAATAAGGATAAACGAGATCATTATCAAATAATAAATATACAATAATGCCAAAATAATCCAACTTCTCATAGCAAACTGACAAAAAAAACAAGGAACAAACTTGGCATCTTTGAGAGGCACAAAAAGTAGAAAGCAAAGACAAGACAGCCAGAAGGCCAGCGTCACACTAAAAAAACAAATTCGGCTCTGTTTTAAGAATTAGAGGATCTTCAAATTAGTTCGCTTTAGACAATTGTCACTAGTTGAAATCCAGGTAACAACAATTACAGTATGTCACTAACATGACAGTACAACAATGTTTCTGAAGTGATTAAGCCAAATATGTTAGTGCTATTAACCTCAATAGATGTCCCATTTTGGGGCAATAAATTATTTGACATACAGAATCTTAACCTTGCATCATGGAGGCAAACAAATTACCCTCCATCAAGACATTCAAATTATGTGCTCTGCATGAGATCATTTAAGGTGAGAAGGCAATGCGTGTGGAGGATGGCAAACAAATGCATCCAGAAGCCTTGAAAGTAGGGCTGTAAAAAAAAGCTTGAGGCTTGCGAGCTGCTTGAGCTCGGCTCGCTCTAGACTCGATTCGAGTTTGGCTCAAGCTCTAGACAAGCTAACGTTGAGCTTGATCACGAGCTCATGAGCTTCAACAAGCTAAGCTTGAATAGCTCGCAAGCCTAGGTAAATTTATAGATTACTTATTAAATATTAATGTACGTCAATTCTTACAGAGCTTACTTGAGCCGAGCTCGAGCTTGAGCTTTCTTATTATTGAAATTAGTGTATGTTAAATTGTTGATTGTTACTGAGCTTACTCGATCAGAGCTCGAGCCTACTCAAGTTTGAGCCGACCGAGCTCGAGCCTAGGTCTAGGCTCAGACTCCAACTCAGGCTCGCTTGAACTCAGCTCGAGCTTTTACAGAACTCGAGCTTGGAAGACTAGGCTCGCTCGAGCTTGGCTCGTTTACAGCCCTACTTGCAAGATACAAACAAGGGTATGCAAATTCACAGGGAAAAGTAAAGCAGGCCCCTTGGTAGATTATTGAACAATATTAAGTCACAATTATTTTGGTTGGACTAAAAAAATCAAGGTTGAATTCAAGCGCATTACATCAAAAGGAACTGAAATATAATTATCTACTGTAAAGTCCACAAAATTCAACAGAGAAAGGCCAAGAAGGAACTTTAAGTAATGTAAAAAATAGATAGAAAGAAATATTTAAATCAATTGTAATTTAGTGCAACTTTAAAATAAATTAGAAATTTAATAGTTTACATGATGGAAACATAGAAAAAAATACCTTAAATATTGGTTCTGCTTTCTCATGGAAAACTTTACTTGATCGACCATGCCCAGACCGAGGATTCAATATAACAAGTATTCTTGGTGGAGATTTACATTTGATAGCTAGCTGATCAAATAAATCCTCACTAAAAGGCATATCCAGGTCCTGGTTAACACTCGATGTTGCAGGGTTAGACAACATATTAATGTAGATGTGCTGATCAGCAAAGCATGTTACCCACAAAATGGCCTCCTCTAATGTAGAGGCTGCAAACTGGAAGTCCTTCTCAACTCTCTGAGTCTTTCCAAAGAAAGACTTCTTGGTAGGGTATGCATGTACAGTAAAATGTGGGACGCAGGGATTACATGATACCTGCCAATATAGATAGAAGACATATAATTAGGGAAGGGTGCACATGCATGGTAAAATGAGCAACATAACAACAAAGATGTGACATATTATCTGATACTTACAGATACAACTTCATCAAGTTGGAGTATGGAAGAACCCCATATCAAGGCTTTGCTTGTGATTCTTGCATCAACAGTATTGACTTTCTCATTCACAGGTCCATCATCATGTGACGGGCTTTTATTTTTCTTATCAAGAATCAGCTTTCCAGAATAAATCTCATATCCTAGAAAATTGGACTTTTCATTCACTGCATCAATATTCTGCTCATGGCTTTTTGCCTTATAGGGATCTTTATTGTCAGCATCAGCGCGCTCCTGCCTCAAAGATTTTGATTTGCTTCGTTTATCTGGTAATACATTAGGAGATGAATGTTGTCCTGCCGATTTCTGAGAACGCCGACTACTTGAACGGCGGCTAAATTTCTGAGGCGAACCTCTAGAAGTTGGATTTTCTAGATCAGTTCCATCCATCTATTTAAATCAGGCTTCAGAACATTGGTATGAGCAATGCATTCTATACAACTCAGAGGGTGGAAGAAACATCACAGCATCAATGCTGTATGGAAAGGATAGTTAAATGGTCTGCAGTGAAATAAAAGTAGGACCATTATGATCTGCGTATCACTGGTCATATGAACTGATGGTTAGCACTATAGTTACCATAATAAGCCATCACATGGGATAAATAACTAGCTCCTATTGGCTTAGTCCGCATAGATGATTAAGATGGAAATAAAGCACATAATGAATAGCTCCTCATGATGTTGCAGTATCGAAAGACTCCAGCAATCAAAATTTGATCGCTACTAGGATACCCATAATCTATAATACTGATGCCCAATCTCCAGTTATGGCACCAATGTTCGTCTTGGTAAGCTATGAGCAAATGCAAATAAAGGAGAACCACATTGGTTGTGAAGGACTGGGTGTCAGTTTATAAGTGTGGAACACGAGCCATTTGAGTGTTAGAAAGCCCCCATAGCACCCAACACATGAAATATCATACAGTCTGATGCTTCAAATATATCAAATCAGAAATGAAATTGCATAACTGACTAGCCAATTACATAGTTGGACATGATCGCTTAAGTCCAGGAAGATTTGATTTGCTTTTGGGGTTGGAAAGGTCCTATAGCACAACCACCCAACACTCATAATATGCTGATTTGCTTCTTATCCAAAGATTTGCAGCATGTATGCTCTAGATTGCACCGAGATAACAGCTCTGTTCTACAACACTTATTATTCCAAAGCAGAAATACCATGAACTAAGAAGCAGAACTAAGAAGCAGAAATCAAACATCCAGCCGGCACGTCTCATACAGCCTATAACTCTATATGCTTCAAACATATCAATCAGAAATGACACTGCACAGTAATACAATTATACAAACTAGTATGAAGTACGAACTAATCGTCTCGCCAAATTACAACGTTGGCGATCATTGCGTAAGTCTAAAAAGCTCAACATCGCGCTAATCCCCACCGAGCCAATCCCTGAGAACAAACTAAGCAAAAGCAAACCGCGCAAAACCAAAAGCAACACCAAACGATACCTACCTCACCAAACACGGCAGCGCCGGGCCGTGGATCGGATTGGAGATCACCGACGCGCCGCGCCGAATTCAACTCGCCCGGGCGCGGCCGCACAGGGCGATCGGGCCGAAGCAGGGGTCGGAGCCGCCGCGACGCAGATCGAACGGTGAAACCCCCCAGATTTGGAGGCGGGGCGGGGACTCTCTCTCTCCGCAGCCCGGCCGGTTCCACCGCCTGGAGTCCCCGAGGATTCTCCTGCGCGGGGTTGCGGCCTCGCTGGGTTTGCGACTGGAGAGGTGGCCGTAAGGGAAGGAGGTGGAGAGGAACGGCAGATTTGGTGGTTTTAGCGAGGGAAGAAAGGGAATGGCGTGTCGAACATGAACCGGCGTCCCGGCTGCTGCGGGAATGCGGTGTCGGCTGTAGCCAGGAAGAGACCCAGCCGTCCTTTTTCCCCCTCTGGTTTTGCCGTCTATTTCAAGCGTTTTCAGTGCGTGGCTGTGTCGTGTTTGGACCGGTATGCCTGTACTAACCGCTGTAAATGCAAGTTAAGTGAACAGTGATAAATAATACTATAAATAGTGTACGATGAACGTAGGTCTTTAGATTTGTAGGTGTGTCGTGCTTGGACCGGTATCGCTGCACTGACTGCTGTGAATGCAAGTTAAGCGAACAGTGATGAATAATGTCATAAATAGTGTACGATGAACGTAGGTCCTTAGATTTAAAACCGATTTTTTTTATTAAGAGACTAAGAGACTGATTAAGTTACAATCCTACTACGACTATGTAGGAATCTGATCCGTTTTGCTTGTGTTCTAAGTTCAGAGTGAGTGGATTTGACTTTCTAGATGAGTTTGTGCATTTGTGCTTTTGGTACATGGAATAATGGATGATGCTCTTCTCCTTTTTGTTTTTCTAGACTAGAAAAGAATAAGAAAATTTAAAAGACGTTGTACTATGAAATAAAATATCGCATGATATGTCCAATCTGTTTTTATCAAATCGACGTTATCAGGCATACCCACCTCTCCTTTCTTATCCCATATCTTCCTCTTTACTCGGCACATATGTGTTTTCTTCATGCATCCCCGCAAACCACCTCTCTCTCTCTCTCTCTCCACCACAAGCACAGGCAACAGTCTAGCGGGATGGACCACTGAGTTGCAAGCGTGGTGGAGAGGGGTGGGCGCCAAGGGGGAACACGGCGACACGGCTAGATCACGTTGGATCCAGTGTCTTGGCTGGAGAGGGGTAGGATGAAGTGGCGTCCAAAGAGGGATGCCGCGAAGAGGGGCGTGTAGTGAGTAGGAACACAACGGTGCAGCTAGATCACGCCGGATCCAGCATTCTCCTCACCAGGAAGGGTGGGGTCAAGTGGTGGTTAACAAAGGACATGACCAGAGAAGGGTAGGACGAAGCAGTGACCAGTAGTATGAAGGTAGCATAACAGGCAGAGAAAAGGCGGCTACTAGCATGGCCGAGGTATCATGTCAGGAGGAGGGCGCTGACGATGTGGTTTACTGGACTAGGTCGTCTTCCCTATTGCTGGTCATAGGATCATCGAATACAGTCGTTTTCCTTGTCACTGGTGACAAGATCTGTCAGATCCCACAACCCTCGCCTATCTCCTAATCTTGGTCCTAGAGTGGTCCAACGCTGACTCTGCCCACATTGCCTCATGGCTCCACTTTGCTGCCACCTATGTCATGGGCGACTTCGAGCTCCAGATTCATCCCTTAGGCAAATAGGGGATGAAGCGGTAGTGCTAAACAGTAGCGAGAGTGGGGAGGCGGCCGCAGGTGAGCATGCCAGATATGTTTTGCTCTTTGTTTGTTTTTTCTAATAAAACTTTTTGAAACTTTAGGTGAAACTTGCTAAAACTTTTGGGTTGAAACTTGATTCACCTATTGAAACTTGAGTTCGAAAATTTAAAACTTATTGAAACTTTATCGAAATCTTCTAAATTTTTTTTAAAAAGTGTACTGAAACTCATTGAAATAGAAAATTTTCAAATATTTTAATGAAACTTCATGAAATTTGATGAAACTTATTGCTATACCATCGTAATAGTATACCGTCCTCTAATTGCCTCTAAAAAGAATACGGTGGTGTATTGCAGGTTGGCAAATCTTTGATTCAAATCTTCTTTTCTTTAAGATTCTTTATGACCAAATTTTTAAGTGTGAGAAGCTAGGCAGTTCTTTTTATCTCAAATTTTGGTTGTTTAATCTAACTATGTGCTTAGTACTGCACGGGCGAGCTATTTGAATTGCAAATCCAATGTGAACCTTATGAGATTTCCTGTTTAACCGTGATCGAGTTTCCGATCATATGACCATAAAAATAGTGTACAAGTAATCATGAAGCGCTTGTCTTTTGAATCATGAGAACATGCGCACTATAATCATGAAGGGTTCTGAGTACGAAAAGTATTGGTTTTTTTTCGAAAAATAAGGATAATAGGGTTGCTTCTAAGCAAGCAAATAAACGCATAACTTATCAAAACTAAAATTGAAAAACAAACAAACACGTATTTATCAAGAGATTAACGTCTTTCGATACGTTCCGAGAGCAGCTAGTCAGCACACATATTCCTAGTCAACTTAACCGATGTGTATCTCGCTACTTCTAATTACGAGTTAGTGGCGGTGGTCTGTTCTCCCCCTCCCTCCGGATATACACATGAAATAGAGAAAGTTTTAATTCGATTGGATATGCATACATGTGTAATCTGCATCGTATCATACTCTTATCTCAATCAGTCGATTCTATTTATTTCCAAATATTGCACGGTAGATTTTTTTTCATATATTGCACGCATACAGTTTTTGAGTTACCACGTACCTTTGAGTTGCCATATGCATCCTTTTCATTAAATATTTACTTGCATGTGTAGATAAAATCATCTTTTCTTTTTATCTAATCACGTATAGACTTGATTCTGGCCGGCCAGCAGCATGCGCACGACCATGTATGATGTGACTAGATAAGTTTGTTATCTCTATCTCTACTAATTCTAATTAGGAGTTTGTGGTGGTATATCCGTTCTCTACCCTCACCATTTCTTAATTTGGATTCAATAGATATCTCTTCGGTTATTGAATCTATATAACCTCACCGCTTCTGGCCTCTCCTGTAGATATGTTGAGTTTATCCGTTAAATGGAGGTAATGGGCGACCTTTCTGATCTCGTCGATGCAGCGAAGGGGCGGGTCGTCGATGGTGGGCAACAAGATAGGCTAGCGGCTCTGTTGGAGCTCACTGCGGTGGATGATGTTAATAGGTTGAGGGAGACGCTCGCAGGGGGAGGCGAGGAGGCGATGGAGCTGGTTCATGGGGTAAGGCTATGGTATGGCTGGAGCAAAGTGTACGAGCTACGCACGCTGCTGATGGTGGCAGCCACATACGGATGACGCCTACCTCTTTAACGTCTTTGCGCCTATAGGACAGCAGGTGATGCCTCTCTCGGTCGATCGATTGATCTCGAATTATGGCATTATAAATTTACAATCCCAAATGCTATGATGTTATTATTTAATTTTGTGAAATTAAAGATAATTTTAAACTCGAGTTTGTAAATGTGTGTTTGGAATTTATATGCTTCGATGAATTAATTTAAACATTTAACCATTACACATTCAGAGTGAATATTATTATTCAGATAAGGTTAGTGCTCTTTGCAAATAAATTTTTTATCGTAAATTAAGTTTTCGTTACAACGTACGGGCACGTGGCTAGTTAAAAGTAAAAAAATAATACTGATATCCAACATCGGAAGGCTTTCAGTTAAAACAATGTCCGAAAGGCTTTGTAGTTTCTGCCCATATTTACGTACAAAGGCCTAAAATACATCTCCGTTCCAAAATTTGGTTAAGGCCCATATCCCGGATTTATGGAACCGAAGCCGATCCTCCTCTCTTGGTGACTCATATTCACTGTATTCGATCCGTAACATAGTAGTGCAACGTTCGCTGTCCCTGTTTCAGAAAAGCATAACATTTCTCTTGTTCTAAGGTTGTCAAAAGCTTCTATATAAAATAAAAATTGAGAAACGATAAAAAAATTCTATTGAAAACGCAGAAATTGCTCGAGAAATGAGTGGCAGTTTTTTTTTTTTTGAGGAAATGCCCCCCACCCCCTTGCAACTATCACTATAGGGTTGACTGAAGACGATGTTGATGTTGCCTTTATTTTCTCAAAGTAATTTTAATATGTGGGGTTCGATTTTTTAATGGTGCAATTGGTTATCACAGTCATTCTTAAGGCTCACAACAGAGAGACCATGTAGTAAATCAAATCCTAGAAAATTCACAATTAAACCCACCTAACGTGTAGTTGGTAGGACTCAAACTATGGCCATCAACCACAAGACACACATCAGACGGTTAGACTAGTCACTAACGGGTATATATGATTGGAGTTAAAACTCATGTATAGAATCCAAAAAGCAAATTAGAGAAAAAGGAAGTTCCCTGCAGATATCCTTCACCCCACTCCTACGATTACGATCTAAAAGCGGTCACAGAAAAATTACCTATAGGATCCTAACTCTACAAATTTCCTCTAGAAATCCTTCCAAACAAGGCATAACATATGGTAGTTTTTTTTACGACTTTGGTCAGTCACCATAGTACCACACAGTACACACCATGCATGCTATTGCTCTGAGAGTCTGCAGTCTGCACTGCTTATAAAGTTTTGTCAGAGCAGCGCTGCTCGAATTTTTATACTCTCTCAGCATTTTTAAGCTGAATTCACCGTGTGTCCGTGTCATGGTCTAGTTATGGGAGGATTGGGCCCGCTTATCTGATCCAATGATTAAAATCTCGTTGAAATTTCGTGAGATCTCGCTTTCTAGACATGAACGAGTTTTAAAATGCCGGTTGAAGTAAAAAAAATTCAAAAATTTTTAAATGTTACTGTAATCTCGGTATTTTTCAGCGAGATCTTGCTTATTACCGCCGAAATCTTGGGTTTTTATCTCGGATTTTGAGTTTGGATGACCGGATTTGATTGAAAATTGGTCAATAACCCTTAATAATGTCATCTTGAATGAAAATATGTTGAAAAATAAAAATTTTGAGGCATTTTTTAAAAACTGCAGAAATACTATCAGATTTTTATAAAATTGTACAAGATTTATCATTCTATGAAAAATTTATGATACTATTCTAAGAAGTGTAGGATAATACATAAAAATTTTAAAATATTTTATCTTAATTTGTTATCTTAAAAAAAATAAAAAACAGTTTGAATATAATTGAGACACACTAATATTGTTAGAATTTTATAAATTTTCTTGAGTGTGTTCATAATCCAAAATTTTATGAGAGCTTAAGAATTGCCTCAGTACCATTCTATAAAAGTTTCAAAATTTTTAAACTTTTTTGTTTGCTTAATCAAATCTATGTATGCATTGAACTTCATTTGTTATATTTCAAAAATCAAAAGAAAAAAAACTTACATGGTATAATGCCTTGTAAGAATTTTATAAATTCACTGGAGTGCGATTGTGATTCAAAAATTTTATGAGATCTTAAGCATTTCCTTAGTACCCTTTATAAAATTTTCAAAAATTATAAACCTTTTTTGGTTGCTAAAGCAAATCTATGAATTGATCATGAGGCTTTTATTAGGATGTAGCACTGTCAGAATTTTTAAAAATTCTTGAAACATTATCATAATCTAAAAATTTTATATAAATATTATTCATATATGAGGACCATCCATAAAAATTTTCAAAATTTTATAACATGGTTGGACTATTTTTTATTTTGTTGAAGTTTGCCGGTAAGGCTTTTAACAGGATAGTAGCACTATCCGAATTTTTAAAAATTAATAAAGTTTGATTATCATCTAAAAATTTTATGAGAATATTAGTGATATATCATAACTATTCATAAAAAAATTTCAAAATTTTCTAACCTCGTTTGTTCTATTTTTCATTCGGTTCAAATTTTCTGATCAGCATTTTATTAGAACAATAGCAATGGATGAATTTTTAAAAATTCGTTAGGCTTGATAATCATTTAAAATTTTTATGATAATATTACTAATATGTCAGGAACATGCAAAAAAATTAATTTTTTTTGACTTCGTTTGAAATGGATTGTGCTCGGTGCAATTTGGCATAGATCTCGTAAAACCGGCCGAGATCTAGGATTTCCCGTGAAAAAAAAATCGGAATTGAAATTCCGTTTTCGTGTTTCATTCAGAATTTATCCGAAATTTCAAGATCTCGGCGAAATTTCATTCTCCAGCCACCTCCGAGTCATCGAGTGAAAACGAGATTTTAAACCTTGGTGATCCAAAAGAAGTAGCAACCTGCATCCCAATCCGCATCGTGTTGGTCGTCAGACTCTTCAGTCTTAATTTACTCCCAAGGTACCGGACACGGCACGGTGTGGCACCAGCGCAGATGCGAACATTTGTTCGTGTCGCACGACGGGCCAGGCCCCCTACAAGAAGGTACGGAGAGTACCAGGGTGCCGGTATGTTTGCACATTTAAAAATTTTAAAAGGTGTTAAGATCATCTCTTCATTGAACCATATTTATTCATTCATGAGAAGGTGTCAAATCAGAGGTAATTCGATCCATCACTTGCCCACCTTCTTCCTGTTTTTAGAGTATCACACGGCATGCAGCCAAGGATCGATCGCCTATCAACGAAGAAAGATCTTCACGGGACTCCTCAGGAACACTACCGTTTTGCAAATGCTTCATAGCAAGTTTCGGGCCGTAGACGAATAGCAAAGGTAATGGGCAGAATCCTCGACCGGCCGTGACGCGATGGTAAAACTGAACCGAACGACGTCAGCCGAACGTGTACATGTGCTCCAAATTTATGTCACGTAGGAGTAACTCGCTGTCTGGAACGAATGGTACGTGGTCAGAGCTAGCTTGCCAATAATTTGCAGGGTGCATGGAATATTATCTAAGGCCGGCCGGCCGGCCGGAAAAGAAAGCATGCATGACTTGCTGGGACTGGAGTTCCGTGATCATTTGATGCTTTGCCGTAGCTAGCGTTTGTTGGTTGGAGACGAAGGCCGGCCGGTAGTTACTTCTCCGTACATTGTATTCCATGAGCTGCGCATTGCTAAGGACAAGGACTATGGGAAATGTAATTTCATTCTAGAAAAAAGATACCGAATTATATTGCACGAATCTTATAAATACAGTATGAATCAAGCCTAGCAAAACAAGGTGAAAAAAACTTCCAGAAGTGCCGCTTGTCCAGCTATATATATAACCGATAGAAGGCATCCATGCATTATGGAGAAAGTATTTATCTACAAGTAGTTTTTTTAGAGTATACTGAGGACAAAATGTATTTATCTACAAGTAGTTTTTTTAGAGTATACTGAGGACGCACGCTACACGCATACGCACTCATATGCATACACTACAAACTAAGAATTTCGTGAAGGCTCTAGCGTCTTACCAATCATGGGCAGTGAGCATACTCTTTCCTACTACACGTATACATACCATCACCATCACCGAGACATTGGCCCGTCCTTTACTAGCGATTAATTGGTGGTACTGGTAGTTCTACTGCAAGTCACACAGACTCCTGTCCATCAGTCGCACGTATGTGCGAATTTGCTTAAAACCTTGTGAGATAATGCAAAGTTCAAAAAATAAGACAGTGACATGACATAGGACAATTGTATACTATCGTTTATCTCCTGAAAGTTTGGAGCGTGGAATTTTGGATCGCTTGATGCAATCTAGCTTGGCATAAATAAGTAAAAAACTAAAATAAAATCAATAGATAGAATAAACGAGGCAGTCCGGTGGATGGGGCGGCCCCATCCAATGATCCATCGACGTTGCACCACTGCACGGTATGGCCCAATGCTACCTTATGGAGCCTATAATTTCCAGGCTGAACTTGAACTTGGCACATGTGGTCCCATCAGTATACATTGAGCTAGCTAGTAATTAACATGATGTATAAGTTTAAAAATAAAAGTTTAAATATAGTTTGATGGTACCTTTAATTCAAGAACGATAAAAACTCTACTAAAGTAAATGGTGTGCATATATCCTCTTGTCTCCCTTTCTTAGAACTGGAGACACGATGGCCAAGTCGGACCGGAGCTCAGCTCCGCTCGCTATTCTTAATATATAGCACGACGAGGATGGCCACGTCAGGTGAAGGGGCAGGGCAGCCGCCAGCCCTGGCCATGGCCTGAATGACGCGGTCGCAATTCCGACTAGCTAGCACGGGCAGTTCAGTCGGCCAGTACGTCCTTGTGCCCATTCACTGCAGCACTGCACCCTGCCGCGCGCCCCTCGCCTCACCGAGTCACTGTTGCTTTGCCCCCGGCTCCACGTGTCGCTAGCGACGAACGGGCAGGCAACTTCTGCGGCTGTGTCCCCCGCCGCCTGCTCATACTGACGACTGCAATGCAGCTGCCGCCCGCGCGCCCCGGGGGGGTTGCATGGTTGGTTGGGGGTGGGCGTTTCCTTGGATCATGCCATCGACCTTGGCAGGTCGCGGCACGCACTACTACAAATATGGTCTTTAGTACCGGTTTATAAGCCCCATCATTTGAACCGGTAGTGGTCATTCGGGATCGATCTAGTGGGCATCGATCTGACGATTCCACCAACCGATCTTGTGTAATCTAGAAATATTTCAAAATATATGGGAGAAGCGGAACTCGAACCCGCAACCTCATGACTCCAGCTTCACCCTTCTAACCAACCCACCCACCATCGTGTACTGATATACATAGAATATGCATTCCTTTTGAACTTTCCTCAAACGAGGCATCGATGCGGTTCAGAATAACCTAACCGATCTGAAGTTTCATCAAGACGGTTAAATAACACTAACCGATCGATGCCTACTAATATACCCCGCCTTTAGTACCGGTTCGTAACACGAATCGATGCGATGTGAGGCGATCGAAGCCCTCGGCGACCCCTGTAGCCAATGAACCGTCAGAAGCCTTCATCGACAGTTCAAATGCAACCGAGACTGATGAGTCGGTATGGAAGGTCTGATCTATAGTAGTGACGCCATCCAGCAACGCCTTCGATGACAACGCCGGGCTGCAGGCCGGAGCCGACCAGCGCGTCCTCGTCGACGAGAACTACATCGCGGTGGTTCGGCAGCTATTCTGCAGCATTACGTGGAAACGTACACGAAAACGACTGTCAGTTTGCACCTGGCTCATCCAATCCTTGTGTCACTGCGTGGTATGCAGCGACGAGTGCATGAGTAGTTGCCAACAATAGGATTTTGATGCAGTGGCAGTAATACCAATGATGCAACTATAGCCCATGATTTTCTCTCTCCGTTTTTCCCTGGTGTAAGTTGACTAGAGAAAGTTGACAGGATCGCTGAGGAGCTAGCGTACATACAACAAATTTTTTTGATATATTTTTAGGGTAATGCCTTTTGTGATTTATTTTGTTGCGTTCTCATTAGGTTTGTTACATTTTTTTTTTACATATTAATCGTCAATTGTTTTGTGTGCTATCTGTTTCGCCAATAGCTTGTTGTATTCTTGTGTGTGTTTTACTGTTGCACAATTGCAATCGTGGTAGGCTAATTTGCAACAGAGACAGTCTCGTGTAGCAATTAGTTGAGCAGGTTTTGCAATTTCTTCAACTAGTATGTTTATTTTAGGTGGTTGCATTGTCGATCGGTAGTTGCATTTATATTTTAGTTTGTTAAGTTGTTTTTTTTTTTAAATGGAAGCTTTATTAATTTCAAGTAAATTACATCGAGAAGATACAACCCCCTGAAATTACTTCCGGCCTCTGCTTATAAAAGCACACAGCCAAACTAGAAAAAAGAAAAAAGAAAGACACACACATTAAGAGCTAGCAATCCGAAGACTAGACCGCCACCCATGTGCTCGGGAGTAAAAATCCATGACCACCCGTACCAAACGTCGAGTAGCCTCCACCATAGTACTTCTCACCTCCTCCTTCTGCAATATAGCCCACGTACGTAGCCAGTGGGTAATAGAAAAAATAACCTGCAAAGGAGAAGGGTTGATTTTCCTCTGAAAAACACAATCATTTCTGCATAACCATATGGCCCAGCACGTAGCGGTGGCACCAAGAAGAGCGAGATTCCTAACTTTTGTATCAAAACCCCCTAACCAACTTCCAAACATATGAGGAACGCTTGCAGGATGAGCTACTCCGGAAGCCAAATATATTAAGTTTCCAAACTCTGTGCGCAAAACGGCAATCAAAAAACAAATGCATAATTGTCTCCGGTTCCTGACAAAAGCAACATGTCCTGCAGCCCTGCCAATTGCGCTTTGCTAAATTGTTAAGTTGTATAGTCAGTTCTTGTTACGAATGTGTTATAGGTTTTGCATTTTTATATTATAGGTTATTGCATTTCTACTTAGATTGCCGGCAACTTACTTATAGTGATGGGGCGGGAGGAAGTTGAAGTGGAAGTGAAAAATGGTTATTTGTGAAGTGGAAATGAAAGCGGAGAGTTAACAAGCCAATATACCGTAGTCATGTCTATTTTAAATATTTTTATGGGGATGACTATGAAAAAAACACTCTACGAGGGTGGCAGTTGAACAAACACCTTTTTTTTTTTGTAGAAAAACACTTTATGAAGCCGGCCAACACATTCCTTTATTTCCATATTTTTTTCACTTCTTCCATCCTCACTTAGAGAATGAACAGTGGAGGATGTAGAACAATAAATGAAAATTATAGAAGTGGGATATCTACACCGCCTACACAAAACACACAATGCACAACTGTATCCACATCATAAACGTTTGTTATGGGGAGGAATCTCATGCCCTTGAAATAGAGGAAGGATAGGCAAGCCGTATACGCAGAGGTTCCAGCGACCCGGACGACTCAACAGCCGCATCGCCGATTACCAAGATCCCCGGCGCCGCAGCCCCAAAACCGGAAGAGGTTGAGACCGAAACCTCTCCTCACTTCCTAGGCTTATCCTCAACCCTAATGGGCCAACCGAACAGCCCACATTTAACACGGGCCGGCCCAAATTCTAACTCCAAAATTTTACCAAATTTCACAACAACTTTGACAAGAGGAACAGCAGTGGAGGGAAAAACGTGCAGCCCTCACCCGGCACCCGCCCAGACGGCACCGGCCACGACCGTGCTTGATGACAGCGCTACAAACAAGGTAATTATTGATCTTTGAACACTCCATGTACAGGTTTTCATACTTGAAAAGTCGGTTGCGCGCGAGCTAATCAGAATTGCCGTTGCACAGAAGGCAGAAGGCATTGTGACGACGGAGCCAAACGTGCAGTCCCAGCAGCTGGAGCGGGACGGGACGGATAGCGACGACATGGAGGGCAACTACAGAAACGAAGGCCACAACGACGGCAACGAGGATGACAAAATGCAGTACAAGATAGAGTTCCAGAAGCCTAAAGTGATCGGAAGCGGTAGCGCACCTGAACCAGCGACAATTGCGACAGTGACGAGTTCGGCCCCGAAAAGCAGCACCTTCCTGTCCGTTCAGTAGAAGGCAACGCAGCGTCCGTTCAAAGAAAACCAAGCATCAACGTGACACCGTCTTCTTCGGTTCATGAGCACCAATTATCTTTGGCAATGTCCGGATACCGTTTATTGATTTGTTTCAGTAATAACAATCTCGATTATCAAAAACAAAGACCAGATAAGACTTTCTGCCATTCCTTGAGTGGACCGAAAAACAAAGGAGGTTCTAGGTCAGAAGAATCCTATACAACAAAGTTCTTTTTATAGGACGTGTTATGGTTTATAGCCTATGTTTTACCGTTTGTACATTGATATAGCATTCTGAAGCCTCTGTCTCCCTTTTACCATACAATTTTATCGGGAACTTGGAGCATTCAGGTAGGGATGTATTTCAGCTGCAGCCAGCGGGTTGCCTTTTCCTTTTTTTTTTTCAGTTTTCAGTGATTGTTTTCTTTGTAAATTCCTGCCATTGCTGTTGTGAAGGTACAACTGTTGTTAAAGTTCTATTTGTTTATGCCTTTCAAAAAAAAAGTTCTATTTGTTTATATTCGTATTATCTTCTTTAGAAAAATAGAGGAATTTATCCCAGAAATATTTAAATATTTATTATATTTTTATCCATGTAAATTTCCCATATTTAGGATAGCCTGGAGTTTTTTGTCCCATTGCAAATGTGTACAGCAGAGCTACAAGTTAAAAGTTGGGCTAGTAACAACAACTCTAATGCTCGACCGGTAATATATGGATTTGTTGCTGCATTCGGCGATGAGCCGATGAGGGCAACATTACCTAGCAAGAATCCAAGGGATCCAATCCATCCTTTGGACACAGTAAAACGACAACTATTGTCCACACATGGTACGGCAGCTGGTAATGATATCTCTCCAAGTAAATGAAGTGCTCATGAGCCATGATGCGATTTGGATTCACTCGGCATTTTGTATATGGTTAGAGGTTGGCATGCCTTCCTTCTCTGGAGAACCAAGGTTAAGAAGACAAGCAAAAAAATAAAGAAAACAAGAACAAAACAGGCACAACATGCATGACCTGTATCTGCCATTGGTAGTTCATCCATGTGCCTTACAACTAAACGACCCTTCAGGCTTCAGTACTCCGGGGTCATTAGAGTTTATGCATCGATCGCATGACCGTTGCATGTGCTCGTCTTCACGCCAAACCATAACTATTTCCATGTGCAAACAGCAAACCAGTTAATTATGGGTTAAATCGGGAAGTGTGAGGTCTTGTTTCCGCTCTTTTTAGTTTGCAAATTAGCCCCGTTTTCGATCGTAGAAGCGTCGAAAGATGACAATGACACATATCACCTTCCATGTCTCTTTACCGCGAAATAAATCTCCCATGCTTCCAAGCACGACAGCTTTAGTTTCCGCGCTCTCCAAACGTAGGAGTAGGCTAGTAGCTTCCACAGTGAGAAGGAAGATAAATCTGTAAATAATTTTACATGGCTGCTAGATTTATAAGAAATGAGATAAAAGAACTAGAAAAAGGATGATTTTGCACGCACGCCCGCCCTGGCAGGCCGGCAGCACGGCGCAACGGAACTGCTTTACACATCAAATCGAATGGATGGATCTCCGTAGATGTATGTACTATCTCGTACCCGTTTTTTCCAGCATCGAGACATTATGACAAGTCGGCACATGATTCCCTAGCTTGGTTGACCCCGCCGAGCGCGAACATAAAAGGGAGGACACGACGCGCGGTGGCCGGGCTCTCCCTCCATGGGCAACGGCCGGACGGGGTACTTCACACTCGCGTACGGCACAAGGGTCCCAGGCACTGCCAGCCTCCGATCTGCTGCTGCTAGGTGCGAGAGCTGTACGCGCGCACCGGCCGGCACGCGAGAGCTCGAGACTTTGTGGGTGCGGGAGCGCGTGCACATACACCTTCACCACGCTTGTCCTCTTCGCGCGTATCAGGGGCCCAGGGCGGCCCTAAATTCCCCGGAGCAACCAGCCTTGCACAGTCGCACCTCAATGATTGCCTTACCAAGTTACCTCCTTCCGTCACAAATAGTTACCATTTTAAATATGATAGGGTCTTTAAAACAAAACTTTAACTACTAATATTTCTATTATAATATTTATTATAAAACTTAATAAAATTATAATAGCACTTTTGATATAAAATTACATATATGATTTTCATATATTCAATTTATATTTGATTGTACCTATGTCCACAACAGCAGGTATTTATGATTGAAGAGAGGGGGATCAGAGAGGTTGCACACAGACACAGCAGCCAAACCCTTTTGTCTGGCTGGTTCTAATCTGGGTAGACGGTTCCAATTTCCTATAGGTAAAACAGTACGATGTCTTCAGTAAGGTCCGAGGGTCAGTGATTGACTGAAATCCACATAAACTGATCAGTGCTGACGGATTATCAGCGAATCCCAGTAGAAGATGTGACTTAGAAGTGCTCCCCAATCTTTTTTTTAAAAAAAAAATATTGTGCGATACCATGTGCCCACTTTAGAACAATATGTACCGAAAATAAAATTTCCACTTGTCTGATTTCGATCCAATTTGTAGCTATTGATCCGCACTTCCAAGGCCGTCGCGCCTTCATCTTCAACTTTGGCAATCATCACGTCGCCAGCAAGCTTTGTATTCAACACAGGTGTCAAGTTACGGTTTGGCTTTTGGGCCATGATTTCAAGCGGCCCGGTAAACTGGCAGTGGGAGGTGATCGGTAGCGATGGCACGGTGGATTGTAGGTGGTGGTGGTTGGTAGTGGGGCGGCCAAAGTCGATAGTAGGTGATAGTAACCATGAGTGGTGAATTCGGGGCGGCAGGGGAAGTTGACGGAGCGAGGCGAGTTAGGAATTTGGAGTACGTGGTGCCACCACCGACGCAGCGGAAGGAGGCGCATCGGGTGGGGTCGGCTATGAGGGTGGCGGCGAGACAAATGAGAGGGAGGGAGGGAGGAAGGTAAGTATTTTGGGTTTACACATGCCATACATGCAGGATTGGGTTAGTTTGATCTGACGGTCCATCCAACCAGGCGAGCTACTGAGGTGGTTCAGTAGACACGGACCATCTTTACCAAAATTAATTACTTTTAGATTCTTCTTAAACTATCATTATAGGTATGTAGTTTCTGATTTAATACCTTTTATTTTAAGATGCTAGATGGTTGTTAAAGCTTTTTATTTGATCATATTGTGTTTGGTATTTTTTTATTTAAATGTTGGTATGCTGCATTTATATTGTTAAAAAGGTTAAGCTGGACCACCCATGACTAAAATCCTAGCTACGCCACTGCATCCAACTGATTTTTGGGATGGCAACATATCTGTACACAGTGGACTTTCTGTGTACACCAACTAATAAAAGTTATGAAAAATTCTGAAAAAAAATTGTAGATGTAATTCATAGATTACTCTACCTATATATAAAGTTTCAAGATCAAATTCATTATATATCAAGAGTTACACCTTGTCAGAATTTTCTTTTTTTTTATAACTCTTAACTTTGTCAGAATTTTCTCTTTTTTGTAACTCTCGATATATAATGAATTTGATCTTGAAACTTTATACATAGGTAGAGTAATCTATGAAGTACTTCTATATATTTTTTAGAATTTTTCATGACTTTTATTAGTTGGTGTGCACGATGTATACACAAAAAGCTCTGTATACACACGATATATTGCCTTAGGATAAAAACAGTTGGTTGGGTCCTAGACACCACCGTATATAAAATGCTCAAAATCGGCTAAGCATATAAAACTGTGAGTTCTGGGAGCCCAAACTTAAATCAGATAGCCCAGCCTTAACGTAATCCTAAAGCCCAGGCACACCAGACGTTACATGGAAAGGAAGCGGGCAAAATAGGGCCAAATTTCTTAGGCTTATGTTTGTGTTTCCGTTGGGCCAGATGGTAGCGTTGTAACTCGCAACGCTTATCTGGTCTGACGTACGGTCATTTAAGGGCATTCTAAGACCATGTACCCAGCTGACGCCTGGCCCATGTAGTTAAGCCCAAGCTGGAGGTGCTAACGAACCAGTTCATTCAGCTGAATATAATTGACCTCTCTAAGCTGAATATAATTGGCAGTTCTCTTACATGGAAATTTGTAATTAAAAAATTAAGGGGAGTGACTGACAACTCTATTCTTTTTGTTCAGCTAATGGTTAATGATCAACATTTAGCTACAGAAGCATAAAGTTTCCTGGTGAAACTTTTTTAAATCACCAACCAAATTTACACCATCCATACAAAAAGCTCCCGTAGTCCGGCAGGAAGCTTGGATTCGCTAGTTCACAAAAGCAATCTGTCCTAACCACGGATACGAATAGATTCTGATCAAATCTACAGGAACATATATGCAATTCACGTCCCAATCAGAGTAGTTGCGATATGTAGCTCCATGAGCTCTCTCCCCGCTTTCTTTCCGCTCTCCCGGCAAGAAGCTTCCAAGTTCATGCTTCCCGTAGCACACCAACAACATTTTTTTATGTCATTCGAAAAGCAATGCTAGTCTGGTACTCGGTAGCCCATAGTGTGGCCGCACGCGTTTCGGAAGTACGGCATCCTCAAGTCAAGTGCCATGATTAGCTGGGTACGAAATTGTACACGTGAAATATGCACCTCTCAGTCTCTCTTGTAGTCATACACATGGGTAGTTGGGTACTACAGCAGCTGTTCAGTGTAGCGAAGGGTTTGCTCGGTTGACACATGAGCTTCGTACCTGGAAAAGGTGGTGCATGTAGGTAGCTTGGAATTTTGATGTTTTTTATCTAGCCAGGTAGATCTAGGGGGGTGAAAACACACCTCGGACAAATCCTTCGATGACAAGCTTAGAATCACCGCCTTTTATTTCTTCCTTTTTGCCTTTTTAGGTGCATTCTCCGCACATTTATACATTATACTTTGCTTCTTTTCATCTAGTATAATGATGGCTTGCTGTTAAAAAAAAAGGAAAACAACTGTTCTATTTAGCCAAGGGTTTGTTTTGTTGGCACTTGTGCTTCGTGTCTAGAAAAAGTAGTGGCTATAGGTAGCTTGGAATTTCGATGTTTTTCTGCCTAGTCAGGCAGGGCTGGAGCTGATGTTTGATTGGTGACTTGGGCACGAAGAAAGTGTAAAATTTAAAAAGTCACATTTTGAATAAAAGATAGATCTCCTGCCGATCAATTAAAAAAAGTCACATTTTGAGAATGAGAAAGTGTAAAACTAAGAAAAACACTTCTCTAACACCATTTAATCCCACCCCACCCAAACCATTCCTCCTAAATCCTTCCTCCTCCTCCTCCCAATTCTTGCTCAGATCCACATCGACACGGGGGCGGTGGTGAGAGCTGGGCGAGATGGCGATGGCAGCAGGGCCAGGCGAGGAGGCAACGGTGACAGAGCTGGGCGAGGCGTGCATGGCGGCGGCAACCAGAATCTCGGGCTCATTTGATTACCAGAGAAAGACGACGCCAAGTGCCTAGGAATTCAATTTCGTGAGCCTGAGCCTAGTTGGGGTGCCTGGGCTAGGGAGCTAACTAGGTGCGGGACTAGATTTCTAAATCCGAACTCTCTGTGTAAAACTGTCTAGCCTAGAAAAAGTTAGCACACATAGTAAAAACAGTGATGATAACACATCCATATCAAGCATCAAATAATATTAAAACATGAATAAAAGGTACCAGCCTTATGATTAACCATTACAAAATAAATAGTCTCATGGCTTGAATTCAATAAAGTAGCAGCGGAAATGAAATAGCAGCAACAGGATAAAGCCCATCTATTTGCTCAACATCAATCAACTAGGGAACGCGTCCTATAAATCTAGATCGCCTTCATTGTAACCACAAGCAAAAGAACTTGTAGTCACCTTCAACTTCTACGCACTTTTCTTTGGAAAGTTGGGATGCTACAAAGGTGAGCATAAAATGTATTCCGCAAGTCTTGGAAACATAATTCATGATAACTATATGCAAGGTTAAACAATTGAAGGCTTAGCATGGCTCATTTAGCATAAAGCAATGTTTAGCTTTAAAGATTGATAATTTTCACAAAGCAACATTTGACCAAATATAGTTATAGTAATTGAACTTGATATGACAACTAAAACAGATTCTAACTAACCGACTGGCTCCAACCGTCAAACTATAACTCGAGAGTTCTATCCACTCACAGATTCTCAAACCATCATTTTTATTTAAAACAAAACCATAAAATCTATAGTGTGCAAGCATACCTCGCTCGCCGTTGACCATGGACACTGCTACTTAAGTAGCTTGTTGCCATGCAATTAATACACTTCCTGTGATGTGTCAGCAGAGAGATCATGACAAAGCCTTTACATTGTACAACCCCGCTATTAACCTTGCTCGCTAAGGTTTCACTGCTAAAGGGTTCCATCCACCCAGTTAGAAGTCTCCTCTTGCGCCGTGTGGGGAAACGTGTCTTCATCCGACACCCACATTCCATTGATTGGCGAAGCCAATAATGAGACACAAATTAATTAGCCAAGTTGTACCCATATAGACTTGTGGTTGCACGGTAGTGCTCGGTCTATGGTAACACACGCTTCGGTCCTTAATTGACTAGAGCGGAACATTCACTTCACAAGGTCTCGTGCTTCCTGCACCCGTCAACATTCATCCGCCCAGTCTAAACCATTTTTTCACTTTATTTTATTTAAATAACAGTAGCAATACCAGTTGTCGTAGCTTCACAAATGAATTTAAATAATATTTAAAATAATTCCCATAATGGCATAATACCGAAATGTTTAAGCTGGGCTAAGCATTTCTATCGTCCCATGCTGCTCTACTAACCATCATTAAATATTATGGCTAAAATCAGATAGGGTGACAAAGGTATTGTCGGGACCCGGATATGCAAATCCGAAACCCTCTGTGTATACTGCACTAGTCCAGGATCACGCTAGTGCACACAGTGGAAACATAGATGACATATCATTCCATACATCGAAATAACTAAGAAGAAACAAATTATTATTGAATAAAGCAAACGACCTTATGGTCAAGGTTCATACACCAATGCCTCTTGGCTTAAGAAACAAATAAAGCTGCATTGCGTAAAATAAGATAACTTGGGCCATTCGACATGCCACAGGCAATCGTCTGGGGAAACGCCTTCCTAGTCGACGTAGTCTTCATAGTACTCCTCCTCTTGATACTCATTACCTGGTCATTCCTCAAGAATCGAACAACAGGGGCATAAAGCCGTGAGTACAAAACGTACTCAACAAGCCGTAGGGAAATGATGCAATATATTCATGCACGGCTTGACAAAGGATAGTCATACGGTTCATTTGCAGAAAGCAATAACTTGAATTTAAATACAATAAATAGATTGAAGGCAGTTTGAATAAAACAATAATAAATAATCTGATAAATCAATGGTAGGCAACATGAACAGAATGACGAGGCATCACCCTACATCACTCAAACAAGTATCAACCACACAATTCAACAAGATAGCTTGAGACAACAAAACAACAAGTGAACTCCCGCTCACATCCCAACCATTCCACATTTCAAGAAAATACTCTATACCCGTGTGAAATCCCGGGCTTGTCCATGACCATGGACACGGCTATTCAATAGTTTACACTCTGCAGAGGTTGTGCAGCTTTACCCACAAGACATGATCATCCCTTAATGCCAAGCGCTAAGAACACACTTCCTTTGGTGTGTCGGCAGAGAGATCACTACAAAGCCTTTACGGTGCATGTCTAAACCCAAGATCGCCCTCTAAGGTTTCGCCCTCGGGGCCCCTCTTGAGCCATGTGGGTCTACCGTCCATCTTGGACCCCACACCAACAATGGCAATACTCAAGTCTGGACATTGCAAATTAATCACTAGGTCCGTCCCATACCGGACTTGTGGTTGCACAGTTAGGCCCAGTTCAATGGCGCACAAGATTAAGTCCTTAAATTGTCTCGAGCAAGATGACCACATTCCAATGTGCTAAACAAGACCCCTTTATTGCACGATCAATTGCCCGAGGAAACATTTTGTTTAACCCAAAACCAATGGCATCCCCGCCATGGTACAACAAGTTTTACAACAAATGGTCAATGACCACAATTCAATATCTCATTAAGTCAAGATTAACATTAGCTCACGGTGATATGAATCCCATCGGACAACTAAGCATGGCTAAGCATAGCTACGATAACCCAATCTTTGGTACTATGATTATGTCCAACTAATAATGTCCCAACATATGGTTAACAATGGATACATGGCATTCCAATAATCAAAGGGGCATACTCAAACAGGTAAATAGCTACTCCCATAAACTAGCATTGTTACACAAATAGCATACAATTGTATAAAACAAAGTACTTTTGCAAACATGGGTTCAATATGATCAAAGGTCTACGACTTGCCTTGTTGTTCAAGTGCTGATTCTTGGTCCTCGAAGTCTCCGTTCGCTCCTTCGGGATTCGCGTCTACCGGAAAATAAAGCAACGAAACCAAATAAATACAAAACAGAGGAGAAAACAAGCTCAAAATTGAAAATAAATGGCTCTGGAATGTAGAGCTTGATTTTACAAAAATTTAGAAATTTGAATCACTCTAATCGGAGTTCGGACGAAGGAGAACGGGCTTTCGGAAGATTTAATTCAGAGAAAAATCAAAGAAATTCATAGGGGTGACACGTGGCAGCTTGTGATTGGCTGGGATTTTCGGTTTTTCGGAAAATCAGAAAAAGAAAATAATGCCGATCGACATGCGGGGCCCACATGTCGCTGGCTCGGTCCTCAGAGACCGAGAGCACCGAGGCGGCATTCGGGTGATCTGGTGAGCCGTGACGACGTGGCATGCCACGCGGCGGCTAGGGTCGAGTGGCACGACGCGGCGTTACTTGCAGTCCGACGCAAAGACGGGTGCGGACTTGGCCACGTGGCGAAATCCGGCGTTAGCTCGAATCAGACGGCATGGGACGAGTCTTGTGAGTGAGAAGCGTGGAGACGATCTGGATCGTCGGCAGACGACGGACTACCGAGGTTTGCGGATGGGAACGCGGCGGCGGCGGCGCAACTCACCGGAGGCGGAGAAGACGACACCGGACGTGGCGGCGACGGTCGGATCGGGCGAATGAAGTGGCGATTCGGAAGAGGAGAGCGCGCGGACTCAATGATGCTGTCAGCGATGGTGGAGACGACCGACAATGGAGAAACACTGGCGGAGAGGAGCTTCGAACGCGGCGCTAGGGTTTGCACTGCAGGCTGGCTCAGCTTAAACAGCGGAAAGGAAAAGGGGAAAAGTCTGGCGGCTTTAAATAGGCCTGACGACGAGGAGTCCGCCGGATACTGGTCGGCGGACGCGAAATCATGGCAGAGAGCGCGGCGATTCGGGCGAAGGTGAGAGTCCCAGACGGGACGCACGGCGACGTGGCGAGGTCTCGCCATCGGCGCGACGCCGATCGGACGGTTCACAACTTCATGACGCGGACGAATCTCACCGCCAGATCAAAATCCAACGGCGGAGGGTGGCGCGAGTTAGGGTTTTAGGCGTGGACGACAATTTGGCGTGAGCGAAAACGGGCGAAAAAGGAGCGGGTGCGGAGAATAGTAATGGGTCATGAGAAATTCGCCCGAGGAGAGGAAAAGAAAATAAAAGGTTTTCGAATTTAGGAAATTCCAGAAAATCCGAATAAGAGCAACTAAATTCAAATAAATAGCAAATAGCTTCAGAAAAATCTCCAAAAATACAGAAAAATTCCTTGAAGCACAAGGAACCCAACAAAAACTGGAAACCTTTAGTTTGATGCATAGATTAATCTAATTAAATCTTTTCATTATTTAGAAAATTCAAATTAAGCTGTAATTAATTCAAGAAAATGCTAATGGTTCACTTTTGAATTTTAGACATTCCAAAACTCAAATTTTGGGATGTTACAGGTATATGATGTTCAATGCTAATGAGGTCATAACAATTTCGGAATTTAGCTAAACCTTAAGATCAAATTAAAGTACATTGCATAAAAGTAAGCATGCATAATTTAAAACAACATAAGTATTTTATAAATTTAGGATCAACATGATCAAAGAAGACTTGTCTTTGCTGCCTCCTGCTATCTCTACCTTCGACTGTTGATTTGGCTGAGCTTCGACAACATCGTTTACATGCAAAATGAGAATAAATAAATAAAAAAATTAAAAATAATAGTACTGGAAGGTAGATATTGAATTTAGAAATTTGAATCACTAGAATCAGAGTTCAAACGGAGGAGAATGGGCTCTCGAAAGTGGGTCGGGTCAAAAAATCAGAGAAAATTAAAAAGGGTGACACGTGGCACAATGTGATTGGTTGAAATTTTGGAATTTCTGAAAATTAAGAAAAAGAAAAGCTGACTGACACGTGAGGCCCACGCGTCAGTGGCTCGGTCCACAGTAAACCAAGTGCACCGAGAGGGTTATGAGGTGACGTGGTGGACTTGCCGTGGTGGAATGCCATGTGGCAGTGACGCGGCTTCCACGCGGGGCTAGGGCGCACGTGGCACGACATGTGGCGGCTGATGAGGCTTAGCCGACGTGGCTCGACGCATTGGCGGTCAGAGCTGAGCTGGCGTGACACGGTGCAACACGCGGCACTGATGCGGCGCTGACATAGCGGACACAGAGGATCGACCAGCTCAGGGCTACGCTGGCGCAACATCGGCGTGAGCTCTACCGGAGGTGGAGATGATGATCACGACTGAGCGCAAGCATGCGACGAGATGGCTCAGATCTTAGGTTAAAAGAACATGGACGAACCGGGGAACTCGATGGGACCAACATCCACGGCGAAGAACGGTGATGAAGAACTCCAATGGTGTGGCGACGGTGGCTTGCAGCTAGGGTTTGCTCGTGCAACAAAAATAAGCAATGAAACTCGGAGATGATAGAGGGGAAAGGTGCGGCGGCTTAAATAGGTGCAAATCCCCAAGTCTTTGGCTCGGATATTGTGCGGAAGCTGAGATAATCGTGGTGGCGGGTTTGGCGCAACGACGGAGGCAGCACGGAGACGGAGGCCAGACACTGATAAGCGGGGCCCGTGTGTTAGCGGGCACGACGCAATGCGGACTGGGCCAGGCCAAGGAGCAGTGGACCGGGCTAGGGAATTGGGCCAGGTCGAGGAAAGGCTAGGCCAGGGAATGGTGGAATAGGAGTGGGCCGCGGGGAATGTGGCCCACACAAGATTAGAGGAATTAAAATGGTTTTTCCTTTTAGGAAATTTCAGAAAAGAATAAATGGTGAAATAAATAGCAAAAAAATGTGGAAAAAATATAGAAAATTCTCAAAAGCACTTTTAAGCATTTGAAACCCGAATAAATTATTTTGAACTTATTTTTAACTTATACAATTTTATTTAATTAATTTGCTTACACTAAAAAGGAATTTTTATTTCACAAATTTTTTTTGGAAAATGAGAAAAAAATAAAATGCCTCAAAAATGGAATGTTACACCAGGAGGTGAGCTAAACATGCCCTCGGCACACTCGCAACAGCCTCCTTGCCAGGCCAGGCTGCCCTAGGACGCGAACCAAACAAGCAGTCAAGCACGAAGTCTACGGTTTTGATGTGGATCGCTGGCTGCCCTGGCTAGTCAAAGTCTCAAGCGCGCGCGCAGGCCCACATGTGCTTGGCGTGCCATGTTTTCAACCACGCGTATGCCTATTGTCTCTGAACTTGTATTTCTTTTCACACTTGTTATGTATCAATGTAAGATACGATTTTTGCTTTTGTGATCCATTGTAAAAACCCATGCAATCCTAAAGCGAATGGAATAATGAACACTATCAGAACCTGAAATACTGGAAGGGCTAATGAGCAGTAAACCTTCGAATTAACCCATATGAACTATGAAATGCCAGTGTGCTACAATGGTAGTAAGTGAGCATCTGTAAATTAATGGACAATCTGTAGGATCTGGACTAGTGGGATCTCAGTAGCATGTGAGTGCACAACGGCATGTACTTTTGCAGTGCAGTAATAAACACACCCGATGAAATGCGAATGGCTGTTGCACTTGGCCGCTCTACCACTCGGACATATCCATTTGGGATGTTAGCACTTGGCCACATGCCCTCGGATTCCATCCACTAAATGTCTTAGTAATGAACCAGGCCATGACTTGAAGAAAAAGGCACTCTGACAAAAACGAAAAAGGACTCGCAACTTGGGACCGGCGGGACGTCACAATCCATGCATCCGATCGATCTAGTGCCCCCACACGAACGTACGTCCGCGCGCGCATATGTAGACACGTGCGTGCGTGGAACCTCACCTCGATCGCTTCGGCTGAGCGGCACCACGCTCTCCCAACCGCGGCGCTGTCCACTCCATAAGATAACAAATACCTGTCGAAAATAAGCACCCTTGCTGCATCTCCCAACATTCCAATAGGCAGCACAGTTTCAGAATGGTTTGTCAATGAGAAATTTTTCTTTGCAATAAACTGGTGATATATATAATAGATAGCAGAAATCAGATCAGTTATTGATTTGTTAAGATTATCTATGCTACTCTACTACCAGATGAAGTATAAATGAATACTAGCTAAAATGGTTTATTGGATAATTGTTTAGAGAGGTGCTTCCATGCTATTCTATATTGAGTATAAATGAATACTAGCCTATATTTTATATTGAGTTTAGTGTACCGTAAAATAGCTCTGAGCACTTGTTAATTGTTTAGAGATCAGGTGCTTCCATGCTATTCTTTTTGACAGTTGCACAAATGTTAAAGTATGAATGAAGGGTAGATGGTGATTTCTTACCCTTTCGTTTGCTTTAAAATTTGCGCAATTTGTATTGAGTGGGAAGGCATTGAAGCACTGCTCAATTGTTTATTGTTGTGGAAAATCGCATGCCGATAAAATATAGGCGAGGAGGAGCGTCACGATAGCGCCTAGAAGCATCACGCACATCTGAAAGCTAAGGTGGTCTGAGCTGAGGCCTTTCTTATGCACAATAATTAGTTGAGGTCCACTCAAAGATGCAACCTACTCCTTGCGTATATAACAACGGGCGCCACTAGACATTCTTTGATCCGCCCCTATTGCGCATTTACGCAGCCACCTCGTAATCTCATCTCCCTCCGCTCCAACGACTCCCCGGCGCGCTTATAAAGTTATAATCTTTGCCTGAGCACCGAGCACGGGGCCGGTGTGTTAAGTTGCTGCGGTGTGTGCGAAATGTTGCAAGGGTGCGGCCTCTTCGCGTGCGTCCGCCGCGGCGGGCGCGACAAGCGTGAGGCGGGCCGAACTGACTCCCGCGTCTCGGAAGAGCCGGGCGGCTCGTCGGTCGGCAAGAGCAGGCTGGCGAGGCGGTTCGAGTGGGCCGAGATAGAGTCGGTCACGGGCGGCTTCTCATCCCGCGTGATCGGCCAGGGCGGGTTCAGCACGGTGTACCTCGCGTCCCTCACCTCCTCCCGCCTCGGCGCCGTGAAGGTGCAGCGCAGCAGCGAGCGCCTCCACCGCGCGTTCCGCCAGGAGCTGGACGTGCTCCTCTCGCTCCGCCATCCCCACGTCGTCCGCCTGCTCGGTTACTGCGATGAACGAGGTAAATAGCAATCACAATATCGCCGGTGAACTCGGCTAACTGAATTATGAATGGATTCTTCTAGCTAAGTTCTAGAGTGTCGGTAGCTGATCTTGTTTCTTTCTGCGCGCAGAGGAAGGAGTCTTGGTGTTCGAGTACGCCCCGAACGGCGATCTGCACGAAAGGCTCCATGGCAACGGCGAAAATCGGACGGTGCTCCCGTGGGCGCGGCGCATGGCCATCGCGTTCCAAGTGGCAATGGCTCTGGAATACCTCCACGAGAGCCGCGACCCGGCGGTCATCCACGGCGACATCAAGGCGTCAAACGTGCTGCTCGACGCCAACCTCGATGCCAAACTCTGCGACTTCGGCTTCGCATACGTCGGTTTCTCGGCCGCAGTCCGCCCGGCCACGACCAGGGCGTCGGCGCGCCCCGTCATGGGCTCCCCGGGCTACGTTGACCCGCACTTCCTCCGCTCCGGCGTGGCCACCAAGAAGAGCGACGTGTACAGCTTCGGCGTTCTTCTCCTCGCGCTCGTCACCGGGCGGGAGGCCATCTGCGCCGACACGGGGTGCCGGCTCACGGCCGCCGTGGGGCCCACGGCCAGTGAGGGGAAGGTGGCTGATGTGGTGGACTGGAGGTTGGGAGATGAGTATGACAGCGAGGAGGCCGTAACCGTGGCGGCGCTTGCGCTGCGGTGTGTCAGTGACAGCCCCGGACTCCGGCCATCCATGGCGGAGGTGGTGCGCGTGCTCCAGGAGAAGACGGCGGCGTTGATCTCGGCTGTTGGATCTAAACCGGGCGGCAAGATGGTTTCCTAAGTTATACGTGGTAGACTGTAATTAGCATGGTTAGGGATAGAAAAAGATCTTTTTTTTTACTCATTGTAGTGGATTAGCTAAACTTTTGGGCCATGTTGTGTAGAAAATTTTTGTGATGTCATGAATGGGGTTGTGGGCATATAGTGGCATTAATCAAATCGGCTTGTAGATATGATCTTGTACAGTTGGTTGAAGATAAAATGTGATTTAGCTAATCTAAACATGTAACCCTCTGAGTACTTTGAGACGGGTTTATCGATCAGAAAGTCAATTTGATCTTTTTTTTAAAAAAAAAATAGCCAGAGCTCAGGCATTTTTATAACATTAAAACAGATGCAAAAGAAGCCACCATGTTTACTCTCAAGGTTAGAAATTTCCACACTAATCAGAGGAAAAAAAGAAAGATCTACACCGTTGATCATAATGGGTCCGATTATAATCGTGTAGATTAAAAGAAAGGGTTTGTGTTATATACAATACAAGAGTTTGTGTCATGTACAATACAAAAATAATTAAAATTTAGAATAAAAATAAAATAAAAATAGAAATTCAATTTCCATACGATTAAAAGAAAGAGTCCAAGTACAATAAAAAAATTTGGAACAAAAATTAAATAATAATTAATAATATAATTTCCATATGAACATCAAAATAAAATTGAAATTCATAATATTTTTTTTAAAAAATTAGAATAAAAATAAAAGATATCTGATTTTCATACAAATATCAAAATAAAACTAAAATTTAGAATAAAAATTAGTGGTTAGATTTGTATATGAATCCCAACATAAAAAACTAAAATTTGGAATGAAAAATAAAAATAGAAATTTAATTTCCATATGACCATCAAAATAAAGCATCCACGATAAGTACAATAAAAACCAAAATTCTCTGTAAAAACAAAATAAAAGTAGCAATTTGATTTCCATACAAACATCAAAATAAAATAAAATTTGAAAAAATGAATTAAAAAATAGTAATTGAATTTGTATATGAATATCAACCTAAAACTAAAATTTAGAGTAAAAATAAAATAAAATTAGCAACTTAATTCCCATACAAAATCTAAAGTAAAATCCTAAATAGCTTAAATTTGAAATAAAAATGAAATAAAAAATACCAATTGGATTTTTATATGATTCCAACCTAGAACTATATTAAAAAATCGATGTTATGTATGATGCAACAACACATGAATATAATTTAGAATACAAAAAAAAATACTAATTTGTCTTGCACAAGAATTCTAATTCAATTTCCATATAAAATTCTAAATAAAATCCCTAAATAAATATAATCTTTCATAAAAATTAAAGAATCATTAGCTATTAGATTTATGAATGAATTCAATAAAAATAACAAAATTTGGAATTTAAAAAAATAAAAGATAAAGGCTAAAGCTGAAGGAGCCAAAAGCCATGATGATGAGCGTGGTGTGCGTCTGCATTGTTGAAGAAGTCAGTAGAAAAAAAATCTTGATGATGAGGAGGCCTTGGTAGAGAGAAGATAAAGCTTTGCATAAAACATGAGCTATAGAGGATATATATATATATCTATTGGGTAGCAAAAAACGCACCATCACTACTAAGGGGCATGACAACTATGGCATGAAAATTCTCTGTATTGTTAGATTAGTATCATAGAAAATGGGAGGTCACTGTATTAGTGAGAAAGCAACATCGTTGAGTTGAAAAACATCAAATAAGAGAAACGATTGATATGGAACAAGCGTAAATCAAGCATGTATATACTTATATGTGTATATGCATGTATGAATTCGTTCGAATGAAAATAAATTGTAAAAAACTCAGAGTAGAGATGGTGTTACTCTATTGAATAGGCTTGGGGCCATAGTGAGAGCATGACGAATATCCCTGATGGGATAAGCAATACTTGTACATGTATGCATTGCATGTCAGTATCGTAACGTCCAATATTAAGTAATAATTGAAGAGAAATAGAAGATAGATATACGATAGAATATTGCATTAAAAGGATAGCAGTTGAGAAGGATCAATAAAAAATTATGCTTGTTATTGGCATTTAAAGTAGAAAAGTTGTAGGACGATCAATAAGAGATATAAGACATAGGGTTCTGCAGGGCAACCAGCGATTGAGAAAGATACGTTCAATATAAGTCCCTCATGATGTATTAGTATATATGTGAGCAATGTGCTCTAATAGCATATAAAATAATTAGCGTATTACTTGAGATTAAATACAAGTACATGTGTTGCATATATTTTGAAAAAATAGTTACTAATGGAGAAAGAACATGCGTGTTAGCTATATGATCTATGAAAGATTAAGAATTGCTACATTTCTAAGAACCCTAATAACTTATTATTCTCAATGATTTTCTTGTATTAAAGCTTTTACTTCAATTACATCCTTTAAGTTGAATTTTTCTTCAAGCTTCTATTGTCATTTATAATATTTATGATATCTTAAAAATATAAATAGTCTACAAAATACATTAATATATTCTCAAGCATATAAGTTTTATTATTTGATACTACAAAAAAATCTAGCCATTCGTTTATATTATCTAACTTACGCGTGATCATGTAGGTTTCCACGAACCAACTATATGCAAAAGATGAGTTTTCTGAATTTCTTGTGTATGCGCAGATTGTAATTCTGATTTCGAGTAATGAAATATATATATAGCTCCTTCATCTAAAAAAGAGTTCCAGAAGATTGTTCCGCTAGAGCAAATGCAATGTCCATTGGATGCTTAGGTCCTGTTTAGTAGAATTCTAGATTCTAACTTCATCTTAAATCTAGAGTTTATGAGCTAAAACAAAGTGAATTAAGTTTATATTTTTAGTCTAAAATGTAAACAAGATGACCCACATAAACACTTTTAATGTAGCCACAACTCTAGCCCTATAAATTCATGAAGCTAGAAATACCCTATTTCACTAACTCTATGGATTTTGATGGAGCTGGAGCTATACCAAACACCCCATTAAAGGCCACAACAAAACTCTTTGGCTACTCTCGTCAAACATGTCACATATTTCATACACCGGAGAATGGACGCTAAAGAGTTTCAACCTGCAGTAAGATACATGGGATTATCTCTCGCTGTAGTCAAGGAGTTGTAGATATATCGCTTCACCCACTAGGGTTAAAATCTTATGTACTCATCTTTACATACATACGAGTGTGCTTCATAGGAATTGTGTTGTTGTGGGTTTATCCTTGTCCTCTATTTGCGGACACACACACGAAATTGTTTTTGTAAGTGTGTGTCCGCGACTTCCTTTTAATCACAAAAAAAAGAATATAAATGTACTTGTAAATATTTGTTTCATTTGTCGTTAGGGGTGGGTATTTTTAAACAGAAAGCGAATTACCGAACCGAATTAACCGATTATTTCGGTTTTTATTTTGGTATAGTTCGGTTTGGTTTTTTTGTTTTCAGAAACTGAAATAACCGAATAGTATATGTAAAATACCACTTTTATAATGTTTTTCCAAAAGCCACCAAACAATTCTCATGTTCTAACATCTTTATGCATCTGTGTGGTATGTTCATATGTTCTACCATGCTTATACTGTGTTGCGATGTGAGAAAGACAAAATCTAATCTATCTAGTGTTTATGTTTATTTATATTTCGGTTAACCGAAAAAATGAATTAATCAAACCAAAATATTTCAGTTAATTCGGTTTGATTTTTCATTTTGGTTCAAGAAATTAAGTAGCCAGTTTCTATAAACCAAATTATTTTAAAATAAAAAACCGAACCGATTATACCGAAAAAAACTGAATACCCACCCCGATCTGTCGTAGCCGCAGAGCCATTTTTGGCGCGTCCAGTCTTCCTTTCCTACTTCCTCCTCCTCCTCCTTCTTCTTCTTTTTGTCAAAGATCAGTATTTTCATGCACCTCTTAACTCGCATGTTTTCAACACGCGAGAAAGGAAATCATGCTGCAGGCCGTGCGCTAGAGGCCACATGTGGAGCGCGAGCGCGCGGCTCTCGTGCGATCGATGGATCATTTTCCCCGCTTTAAAAAGGGAGATGTGTGACCAGTGAGGCACGAAAATGACCAAGTCATGGAAAGAAAACGCACGAAAATGACGCGGGATCGGTTGCTGCTGTTGACACCCTAACTAACAGCCTAGAGACGACCTGGACCTGAACTGAAGCTCTTAGTTAATAACTTATCCTTGAAGAAGCCTTCGAGAACACTGTGGCGAAGGCGAGATATACAGTCACTCACTCGAGACGATAGTTAAGTCGCATGCGTAGTTGATTTGCTGGTAGCAACGCATTTCATGCGCTGCATTGTGGAGTACAATGTAGGGGTCCATGCATCTAATGCTAGGGAGTGTGTATTACTCATGCTGTTTGCTCTGACAGTTTGAGAATGGTTTATGAAACTTGTATCAATGGCCTTAAAGTAGTCGGAATAAATTAGAGCAGCATTTTATATCTTCTAAGAATCGGAGAAAAACTCTTGCGGATAAAAAGACGCATTAATATTAAGGCGAAATCTAGGTGCAGTTTTCCTTTCGCCCTGTCTTAACTGAGGGTAAGAGTCCTGGAACATTACAGCGCAGCAGTTGGGCATAATGCGACACGGGATATGTACCGTATAATACTGCCTCCACTGCCTTCTCTGAGAGGCTGGCTGGAGAAGCACTTCAATAAACTCAACGACAGCGGGGTTTCTGAACGGCAAAGCTGGTGAATTTCAGCATTTTCTTTACAAGCACACGCAAACCAGATCTCTTTGCGCGCAAAAGTCTTCCTTTTCGCTGTCCGTCAGTGGGGGATCGATTAGCCCGAAAAACTAATGCTCGCAACGTGATTTAGGAATAAGCATTATGCATGCTTGGCAGTAGAGTTTACGCTGTTCTTGCTTGCTTAAACCAGGCTGGTGCAGTTTGAAATCCTCATTTGTTTACGCTTGGTCTCTGTTCATGCCACATGGGGAATTGATAGATCTCGGTTGTGTTCTTAGTATCGTATTGGTTAGTCTAACAATAAAAACTGATCTACGGATAGAGTGTTGCATTATTGCCCATTCTTTACTCTCAAAAGAGAATTATGGAAACGTTGTGGAATGTTGAAATTGCCATGCTCGAAGCTCGTCTGAATTTGTTATTTAAGCCAACCTTGCCCCAAAACTAGCTGAGCTCAAGGCCTCAAGTCGCAAACAACTTCTGAACTTTCAGCATTCTATGCACCTAGAAAACCGATGCACTTCAGCCTGTGGGGTTCCCAGGGACAGAGATCGAGTGCGATTGTATGCGATGCTTAAGAATTTGTTCTCTAGACTCCAAGCTAGCTTAACGAAATGGGAAATTGCGAAAGGCCAATGAAGCAAATTTAGACACCGTTCGCAGCAATCTGGGATTCAGGGGCGTTCGCTATTGTTTTCAAAACTAACCGAATTTTCTACGCAATTGTGCACCTATATACTACATTGTATTGTTTATATCAAAACATAAAGTTATATTTATTATACAAATCTAATGCTTATAATGAAAATGTAGTTGTATTCCTTATACAACTGTAAATAGCTCTCGTGTATATATATATATATGATTAATTTGCAATGTTATAATTTGGACCCGTTAAAATTGACTGTATAGATATTTCTCCTTTTACTCCGACTAATGTAGAAATTTTTAGCCTTTAAAAGCGAATGTGGTGGCTTTTTTGTTTTTGTTTCAATAATAATAAATAGATAGAAGGATGGGTGGATGGATATACAACCAATGATTCAAGAATATTTTTCTCTTTTTGAGCAGATGGGCGCATGAATCTGTTTTTTTTTTTTTTTTTGGCTAGGCTTAAAACGATAAAAAGAGAGAGAAGCAAATTGGGCCGACAAATAGGTAATTTTCTTCCCAAAGTTAAAAGACGCAACGATACCAGAATTAGGGCTAGAGACGGAAGCAGGATAACTAACGAACAGAGTATGGCTTTGTTCAGAGTAGCGGTCTCTGTCTTCTACCTCCTCGCCGTGAAGACGATCTCGCCGTCTGCCTGCCTACAGAAGGCCAACTACTTCAACCGCAACACCATCTTTAACTACCAAATCCTATTTACTAGTGCTGAGCTGACGCGAGGAAACGGAAGAAGAGACAAAAATCATGGGAGGGATTACGAATGAGTTTTCAGAAACGAGACTATAAATAAATAAGATGTATTGGATAATATTACAATGTAATTATGCAAACAAATTAAGGAGCATACGGAGATGATGGAATTTATTTGTGTGTTATGTTGTAAAACGTCGTCAAACGTTAACGATCAATCACCGGATGTAGATGTTATCACAGGGGCAAGAACAATAGACACACAATGTATGGGTGGGATTCTCTCTCGCTTTATTGATTCCATCATTTACAAAGGGGGCACATAATATATATAGTAGCGTGAGGAGAGAGTTCAGATTTGACCATACCATAAAGAGATAGAGTCCTGTCGGCGTACTCTACGACAGGGTACCCTCTCCGCCGCACAAAGGCATGCATGGCCCACGTGGCAGCCTGACGGGTAGGTGGGCGAATACGCCCTACCCGCCGAGCGTCGGTCCACGTGGCGTTGGCGAGCGGTGGCGAGCGCCTGACGCCGGCGCCCGGCCTGCGTGGTGGCTTGGCGGCGGTGGCGAGCACACCGCCGGCCAGTGCCGCCACGCGGGCGTTCGGCGAAGCAGTGGCGAGGACGCCTGCCGCCCGGCCACCAGCGTGGGGCTTGGCGGTGAGCTAGCACGCCCTACCCAGTCTTGCGCTCACGGCGTTGGGCGGCAGTGGCGAGCGACGCCGCCGGCGCCCGGCCAGCGTGGCGGCTTTGGCGGCAGTGGGCAAGACGCCCGCCCGCCAGTGCCGCCACGTGGCGTTCGGGCGGCAGTGGGCGTGGACGGCCGCCGCCCGCCGCAAGGCAAAAGGTGGTGCGGGTTCTTCGCCTCAAGCCTCCTTCCTCCATCGTACCATGCCGGCGGTCGCTTGCAGCGGTGTCGATTCGTTGATTGCGAGATTGCTACAAGCCCATTCCTCGACGCCTCACCAACCCGTCAAAATGGGTCACATCCGGGCGGACGGGCGAAGCCATCGTCGGCATTTAATGGGCCGGAGGAACGGACAAGACAGAAGGAGTAATAAATGCATAAGGATCAGCATGATGACCCCCCTTTTACCTACTCCTGTTAGCCCGGCCTATATAAGGACCTTCTGGTGCATGGAAAAGGAGGAGGACGACGAGTCGAGCAAGCAAGAGTTCCGCAGTAGAGCCTAGGAAAGAACTTGTAACCCAAAAGACTCTGTATTGCACTAGTTCAAAAACACTCTATAAGCAATCTAGTAGGAAGTAAGGCTATTACCCAAGGCAAAGGAGGCCTGAACCTGGGTAAAATCTTTGTGTCATCCCCAGTTCATAGACGCCGGAATCCTTCGCGTGGGGGTCTCTGGGGTTTTCACCCTCTAGGGTTAGCCAACCGCGAAGACGCCCTCCTTCCGAACCAAACCCGATCTGCAGACTCTGGGCCTGTCGGGCGGAATACACCGACAGGGGCGCGCCAGGTAGGGGGCTAGTGGTTGGTTTTTCCGGCTAACTCCCCGGCGGACTTCGGCGTTCGTGATCTGGAAGTAGGCCCGTGCATCTGAAGATGGCGGATTCTCAGCACCAGGATGTGGCGGGCGGCGCCAAGGCGCTTCGGTGATCGCGCCGGCCGAGGACCGTCTCACCCGCCCTAGGCGGCCCATTGCTCCTTTGGAGGCGGTGGAGCAGCCGTGCGCCGCAGCTAGCCATGGGAGCAGCCACTCCCGCCGTAACTTGCACGCAGCTCGTGCCCTTCTGGACCACCCTCCGGTGGAGTTCGCGGGAGACTCCCCGGCCACTCCGTGGCTGCGGAGCATCGCCGGTCTCGTGGATGCGGCCCAACTTCGGGTAGGGCTCCCCGGCCGGTCAGGTACCGTTGGTACCTTGTCGCCTAAGGCGCATGCAGAGCGCACTCAGGCGTCCAGCCGCCCTAACGGAAAGGCTCTGGCCAGGCGGGCCGGGGTCGAAGGAAGGGCGCGCGCAGTGCTGGTCCCGGTTCCGCAAGGGACCGTGGGGACCTCCGCTCTCATTTGGATGAGAGTCGCCGGTGGCCTTGATGATGACCTCATGCGCGCTGCCGCCACCCGGACCAGAGGCGCCGCGCAGTAGCGTGTAGCATCTGACGGTGAGAGTTCCCCCCGTGGCTCTCACTCTCGGACCAAGGAGGAGGTTCACTCCTCCGACTCTATAGGGAGCCAGGCCCAGCGTTCCCGGGGGCGGTCCCCGGATCGGGTCCCCGATGAGCGGCTGGGCTCCCTCTACGGCGTCGGGTGCCAGGCCTTCTCCCGGCGGCTGCGCCGCGTGACGTGGCCGGACAGGTTCCGCCCGGCGGCCATAGAAAAATATGACGGCACCACCAACCCGGAGGAGTTCCTCCAAATCTATACGACGATGGTGCGGGCAGCTGGCAGATCTGAAAAGGTTATGGCCAACTATCTCCCAACAGCCTTGACGGGCTCTGCCCGCTCCTGGCTGTTAAATCTCCCCTGAGGATCGGTGCACTCATGGGAGAAGTTGTGCGACCTCTTCGTCGCCAACTTTCAGGGCTCCTTTGCGCAGCCCGGTGTGGAGGACGACCTCCACGCTCTGGAGCAAGAGAAGGGGGAGTCGCTACGCGACTTCATTCGGCGGTTTTGCCACTGCCGCAATACGATCCCCCACATCTCCGATCAATCGGTCGTCATCGCCTTCAGAAGGGGCGTACGCGACCGCAAGATGAAGGAGAAGATGGCCGCCCGTACCATCAGATTCACCTCCGAGCTTTTCTCCCTCGCACATAAGTGTACGCGGGCCGCGGAGGCGAGAGGGCCAGTGCCTGGCCCAAAGGGTGGCCAGGGCAAGGACGAAGTCGGGACCTCGAAGGGTTCCGACCGTGCAGGCAGGAAGGCGCGGAAGCGCGAAGCAAGAGAGACCAGATAGGCCTTGGCCGCCGAGCGCGACGACGAAGAGGACCCCGCGCCCCGGAAGCGCAACCGCCGCGACCGGCGTGATGATCGCCGTGAGCGGCGTGACGACCATCGTGATCGGCGTGAAGATCGCCGCGATCGGCGCGACGATCGCCGCGATCGGCGCGGTGATCGCCGCGGTCGTGGGAACGACCGCCGCGACCAAAAGGAGGGCGAACCCTACTACCCAATACATCGAACCAATACCCATGACCTAGACAGCTGTCGGGTCGTGGACAAAATGGTGGAGAAGCGGCTCAAAGAGCGTCGCCCCGACGACGATCAAGATGAAGATCCCGCCCCGCTGGCCTTCCAGCAGGCGGATCACACTGTGGCCTACATTTATGGTGGTTCGTCCACCTTTTCCTCCAACGCCGCTTACAAGCGGTTGAAGAGGGAGGTGTGCGCCACGGCGTCAGGCTCGGGGGCGGGTCGGATGCTGAAGTGGTCGGAGTAGATGCTCACTTTCAGCCAGGCCGACCACCCTAAGGGCGCCACCGGCCTAGGGCATCTCCCGGTCGTGGTGTCGCCCACCATTCGGAACATGCGGCTAGGGCGCATACTGGTGGACGGAGGGAGCTCCATCAACCTCCTGTCCTCTTCGGCATTTCTGGCGCTCCAGATCCCGCGGCAGGATCTGCGCCCGGCTCTGCCCATCTTTGGGGTGGCACCGGAGTGTGTCCTAATGCCCATAGGTCAGGTGTGCCTCCCCGTCACCTTCGGGGATGAAGACAACTACCGCACCGAGATGGTGGATTTTGAGGTCGCCGACTTCGACCTCCCCTACAATGCCTTGCTTGGCCGACCAGCATTGGCCAAATTCATGGCGGCCACCCACTATGCTTACATGGTGGTGAAGATGCCGGGCAGCATGGCCTTTGCGATCCGGGTGGATAAGGCCGAGGCCTTGCGTTGCCACAAGTATGCGCTGGACATGTCCGGTGCCACTGCGGGCGCCTGACGCCACTTCCTGGAGCCCTCAGCCGGACCCGCGGCTTCACCGCTCACGGTGAGGTTAAGGTGGTCGCCCTGAGCGAGGGCGAGCCCCGAAAGACCGTCAACATTGGCGCCAACCTCAGCGCCAAATAGGAAGACGCGCTCGTCACCTTCCTCCAGTCCAACTCCGACGTGTTCGCCTGGCAACCGTCCGATATGACTGGGGTCCCTAGGGAGGTGATCGAGCACCGATTGGCAACGCTCCCCGAGGCGCGTCCGGTCCGGCAGAAGGTCCGGAGACAGGCGCCCGAGCGCCAAGATGCCATTCGAGAGGAGGTAGAGAAGCTGCTGAGCGCGGGGATTGTTAGGGAAATCTCTCATCCTGAGTGGCTTGCCAACCCAAAGGTTTCGCCAAGAAGTCCAACGGAAATGGCGCGTGTGTCGACTTCACCGACCTCAACAAGGCCTGCCCGAAGGATCCATACCCCCTGCCGCGAGTCGACCTCATTGTTGACTCCACGGCGGGATGCGAGCTGCTGTGCTTCTTGGATGCGTACTCCGGGTACCACCAGATTAGCATGGCACTTGAATATGAAGAGAAGACTTTTGTAACCCTACGGTGTTTCTTGTTATGTAAGAATGGCTTTTGGTTTAAAGAATGCTGGTTCCACTTACCAACGTGCCATGCACATTACCTTTCGCCCTCAGATAGGGCGAAATCTTGAGGTTTATGTTGATGATCTAGTCGTGAAGATCAAGAAGAGTGAAGGACTGATCCAAGACCTGGAGGAAACCTTTGCTAACCTCCGGAAGAACTGTCTGAAGCTCAACCCGGAAAAATACGTGTTCGGCGTGCCCTCCGGCAAGCTGTTGGGCTTCCTGGTGTCCAGCTGGGGCATTGAAGCCAACCTTGATAAGATATCGGCCATCGAACATATGAAGCCGCCAGCGCGACTCAAGCAAGTCCAATGCCTGGCCGGTCGCCTGGCCTCCCTAGGGCGGTTCATTGCCCGGCTGGGAGAAAAAAGCTTGCCTCTGTTCAAGCTATTGAAGAAGACGAACCACTTGAGTGGATGAAGAAGCCTGTATATGTTTGAAGATTTGAAGCGATACCTCTCCTCTCCCCGGTGTTGGTCTCTCCGCCGGTGAGCCCTTCTTCAGACACCATTGCCACCCCGAGGTGGTGAGCGCGGTGCTAATGCGGAGAGGGAAGGCGCCCAGAGGCGGTGTACTACATCGCCAAGGTCTTTGCACAAGCGAGACCCGTACCCGCAAGCTCGAGAAGATGTTGTACGTGATCTGGTGGCGCCCAGAAGTCTGCGGCATTATTTCAAGGGCGGGAAATTACCGTGGTCACGGCCTACCTTCAAGGGAAATTCTCCACAACCGAGAAGCAGAGGGCGAATTGCTAAATGGTCGGTGGAGTTGGGGAATTCAATCTCACCAGAGTACCACACCGCCATCAAAATTCAGAAAATGGCGGAGTTAAATCGCCGAGTGGACTCCGCCACTCGGCTAAAAAGCTCCGCGCCCTCTCCTGGACCTTATTCTTGATGGCTCCTTGAGTTGAGGGCGCGGGGCTGGAGTTGTCTGGTCTCTCCGACCGGTGACATCCTCCAATATGTGGTCGCCCTCGATTTCATGGCCACGAACAATATAGTGAATACGAGGGCTTCTTTGGCGAGATTGCGCATTGCTTGGCGTTGGGCATTCGGCTCTCAAGTCAAGGGAGACTCCCTGCTGGTCATCAATCAAGCGCGGAAGGAGTTCGGTGTTCGACCCCACCATGGCGGCGTACTTGGCGGAAGTCCGAAAGATGGAGCGTCACTTTGAAGGTTTGGGGTATATCCATGTCCCTCGGTGCGACAATCACCTTGCGGACGGGCTTTCGCAGCTTGCGTCCTCAAGGGCTTCTGTTCCGGTCGGAGTCTTCGAAGAAAGGCTATCGCGACCGTCCATTGCGGCCCCCGATTCAGGTGGGGACGATGGTGTCGCTGTCGCAGCCCCCAGTTCAGGCGGGGACGACGGCAAGGCCGTTGCGGCCTCCGGCTCGGGCGGGGAAGGCGACGCCGCTGCCATGGCCCCGATTCGAGGCAAGATGCCGCCAAATTTCTGTGTCGAGAGGAAGAGCAGCGGTCTTCGCCGAGGCAAGCACCGAAGAAAAGCTTGGCCTGGCGGAGTACCCAGGCAAGCACCGAGTGGTCACCACGCTTGGCCAGGGAGATCGGTGGATGGACCCTATCCTAGCCTTCCTGCGTGACCAAGTGATCCCCGACGATGATGCCTCACCGAGAAGATTGCACGAAGGCCAAGTGCTATACTCGGTAGGTGGGGACCTATATCGCCGAGGCGGCGGAGTTCTCTTGAAGTGCATCACTCGGAAGAGGGAGCATCCCGCTCTCGATATCCACGAGGCGCAAAGGGAGCCATATGTCCGGCCGAACGCTCGTCGGTAAAGCGTTTCGTCAAGGATTTTATTGGCCTACTGCCCTCCAGGATGCTTGCGAGCTGGTGACATGCGAAGCTTGTCAGTTCTTTGCCAGGAAAATCCACCGACCAGCCCAGGCTCTGCAAACCATCCCGCTTTCCTGGCCGTTTGCGGTCAGGGTTTGATATCTGGGCCCGCTCGCATGCCACCGGGGTTTCACCCACCTCTTCGTTGCCATCGACAAGTTCACAAAGTGGGTCGAAGCCGAGGCGGTGCGCGCCATCACGGCCGCCGCCGCCGTCAAGTTCATTCGCGGGATCTTCGCCCGCTTTGGAGTCGCCAACCGCATCATCACCGACAACGGGACTCAATTCACCAGCGCGGCTTTCCTGGACTTCTGCGATGAAATGGGCACCAAGGTATGTTTCGCTTCGGTGGCCCATCCCATGAGCAATGGGCAAGCAGAACATGCCAACGCGCTGGTGCTGAAGGGCCTCAAGATAAGGGCGTTTGATCGGCTTCACAAGCGGGGCGCGCGGTGGACTGAGGAGCTCCCAGCGGTGCTGTGGTCGCTCCGTACCACACCTAGCCGGGCCACGGGCGAGACACCCTTCTTCCTGGTGTACGGGGCGGAGGCTGTTCTCCCCTCCGAGCTGTCGCTCGGTTCTCCGCGCGTCTCGGCGTTCAACGAAGAAGACCAAGAAGATCTCCGACGGGGAGACGTCAACCTTTTGGAAGAGGTCGCCGTGGCTGGCCTCGAGGTGAGTCCTTCCCTGGGCCGGTCGGTGGCTGCTGGCGCTCAGTAATGTTCTAGCCTAGAAGGCCTTTCCTTTACCTTTGTTGGCCCTTCTTGCGCCTTAAATAGCGGTCTCTCGCATGAATGTCTCTGGTCTTGTTTATATTCGCTAATTCCTTGGTCATCCATGGTGGCACTCGGTGCTTGTATCTGTCAAAGACAAACGACCGGGAGGTGGGTTAGGCGCGGTGCTCAAACGCGGCTCGCACGCCTCGGGTTGGCTCCCTGAAGCACCGTTGGTCGTCACCGCGAGCATTGTTAGCCTAGAACCCTTCCCGAGAGTTTGCTGCTTTGATATACAACACCGTAGTTCGGTCACCTAATGGATCGCAAGGACTTAGAAAACGAAAAAGGCGAACCTGAGCCTGTTTCATGCGAGGACTTGCATTATTTAACCCTGACTTTTGAAAAAATCCGGCGTCCCTTACCGTCGCCCAAGACTCGGGATCGGTCGCCATACGCTGGGGTGGTCGCTTAGCGCCGTGGCTGGTCGCCCATGCGCCTGGAGGGTGGTCGCCCAGGTCTGGTTGCCCGCGTGCTTGTGGCCTAGTCGCCCCGATGCTTGGAGGATGGTCGCCCGTGCACCTGGGGGCTGCTCGCCCAGTGGTCAAACGACGAGATAAGTCTTTTACGCCGCACTTCCATATCAATCCCTTACGCGCATACGCAAAGATGAATCAGGTTACGCGCGATTGACATGGATGTTAGAAGTAGGGATGGCAATCGGGTGCGGCGGGTACGGGTAGTACTCGCCCATACCCATACCCGCGAACCAAAATCTCCCCCACGGGTATACCCCGCGAAGAGTCGGGGGCGAAAAATCTCGCCATATACCGTTACCATGGGTATTCGAGCACCATGGTATACCGCTTATCCGCCACCATCAACAATATTTCCAACCAAATGGTACTAGAAACTAATGAGTTAGATACTAAGACAATCTTTTTGATGAAGTTATAGGTATTAGCAACATTCTATGGATTAAAGAATGATTATCAATGATTCAAAATTTCAAATGTACATAAGAATAATAATTAAAATAATATATGCAGACAAATAATACACAGATGATCAAGTTCAACAATTACTGAAATGAGATACTACAAATTGGGGATCAAGGGGCCAACTGGGCGCCTGTTTTAGCCCGTATGTCAATAGGAGGTGGCGGGTAATCGGGCGAAACGGGTACGGGTAAAGCTCCCCCATACCCATACCCGCTTACCCGTCGGGTAGAGTTTGGCCCCCATAAACATACCCGCGGGTAATAAAAGAGGAACATACCCACCTCCATTAGGGTTTTTACCTGCGGGCACACGAGTAATCGGGTAAGATTGCCATCCCTAGTTAGAAGCCAACGACTCCTTGATGATAAAAGGGAAGGTGCTAAGTGTCAGCGTATGTTGAGGGCAAGTGACTGGAGTGCACTTTGGGCACAGTACTTGAACACGGCTCGCACGCCTCGAGTTGGTTCCCTGAAGCACCGCTGGTCGTCACCGTTAGGTACTGCTGGCCTAAAGGCATTTCCGGTGGTTTGTTGCCTCACTGCACTGCGCCTCCTGCATGGCAGTACGGTTGCAGCGGGGGCGGCGGTGGAAGACTCGCCCGCAAGGTGGGCCTTCTTCGGTTGCGGGCCCGGCGTGTCCGGAACCATCGACCGCTTGCCGGTGGCCCAGTCGCTGGCGGTGGTCGTGCCCCTAATCACCAGGGGGCCACGTGCTGGCACCACGGCGAGTCCCGTGGAGTCCATCGGCGGGAGCAGCCTGACGATCCGCAGGCGCTCCGTGTGCTCCAAGTCTGCGAGCGGCCGGGCGCCTGAGGGAAAATCCTAGCCACTCGGGATCGGCGGCATCAGTCCGGCAAGCCATCTGCCAAGGATCGCCCTCAAGTTTCTCGCTACCGAAAGTTTGAAGAAAGGTCATTGGCCAGGGAAACCACAAAAAGAACTGTCTGCGCTAAAAAGCCAAAAGAAGGTGAAGACTTACTACCGGGTAATGCGTCGCGTTATGTCGCTATCGCAGGTATCGCCATGCAGACGGTAGCGTCGGCGAAGGGGCCGAGTCTCCGCAACGAAGTCTCGACTACCGCCGCCTAGTTAATCCGGCGTCCCTTGATCTGCTGATGCGGTCGCCATTGCAAGGAGCTCCGCCTCTCCTCGGCCGTGAAGTTCTAGCTCTCGAGGCCTCCGCTGCCCAGCCGGGCACCCCTGTATGTCGATGTCATTGTTGCCTCCGACGACTGACCATTCGCACAGGCCACGCCTTTCGATTGGACCTATTTGGAAGGTGATGTAGGGAGGCCGTCCGTCCCGAGGCGGAAATGCAGACTCCCACTATCTCACCGTCGGTGGAACCGCGGCAGAGGTAAAAATAGCGGAAGAGAGGAAGGTTCGGCATCACCCCCAAAAACATTTCACAGAGGTGAGCGAAGATGGAAAGGATGACGATGGAATTGGGGATGAGGTGAAGATGGTGGATCTCGTAAAAATGGAGGACGGTAAGAAAAAAGTCAGAGAATGGCGGGGCCAGACCCGCCATGATTGCCCAAACATGGAGAAGGATTTCGTTGGAGAGGCACCGGGGTGTGGAGGTCCCCGCCCGAAGTTGGAAAGCGCCCTCCGGCACGAGGCGAGAGATCCTCGCCACCGTGGTGTCGTCTACAGTGGAGGCGGGGATGGAAGCCGCCATGGAGGCGAAAAGAGGTGTTGGAGACTCTTGGCAAAGAAGACGAAGGAGTAAAAGGTTAAAGTGCGCAAGAAGGCAAGAGGCGTGAACCGCCTAATACAGGTGTATCTATATATGCCTCGCTCGCACCAACGGTTCGCGAAGAGACAAGGTCGTGCGCCGTTTCGGGTCTCAAGAAAATTGGCGGATGCAATGAAGCACGGGAATCGAGACGATCGCATCCTAATGAGTGGTGGCCCCATCCAATAACGCACTGGCATTTAATGAAGGATCGAAAGGATCTCGACGCTGCGGGGACGGGCTCGGGCTACTCTTGTCGGCGATTTACGCCAGGTACCTCTCGCCGCACAAAGGCATGCATGGCCCATGTGGCAGCCTGACGGGTAGGTGGGCGAATACGCCCTACCCGCCGGGCGTTCGTCCACGTGGCCGGGCGCAGCAGTGGGCGAGACGCCCCGCTGCCGGGCGCCTAACCCGCGTGGCGGCTTGGCGGCGGTGGGCGAAGATGCCTCGCCGCCAGTGCCACCATGCGGCGTTCAGCGAGCAGTGGCGAGACGCCTGCTGCCGGCGCCAACCAGCGTGGCGGCTTAGCGGCAGTGGGCTAGCACGCCCGCTGGCCAGCCGCCGCCGCGGCGTCGGGCGGCAGTGGCGAGACGCCTGCCGCCGGCTACCGGGCGGCTTGGCGGCGGGCTAGCACGCCGCCCGCCTGTGCCGCCCACGCGGGCTTGCTCGGGCGAGCGGTGTGGCGAGACGCCTGCCGCGCGGCGCCCGGCAGCGTGGCGGCTTGGCGGCAGTGGGCTAGCACGCCGCCCGCCAAAGCCGCCCACGCGGCGTTCGGGCGACAGTGGGCGAGGACGCCGCCGCCGGCGCCCACCCAGCGTGGCGGCTTAGCGGCAGTGGCGAGCACGCTCGCCGCCAGTGCCGCCCACGTGGCTCGGGCGGCAGTGGGCGTGGACGCCGCTTTCGCTTCGCCGTAAGGCAAAAGGTGGTGCGGGTTCTTCGCCCGAAGCCTCCTTCCTCCAATCGCATTATGCGGTGGTGCGCAGCGGTGTCGATTCGTTGATTGCAGGATTTCTACTACAAGCCCATTCCTCCGACGCCTCACCAACCCGTCAAAAATGGGTCACATCTCAAGGCATCGGCGCGGCCATGCGCCGGCATTTAATGGGGTTGGAGGAACGGACAAGACAGAAGGAGTAATAAATGCATAAGGATCAAGATGATGACCCCTTTACCTACTCTCTGTTAGCGGCCTATATAAGGACCTTCTGATGCATGGAAAAGGAGGAGGACGACGAGTCGAGCAAGCAAGAGTTCCGCAGTAGAGCCTAGGAAAGAACTTGTAACCCAAAAGACTCTGTACTGCACTAGTTCAAAAACACTCTATAAGCAATCTAGCAGGAAGTAAGGCTATTACCCAAGGCAAAGGGGGCCTGAACCTGGGTAAAATCTTTGTGTCATCCCCAGTTCATAGACGCCGAAATCCTTCGCGTGGGGGTCTCTGCGGTTTTCACCCTCTAGGGTTAGCCAGCCGCGTCTGCAGACTCCGGGCCTGTCGGGCGGAATACGCCGACAAGTCCTAACCATATTTGGTTTAGGTTTCCTTATCTCATAACACTCCCCCTTGGTCGAATACCGCGTAATGCATATGTCTCGTTAAAAATTCCACTCAAAAACCCAGTGGGAAAAAAGAGCTGGAGAAAATAGTACATCGCACTCGCATGCTATGTTGCTCTAGTTGCCTCATTAAAAACCTTTATGTGAGAAAACTTCAGGAAAACTCACAAAGAAAACTTCAGGAAAACTCACAAAGGGAGAAAGAGTACAACTTATAACCTTTAGGGTTTTATTAGGATCTTCAGGATCGCAATAAGGGTTATGATTCAAAGGTTTTCTCTTCCTGAATTCTGCATCTCTCTAAGTCTTCTCATTCCAATGCCTTTAACATATCTTTAAAATGTGGATTTAGGCAAGGACTTGGTGAATAAATCTGCAATATTTTCACATGACTTAGTTTGCAGGATCCTTATCTCACCACTCTTCTGGAGTTCGTGATGATAGAATAACTTAGGAGCAATATGCTTCGTAATGTTGCTTTTTACATAAGCCAATTGCATTTGTGCAACACAAGCAGAATTATCTTCATAGATAATTGTGGGGGTATCGACGATGTTAAGGCCACATGACTTCTGGATATGGTTAATCACACGTCGCAGCAAAACACATTCACGTGAGGCTTCATACAAGGCTATAATCTCTGAGTGGTTGGTAGAAGTTGCTACCAGGGTCTGTTTATAAGACCGCTAAGAAACGGCTGTACCACCACAGAGAAATACAAAACTAGTCTGAGATTTGGCACTGTAGGGATCAGACAGATAGCCAGCATCCGTATATTCCACCATGGTCAAGTCTTGGTTCTTTTGGAAAAACAATCCAAGATCTTAAGTACCTTGGAGGTATCTGAGTAAAGTATTTATACCAGCCTAATGTCTTCAGGTTGGAGCTGAACTATGTCTTGCTAGCAAATTCACTGCGAATACAATATCTCGGTCTTATGCGATTCAAGAAGGTACATGAGTGCTCTGATAGCACTTAAATATGGGACTTCGTGTCCTAAGACTTCCTCATTTTTCATCCTCACCGAATGGGTTTTATCCACTTCGAGGATCCGACAACCATAGGGATTTTCAAGGGATGTGATTTATCCATATTAAACCTCTTCAATACCTTCCGGGTATAGGAAGACTGGTGAACAAGAATTCCTTCTGGGAGATGCTCTAGCTGCAGGCCTAAGCAAAATTTAGTTTTACCCAAATCTTTCATCTTAAACTCCATCATGAGGTAAGCACTTGCTTCCTTTATCTTCTCTGTGGTTTCGATGATATTCAGATCATCGACATACACTGAGATGATACAGAATCCATTCTGGGATTTATTTATGAACACATAGGGGCAATCATCATTATTGGAGTATCCCTTTTTCAAGAGGAACTCACTAAGCCGGTTATACCACATTCTTCCGGACTGTTTTAATCCGTATAGCGATTTCTGCAGTTTGACGCTATACATGTTGCGATTATTAGGATCCGGGACTTTTACTCCTTCAAGAACTTTTATATAAATGTCCGAATCCACTGACCCATATAAATATGCGGTCACCACATCCATCAACTGTATTTTTAAATTTAAGCCTGCTGCCATTGATATTAGATATCGAAACATTATTCCACTCATTACAGGAGAATATGTTTCATCGTAATCGATACCGGGTCTCTACGTGAACCCTTGTGCTACAAGCCTCGCTTTATATCTCACCAACTCGTTGTTTTCATTTCTCTTCCGGATGAAAACCCATTTTGATCCTACAGGGAACACTTTAAGAGGTGTCCGATCAATAGGACTGAATACATTCCTTTTATTAAGCGAGTGTAATTCCACCTCAATTGCTTCTTTTTATTTGACCCAATCTGAGCGCTTCTGGCACTCTGCCATGGACTTTGGTTCTGGATCCAGTTCAAGAGTTTTAGCAATTTTAGAGTCGAAATAAATGTTGACAATTGTAGTCTTTCTTTTATATAATTCTCCTGAATCCACATAATTGGTGGATATTTCTTCATTCATTTCTTCCAATTCCTCTTGATTTCCCATAACGATGGAGTCTGGGTGTTCTGACTTCCCAGCGTTAGATTGTGCACGCAAATGTTCACTGAGATTTTCATCTTCAGGATGGCTCACTTCAGGAAGGTTACCATCATCAGGATGGCTCACTTTAGGGATTTTCTCAACAACAGGTTGAGCTTTTTCAACTGTCTTAGGTAGTGATCTCTTTTGCTCGGTTCTCTTTACTGCGGACGTCTCATGAATCCGAGTCCTGCACCGAGGCCACCCTCTCTTTTTACCATGAGGGGCAAGAGTGGGTTCAATATCCTTCTGGGGTATTTCCACTCTTTCAGATGCATTTACTGCAGGTATATGAGATTTTGTCACTCCCTTATAATCGGTGAAGGCATCTGGCATGTTATCGGCTATCTGTTGCAGACTTATTATCCTTCGAACTTCCAGTTCGGCTTCTTTAGTGCGTGGGTCTAAGGACTGAATGCTAGTGGCATTCTAATATATTTCCTGGCATTTTTCAATGTGGTACTTTTCTCCCTCTAATGCCGGGAAATTGTCCTCATCAAAAATAGAATCAGCGTACCGAGCCGTGAACAGATCCCCTATCATAGGCTCTAGGTATTTAATTATTGACGGAGATTCATAACCTACATAGATTCCCAACTTCCGGTGAGGTCCCATGGTGGTACGCTGTGGTGGAGAGATTGGCACGTATACAACACAGCCAAATTTTCACAGATGGGAAATACTTGGTTCTTTCCCACACACTAGCTGCAAGGGGGAAAATTCATAATATGCAGTTGGTCTGAGTTGAATTAATGATGCAGCGTGTAACACTGCATGGCCCCAACAACTGGTGGGTAACCTACAATTTTGCAAGAGTGGCTTAGCAATAAGCTTTACTCTCTTAATTAATGACTCTGCAAGGTCATTTTGGGTGTGGATATGGGGTACAGAATGCTCTACATTAATGCCTAGAGCCATACAATAATCATTGAATGCTTTTGAGGTAAACTCACTAGCATTGTCCATTTGAATGGACTTAATCCTTTCTTCTGGAAAGGAGACTCTTAATCTAATGATTTGGGCATAGTTCCTAGTAGATAAGAGACATACATGGGACCATCTAGTAGAAGCATCTATTAGCACCATGAAATATTTGAATGGACCCGACAGGGGCTGAATTGGTCCACAGATATCGCCTTGAATTCTCTCCAGAAAATTCAGGGATTCTTCCCTAATTTTAAGATGAGAGGGATGAACTATCAGCTTTCCTTTAGCACATACAGGGCACATAAAAGTTTCAGGTTTAGGAAAGACTGTAGTTTTTAAATTATGGCCAGCAGAATTATTTATTATTCTTCTCATCATATTTAACCAAGGATGACCCGGACGATCATGCCAGATCTTAAATATTTCTGGGGTTTTAACTATGGTTTTCATCGCAACATAAACTTCTGGTTTTATATATGTGTAATATAACCCGGAGGAGAAGGAAGGAAGTTTTTCAACCACACGTTTATTACATCCGTTAAACTTGGTCATGAGTAGGTATTCAGTACCATCCTCATTTTCAGTCTCTATATGGAAACCATTTAGACGGATGTCTTTAAAACTCAGAAGAATACGACTGGACTCAGGGTATAATAGGGCATTCTCTATAATTATACGAGTGCCCATGGGGAGAACTATGATGGCTCTTCCGGTGCCAACAATAAGAGCATCGCTTCCGGCGATGGTCAAAATATTTTCAGTTTTCTTAATCAATGTATGAAAATATTTAGTTTCCCTAAGAATCGTATTTGTGATACAACTGTCTACAAGACAGATTTCCTCCTCCGCCATCAGATTATTCATGGAATTCTATATTAAACAAATAAAATTAATCAAACATTTGTTGCATCGGGAACAAATAATATAGAACAAACATAGCATAATTAAATTAATATCCTAGGAAAATCAAACTTTATTAAATTTGACTGATAATCGCTCAACAGGAGTGTAGACCATTGTTCATTCAGGAACACAAAAACTAAACTGATAAATGAGGCTCTTAAGGAGACTCTAAAGGATAATAAGACATCGACTCTAAAGGAAAAACTGGGAGACCACTCCATGTCTCCATATAAATCATTTATGTCGTCCTCCTAGGACCTTTCTTTATTCTTCTAGAACACTTTTAGCTCATCCCTAATGAGATCCTCCTCCTCCATGGGATATTCGGTCTTCAGGCCCATATGGAGATGGTGCCTCAGGAAATACAAAGCTGCGCACTTAGCAGCTTCAGGGAGAGAAGGAGCACCAGGTTCAGGCTGGAAAATTGTGGCTCCAAGGGATCGGGCTGTCAAGTTGATCTTGGCATCCATTGCCCAAGTAGTTGCTGCCATTTAGGGCAAGCTCAGCAAATTCTTTCTTTGCGATGTCAGACATATCCTATATGCAAACAAAACAGGGGTTTTACTTCAGGTAAAATATTGTTCTGCATGATTAATATTGAATCGGTAAAGTCTGGTCTATATCTATTCAGTAGATAATTATCATAGATTTTCTAGGATTTTCCTAGTATTTTTATAATTTTCTGCTAATTATTAAGCAATTTCCAGAATTACCAATTAACAGGAGAATAAATTTCAACGTGAAATAATCCTAGTATGATGCTAATGACATCTTATGGAGCTTTTGTTGGTTGGGTATGAAATCATGTAATGAATGCCTCCGTCAACATGACTCTTGGCCAGGTCAACCCGCCCCGAGGGCTCACATGAGGAAGGGAGCAATTCCCAATTTCGGGTGCCAATTAAGAAACCTAGCCTCATATGTGTTTTCCTTAGACACCAATTATCATGTATCCGTTCCATTAAAACAAAAATCAAAACCCCAACCACTTATACCATCAAGCCCAATAACCTTTTTGATAGCTCAATTATTTCCATAATTTTCTAGCATTTCTGTTAATTACCAAGCAAAATTTGAAATTACTTAATAACAGGAAATAAATATTCTGCACATATTAAATCATGGTATAAAACTAGAAAATAAACCCATAATATGAAACTTGCAACGATGTGCCAAAGACTATTTTATCAAATTTTATAGAAGCCCATAAATCTAGAAAACTAATTTCTAGAATTTTAAAAAGGCGGAATTGATTGCCAGACCATCCGGCCCACTCGGCTAGATCCCGCACGGGCTCAGGAAAATTTTGACCCTGGAAAATCGGCTGGCCCGCACGGGCCCACATAAAGTGGCCGTGGCTAGGGTTCCCAATCCCTAGCCGCCACTGCTATCGCGCTTCAAGCACTGCAGGGTGAAAACCACTAGCTAGCGGCGCGTGATCGAAAGCGCGACGATGCGGAGGCTGGCGGTGTTGAGGTGGCGCTTCGGGCACGGGTCGACGGCGAGCCGAAATCCAAGGCGCCATCGGGATCTGCGGTGGGAACGACCGGAGCTGAGACATCAAGCCAAGATTCGCCGCCGCCAGGCCCCTTGGGTACCACTTCTTCTCCAAGCGGACGCAACACGGCCATCGCGCGGGCACCGCCAATGGCTTTGGTGGCGACGGCTTTAGGGCCGAGCGCGGAAGGCCGAAAGGGGCAATGGCTTCAGGCCAAGAGGTGCGGCGGTGTTGCTGCCGGCGACACGGACAAAGAATGCATCGGGCGTGGAGGTTAGTGCGGCTTGAGACACTCTAGTGGCTGCGCGGAGGCCGGTGGCCGGCAGGGCCATGGCGCGGAGCGGCCAACGAGGCCAAGTGGAGGCGGCGGCTGCAGTCGAGTGCACGGGTCGGGCGGTTCGCGGGGCCGACAGCGCTGGTGCCGCTGCCGAGGGGCTAGAGGCTGACGGTGGCAGCGGCCATGAGGAGGCCGGCCGTATCTCGTGCATCGAGCGGGGAAGCCGAAAAGCACGTCGCTGCCGCTCGCGGTTGTGGTGAAGCCGAGGCGGTAGGTCGAGGTTCGCGGTGGTGCTTGCAGGCGCAACGCCGCCGTCAACGCTTCGGGCGTGACATGAGCGGCTAGGTCAAGCTTTGGTAGTGTGGCTTCGGTTGCCGGCGCTTGCGGCGCACGGGGCCATCGGCGTCGTCTTCTGGACGCGCAAGATCGGGCAGGGAGCCAATGCGATTTTTTTATTGTTGATGATGAACAGTACCTCAGATCACTGTACCGCTATGAACATATACCTTGATTTGATCTGTAGAGGAAGAACTGTAGGTTATCGCGTAGGATAGAGTCACGTAAGATTTTTTTCGGCGATCCGATTGGATGCCGGCGTGATGGCGAGTTGATTGCAGATCAGATCGGGTGATCAATCGCCGGTAGTAGTCGTTCGACGATCCTCTTTGTTGAAGAGCCTCGTGCTGATAACGTGTTGTAAAACGTCGTCAAACGTCAACGATCAATCACCGGATGTAGATGTTATCACAGGGGCAAGAACAATAGACACGCAATGTATGGGTCGGATTCTCTCTCACTTTATTGATTCCATCGTTTACAAAAGGGGGCACCCAATATATATAGTAGCGTGAGGAGAGAGTTCGGATTCGACCATACCATAAAGAGATAGAGTCCTAACCATATTTGATTTAGGTTTCCTATCTCACATGTTACACAGACAAGCGCGTATACAGCCCAGATGCTTTGGTGTGTGCACGGCTTATTGGCCGCCGGTCTCTTTCCCCGGCTGGCTGCTTCATCTCCTCAGGCCGAGAATGCCGAGGAACAGCGAGATGTAGTTGTAGCTGAAGACATGTCTCAGCATCCCGATCTTTCTGTCGTCCCACGGCGGGTATCTGAACGCGAACTCAATAAGAAAGCTCCTCTTGAACACCGCCTTCTTGTGGCTGAACAGCTCGAACGAGTACTTGCCGTGGTACTGTCCGAATCCGCTAGCCCCGACGCCGCCGAACGGGATGCTTTCCAACGCGAACTACCACACGACAGTAGTAGAAGAGGTGAGAAAATCGCATTGCAGTAGCCGCAGAAAAACAAGCAGGTCGTTTCCTGAGGGCGCGCACGTGCATACCTGCACAACTGCGTCGTTGAATGTGATACTCCCAGACGACGTTTCCTCTGTAATCCGGCGTTTCAGCTTCTCGTTCGTGGTGAAGGCATAGATCGCGAGCGGTTTCGGCTTCGATCTTAAGAACGTGATGCTGTCTTCGATCTTTTTTACCTGCAAACAGATACAACATCAGTTCAGATGTAGATGGTTTGAATCCATCAAGAAATGGTGCAGCTTTTGTCTATGCGTACCGTGATGATCGGGAGTAGTGGGCCAAATATCTCCTCGGTCATGATGTCAGAATCGATCGGAGGATTTAGCAGTATGGTGGGTTCAATGCTCCTGCACCATTGGCATCATGGCATGAGGCATCAATTCAGTGTACCATAGACACTAGAAGCAGAAATTGAAGTGAACAGTTTCAGAAATTACAAGGTCTTGGGGTCCATGTAACCACCGTGCACCACAGAAGCCGCCACCTTATCATCCTCCAGATACTTGCTTAACCTATGGAAATGTTTTGCGTTCAGGACCCGGGCCATGCACTCTGGTGTGGAGATAAAGCTCTGGAGTGTTGATTTCAGTAGTTCAATCTTCAGAGAACAAAAAACATCCGCAAGAAGCAGGATTGTAAGATGTGTATATGTCGTGCGATTTTACATTGTAGATCTCAGAACGAACCAGACCAGAATCGGCGCAAATTTCTCCTCGACCAGTATGTGATCGATGGCGATGCAAGCTTGACCGGCACAGGTGGACCATTTCCCTCCAATTATGCGATTCACTGCTGTCTGTGTAATCGATGAAAGGGACGCAGTAAGTCTGCCTACAGTCCGAGTAGAGAGTACTGTTGCAAAACTGAATTCAGGCGGCCGGAGAGCTGAGGATTACCTGCCTGTCCCTCTTACCATCCAGCCAGTCAACGATGCACGGGCATTTCGAGCCCAGCTCAAGCGCGACTGGGGTCAAGTGCTTCGCTGCTTTCGTCATGATAATGCGCCCTACATGGGTACTTCCTGAACAACACCAAGAAACGGCCATCAGATAAATGCATGCAAGAACGGCAACTACATGTTTTGTCGCTTTTCTTGTCAATGACTACTTTGTTCAGAATTGAGGTGACTTTGCAGGCTTGTAGTTACCAGTGAAAAGAACCTTGTCCCATCTGTGCTCCATGAGTTCCTCTCCTACTTCTGGGCCACCCAAGACGACCTTCACACAGCTGGCATCCAGGTATCGCGGTATGTAGGCAGCGAGGAACGCGGAGGTGGATGGCGCGAGCTCGGAGGGCTTCAGAACCACGGCGTTGCCAGCCGCTAAGGCACCGGAGACTGGCTCTAAAGACAAGGCTGCATAGAGCATACCGCCATACCGAGAGATGGCAAGAATTGATCATGCAAAAAGTTTAAACAGGAGTGCGACAGCAAACTCCGTAAATCTTTTATTATGATCATGTTGAAACGGAGACGCCATGAAATGCACACGGAAAGATAAATCACAACCAACAAGAACTCCATTAGCCTGCTGTGCATATATGAGCCAACAACTGATCATAAACATGGTGTGAGCACGATTAGATTGTTGATGAGGGGACACCCACGTGCCCTGGTAGTAAAACACAATGTTCTGGTTGTTGAGGACTTGAGGTTACGTGTTCAAATCCCCGCCTACCTTAAAAATCCAAGGTATCGAGTTTCCCCTTGTATTCTTTTTTTTCTTTTTAGATTGGAGATGGTGTTTATTTTCAGCTGAACATTTTGACAGGAAATTTAGTATCTTCCTTCAGCAACCATATTGCAGCATAATAGTATTTGTTGGGATTTTGTACGCTAATTGGGTATCCAGGCTACTCACCAGTTGAGCAATAACTATCACAACTCACTTTTGCACTAGAGCTCTTTTACAGTGGATTAAAATCAATATAAGCCGTTCATTCCTTTAAATCTAACGGTTGAAATCAATTTAGATCTAGTTATACTACCATATGTAGTATTGGTAGTAAAATTAGAGAGGGGTAAAAGGGTAAAAAATTCTGTCATACTATTTGTCCTCTATGGTAAAACACATCCTATAATATTGATGAATGACAGATGAATGGATAAGAAGCCTCTAAAGATCACTAGGTATTCAATGAATCCAAAATTGTGAACAAATTAGAAAAAATCTAAAATACCCCTAATGAATAGATAGAAAAAGTCTAAAATACCTTTGAGGAATGGATGGTTAGATTTGATTTCTACTACCACTACTTACTACATATGTTATCCACTGTAAAATTTCTCTTGCACTAAAGCATGTAATTATTCAGGAAACCAACCACTCCATTTCATTGACAACAGCAGTTTTGCACTAAAGAATGTAATTATTCATTAAACCAACGACTCCATTTCATTGACCAAAGTAGCGAGTGTCTGAACCTTTTGCTACGTAGTATATGTGGTATGTGCTATGCTGTCGCCGGATTTGTGTGCTATAGTGTATGGTTGTTTATCTTCCGTTCCAAATATATGAATTGTTTTGTTAGCTGCAAAATTCCTGTGTGATCCTTGTGTTCTAAATGTGCTCTTAGTGGAGGCATCCGTAGTTTAATATCCAGCATTTAACCTTTTTGGTGTCCACATCCAAGTTTTTTGGGTGTGCACATCCGTAGCTGTCTATGAATTCGGTTGGATATTAAATTGTGTACCGTACACATGCTTAACTAGGGTTAAGGATCCAGCTGTGGCCAAGCCTTGGGATCCAATTCGATCTATCTGGTGTTCTTGTGGCAAAATAATGGGCTATATTTAGGCGATCGTGAGGAATTCCACCACATATGCTCCTGTCACTCTGTCTCTGTCGGTGGCTTGATACCTATTTCCAGCTGATCACTGATGGGACTCATTATCAATCGACAAGAGAATTTATACCATGATGTGATCTCTATTCGAAATGATAAGCACTACTTACTTAATAGCTGCTGTTTTCGGTTTAAGTTTCATTATACGTTCATCGCAAGAGTCAAACAACAGAGTAAAATTCTTGAAGAATTGGCCAAAGAACGTTTTCTGAAGAACGCCAGAGCAAAGAAGTTAGTGTCACCTAATGGGAGGTTCCAGGAGGAGAATACGAGCACCACGCCGAGCGGCTCCGGCACCACTAGCGCTGTCGCCGGAAAAGCAACCAGCGGCGCATGAGCCTACACTCGCCAAAACAAGAAGTCATAGCAAAAGCACCAGCCTAAGCAGTTACAGAAACGGATTGCATGCAGGTGTCGCGACCTGCGAGAGCTTGCCTTTTCGGGAGCCGCCCATTTCTTGAGGTTTTGCAGCGTGTGCTTGACGGACTTGACAAGAACCCCAACCTGAAGACGAGTACAACAAACAACTTTTACCAAATGGATACAGCACAGACATACTCTAGACCAATTTACTGAACTAAGCGTGTCACTACAGATCCACGAGATCACACCTCGTCCCTGAAGGATTCAACGCGGTGCTTGCCGAGGTCCTCGCGGAGCGCGTCGAAGATCTCCTCCTCCTGCTCCGTCAGGAGCCTGATGAGCCCCTTGAGCTGCGACTGCCTCCACGCCAAGTCCTTGGTCCTGCCGCTCTCGTACACCTCTCTCAGGCTGCTCACCAAGCTGCCGGAGCCAAGGGGCTTCTCTTCTTCCATGGTTCCCATGGAGACAGGGGATCTAATTCGCAAAGTGCGCGGGGAAGTTGATTGCCGCTGGGTTAGCTTAGCTTGCGGATGGACGCGCACGGCACGTGTGTTAAATAGCGCACCAGGAGCAGGGGCACTGCTTAGGGGTTGTTTAGGAGAGCTCTGCTCTTTAATTTTCAGCTTCACTCTAAATTCATGTAGTCAAACACCCCAACTTCACAGAACTCCGGCTCTAGAAAAAATACGAATCTAGGGGGCTGCTCCATGGTTTTTGTGGAGCTCCTCAAGGGGTACTCCAAGAAACACCGTTTCGTACCAACTCGTGAAGTTTCTAAGTAATTACCTACCTTTACCACTGGTTACACACATGAGAAAGTTTTTATGTAATTACCCACCTTTGCCACTAGTTCAACATCCAAGGGCATAAATGGGTATCCACACCAAAAATCATTTATTTTTGAAGCTGGATCTAATTTGCAAACCAAACACCTATCTTCCTTACTTCAACTCTATGGTAGAACTACTCTATGATGGAACTGATGGAGTGGAGCTGATTTTTGTGGAGTAGAGCTCTCCCAAACAGACCCTTAGTAAGGGTCTCTTACTAAAGTTTTAGATCCTAGTTTTATCCGAGATTTACAATTTATAGGCTAAAATAAAGTGAATTAAGTTTATATTTTTAGTCTAAAAAGTAAATAAGATGATCCATCTAAACATCTTTAGGGCATATTTGGCAAAGCTCCAGATCCTGATTCTCTAGCTCCTGATTCTATATGGAATCGATTCTCTGGTAGAAGTGATTCCTATCTGAGAAACAGTTATGAACTTGGTGGTAAGGGTGAAAACGGAGCGGATAATATCCGGACCGTATCCGTATCCGGTATCCGTTTTTAGGGAAATGGCAAAAGAATTTGATATCTGTCGGATACGGATACGGATAATTATCCGGATCGGGCAAAACGGATACAGAGCGGATATGGGGGAGGTGATATCCGATGGATACGGAGCGGATACGGATATCCGGTATCCGGATATCCGTATACTCAGCAGGTCACTAGGTTCACTCAGTCTAATGTTTTACAGGATATCGCAATTGATGAAGAATAATCAAAGTGATGATGTTGGTCTACTGCTACTATATGATATATCACTACGCTTTATATGCAAATTATCTATGAACATTGAACAATGTGCTCCTATGTTAAGATTTCGTTACCTTATGTTTGTTTTGAATACTATTCTATAAGTTTTGTTATGTTTGTGGATTATGTACTCTAAATCCTAATATTCTGTGTTGAAACTTGTGTTTTCGCGTTTGCATATTATCCGACTAAATATTCGGTTTCGTTTCCGTTTTCGATCCGACTTCGATTACTATCCGTTTTATTATTATCCGATATCGATTTAATATCTGATCCGTTTTTAAATTATCCATATCCGTATCCGCATCCGGGTGAAAAAAATGTGAGCGGATATGGAAATGTCACTATCCGACCGAATCCGCTTCGTTTTCATCCCTACTTGGTGGGGAGGTTCATAACTGAGAGGTTGTGAATCAAGTGGGGAGTAGGTTTTTTTGCTCCCAGGCTACAAGTCAAAAAACATGAATCACTTCCTCGGATTCTTATGTGAAGCTGGTTGATTTTTTCTTGTTTGGTAGAGTTCCTCAGCTTTTCATAGGGAAGCTAAAGCTGGGAGCTCTGCCAAATGCACCCTTAATATACTCACAACTCCAGCTCCACAGATCTGATGGAGTTAGGAATACCCAGCACAGATCTGGTAGAGCTGGAGTCAGAAAGTTTGTAGATCTATGACCCTGAGAGGTCTTGGAGTAAAGGATCTCGCCACCTTCGGACGACTGCTTCGACTTTATTGGTTATGGTATGTTTGGAAAGATCAGCATAGGTCTTGGGCAAGGATGACGTTGCTATGTGATGATTCGGATTGTAGCTTATTCCACGCGATCATCATGCTCACACTGGGAAACAACGAAACAGCAAGTTTTTGGGAGTCTAACTGGCTCCATAGCACCATCCTGCTGCCAGTTAGTCTGGAGGACAGGAGGTTCGATCAAGAATGAGCTAGTCACCAGGAATTGACTGCGACCGCTACGGAGGATCACTTCAAATACGCAGTTACAAGAGTTTGTTCAACTATGGCGGGCCGTTCAACTGGTCCAGCTTTAACCGGATGTGTAGGATAATATTACTTAAAAATAGACGTCACAGCCTACAGGCCGGGCACAATTCCTTGGTTCTATATCGGACAACAACTACAGAAACATTTGACACGCCAATGCGGAAGCGAAATGCAAGTTTTTTTCTTGACTACTCTTACAAGATAGGATTCTCACAGTCAATAAGTTTGCACACAAGGGATGACCTCATAGCATTTCTTGCGCATTATGCGGATTAGAGCCAGAATCATCCAGACACTTCCTCCTCCCAGAGGCGGAGCCACAGGGGGGCGTGATGGGGCCTGGGCCCCCCCTGTCGGCCCATGAAGTGTACTATATATATACACACACACACTCGTTTTCTCGCATGCTGTGAATGAAACACCGAGTCAAAGACCAAACCAAGTCTCGCCTTCTCCCGTTCGTTCTCCATGCTGCGCGATTAGATTATTCAGTTTACTGTTCTCCGATTCTTTCAGAACAACGGCGACTAGATTATTCCAGCAGAAACAATGGATATCGATCAAGCCGGTTTACAAATTACGACGACATGTGCGGTGCGCTGAACCTTTGTCCCTACTCCCTTGAGATGTTATCTAGTTTTCTCCATATTCATCGCAGGCATATGTATATGTGATATATCCATGAACAGTTCGCGCCTTTTGCTAATTATTGATTGATTAATTATTAGTTTAGTTACCGGCGACGAGTTGTTCAAATCATGTGATTGTGAATTTGTGATTGGTCTACAGAATTGCTAGGACGTCCAATTTTCCTGGACATTTTTGGTCTTTGATACACTACTATTCGTCTAATCCTCAAGGCAGTGGAGTATTGTGTGCTAAGTGCTAACAATAAGCATTAGGCGGTGATAGTCAGAGACACCGCTGCGCCTGTGCCTGCTCGTTTGCGCCGCCATCGCTGACAAGGTATTATTAATTATTATATGTTTTCTGTTGTAATAATCTATAATAGGTATTAGGTAATCTATTAATTATCAATGATCAGGGCATCAAGCTACATTGATCTAATGTCTATAATTTTGATTTTTAGATGAAGAGATATTTTACAGCATTTTCAGAACATAAGGACTCGTAAATATCAACTATCGCCTCTTGTGAAATAATAAATGGTACGTTCTCTAAATCATTGCAAGTTACAAGTGTTACATATTGTACGTACTATATATTAAACTTTAAATATCAATCATTAGTAGAGGTTCAATATTCTTAGGCCCCCTCCTTTAGAAATTTCTGGCTCCGCCACTGCCCCCTCCTATGTCCTTTCGCAAAGCAGATCTGGAGGAAGGTGTTCCACTAAATAAACATAAATCACATTGTCCTAGAATCTGTGTTTGTTGACCTAGGATCTGCTGCTTGGTGGTGGTCAATCCGTTGCTCAGTTGCCAAGCAACATCGCAAGGAGGTGGATGGCATTCTCATGTATGCCATGTGGAATCTTTGGAAGGAGAGGAACAACAGAATTTTCAATAACTTATATCGAACCGTGCACCTGGTGGCTAATATCATCGCTGATGACGTACAGAACCGAAGAAACGCGATCGTTTTCGAATTTCGGTATAACACTGCACGAATTTTCTTGAAAGAGGTTTAACCTTCTAAAAGTCGATGGTGCCATGGTTGAGGCATAGTCGAGACTGGGTCAGGGCTAGGGCTATTCTCAATCCGCGTTATATTTTCTCGTTTCAAAACAATTCAGGATGTATATGAACACTTACTTTGTTGTATTTCAGGCAATCTTTTTTAATACATAGCAGAGCTCCTGCCGTTTCTTTCAAAAATAGCGCACCAGCTGGGCCGTGGCTGCGTAATTGGAACTGTGCATGGTTCATCAAGGGAGTTGGGGCAGGAATAGAATCGAGTGGTTCTTGGTCACCGGAGGAACAGATACAGTTGGGATACTGTTGTGGATCCTTCCGTCATTCGGAGCGGATTGCGGTTAGCTTTCTTGTTCGAAGTAATCACTTGTGGGTTGATGTCGTGGTGATTGATGTGCAAATACTCCTTACTACTACTACCTTTAAATGCGTGAAGCGCGCTGCACGCTGGACCTACGTGATACGCCCAGCTACGCATTTCGGAACCGTCTGGCAGCGACCAGTAGTAGTAAAGGCTCAGTATATAAATTGTGGCGCAGGTTTTAGTAGGAAAAACTTGGATCGGTGGCAGAATCTGAGTCACAACGGCTCGATATATAAATGGTGGCGCAGGTTTTAGTAGGGGAAACTTGGATCGGTGGCAGAACCTGAGTCACAACGGCTCGGTATATAAATGATGGCGCAGGTTAAGAATTAACTATGACAAAGAAAGACGACGAGATTTGGATGGTCTACTTATTTACTCCTGGTGGAATCTTTGGTTAGAGAGAAACCAACGCATTTTTCAAGGGTGGCTAGAACGACAGAACAAGTGGCCACATCGATCAAGAATGCAGTGCTAAACCGTGATTTTGCTTGGTCAACGAACGTTACGGACTAGTTTCATACGGGATTTCATGGATGTTTTTTGTTCCTTCTTTCCTAGTGGTGTGAGTGGGGTTTAGTTCTATGGATAGTGGCGTGAGTGGTGGCTAGTTATGAGGTTTTTTTGGCCTGGTTTTTTCCTTAAAAACAGGTCAAACCATCTTTTTTTTTCTTCTTAATATATTTTGCGGTAATTCTCTTGCTACTCTTTCAAAAAATAGTAAAGGCTCAGTTACCAGCGAATCGATAGTGAGTCAAGGGAGTCATCAAGTTCCCGACATTAGGTTTACGGCGGCACCCTAAAGCTGCAGTTCATGAGTCATGACTTCATCGCAAGTATTTTCCTGCTAATCCAGCTGGTTAGGCAGTTGGCTGTTTTAATTAAGAGTCGGTGAGTATGTGTACCTTGAGAAATTACTACGAGATGATAGAGAGAGGTATGAATGGCCTCCGAGGCTCCGACCTTCCCTCATATTTGGTTAGCGTGCACACCGTGTCCATGCCCCGTCGCCGTTGGCTGCAGCCTGCACTGGTGGTTCCGTGGAGGTTTTACGGCGGCAACGTGCCCAGGACCTCGGCACTTTTGTCACGCAGCCAGCGTGAGGAACCAATCTATCCGACGTCGAACAGAACCCCGCGCGATGCCTTCCCCACGTGGAACGGGAGCGCGAGCACGGCTTCTTCTTCAACGCGCGCGCCCGTGCCCTCGTCCGCGCCGAGCAGGTCAGGGAACAGCGCGAGCCGCTCCCTCTCGGCCCACGATCGCATCGTTCGGGCAAGGCCGATGCTCCACCCCATCGCGCGCGATTGGAGTGGAGTAGTGGTCCGACGGGACCGAATGCCGTCCAAAAAGACAAAAAACCGTATCAGATATGACGTGTTCCCTTCCATCTTCCGTGCGGTCTTGACTCTTGCGCGCGCGTCTTGGCCGAGTTGTTCGGTTCTCCCCGTCCGCAACGAGACGAGAGAGAGCGGCAGAGCGCGGAGCGGCACGATCTTGCACCCTGGTCCAACGCACCGCGAACGCAAAGCGTGGTTTCTCGATTCTAAATGTTGTTGTTGAACGATGATGATGATCGTGGTAGATCAATTTTAATGTTGACAAAAAATAGGCGAAGAATAATCATAATAGATGAACACCAGATGTAGTGAGATCAGTTGTTTTCTCTCTTTATTGTATAGATTGATTCTCTTTTACAATGGGTGCTATATTTATACCCATAAATCCTCAAAGGTAGTTTGAGAATTCGCCTACTAAAACTAATAGTCCAGATATATCTCAACAACCAACATTAAAAATTCGGTTATATCTCAACACTAAAGTCTATTATCTTTTTGGTTGGCCAAGTCCACATCATCAATAATTCAAAACAAAAAAAAACCCTAAAAAAATAAGGACAAAAAAAAAAGTTTGCAGAAGAAAACAATAACAAAGTTCTTGACACATATCCATAATTGCATAGGACCGGTTGCTCGAGTATTAGCAGGATCGTTTCTTCCTTGATCTGTCCCATGCATTAAACCAACCGTTATGTTGTTGCATACCTTAATTTGCACGTACAAATGACTGTAACATGATGCATATATGGGTTATACAGTTCCTTCGGTCCTATTGGATATTAGAATGGGTCTCATTTATATGTATGTATAGATGTCGTTGTCGGGACAGATTTGGATGCTTGACTAGGGGTGAAAACGGTATCGGTAATTCCCGAATTCCGAAAATCGTTTTCAAAATTTTTCAACCGGACGTGTCGGTATCGGTAATTTTCGGAATCGGAATCGGAATCGGTAATTTTTGTCGGAAACGATAACGGTAACGGTTTTGATCGGTTCCGACCGTTTCTTCGATATCCGGAAAAATCGGTAAATTCCGTCGGTAATTACGGAATTATTCCAGCCCACAAATCACACTCCTTCGGTCACTAAAACGCCAATAACTTTTTACTCCGAACTCCGATTTAGGTGATTTTGGACTCTATGCGAAGCTTATCACGAGGGCTACAATCTCCACCCATTTTCATAATTTAACCAATCATAGATATTTTTAAATATCATAAAAACAAAACTCTAATGTAGTCATTCAAGTCTAAAATTTGATGTGTGTTCATCATAAATTTGTGAATATTTATTAATTATTAATTTCTATGTGGATGTACTATTTGTGTGAATTTTTGAAGTCAATTGGTGGTACATGTCCTTACGACGCTTCGGTCTCTTTTTCGATTCGATCGTTACCGATATATATTTTGTATCGAATTTTCGTTTCGATATTTTGAATTACCGATGCCGTTTTCGTTTCCGTAGTTATCGATTCCGATATCGTTTCCGAGAAAAAATATGAAAACAAAAATGGTTTTAGTGTTTTCCGACCGTTTTCACCCCTATGCTTGACCCTAGAATGAACTTTGACATCAGACCAATATTCCATGTACTACACTACTACCGTAAATGTTTAATTATAAGTTTCATTTCATTAGATTAACATCGGATAGCATAAAGAAAAAAACGCAGTACTCACATGTACTTTTAAGAAACATATATTTTCCCTCATCAACTTTGATTTTGACAAAATGCGCCCCCCACCCCACCCACACACCCAGATTTTCTTTTGTCAAAATGCTCCCTAGTCCCTACACTTTTTTAGTTTGTGCTATCTTCACTCTTTAAACTGTTGATTGGGATGGTTACACTTGAAAAATGTAGAAAAGGGAAGATATATTGTTGCCTTTTGTATGATGGAAAAGGTACCACAGCCCAGGGTTCAAAATTTCGTTTAGCCAAAAAATTCGGACATCTCTGAAATCCGAAATTTCAGCGAAATTTTGTTTTTTCGGCCGAAATCCATTCAAAATTCAAATCCGGTTCGTTTGGCACCGAAATTTCCTGAATTTCGCCGAAATTACCTGAAATTTCGACCAAAAATGCACTGAACGAAAAATGGTTCAAACGATGTCCAAAAATTTTGAAATTTTTTTGAAGGTTCCTGACACATTAGAGATCTTCTTATAAAATTTTCAGATGATTATCAGGTCTGTGTAATTTTTAAAAATTCAAAAAGTGGTACTATGCAGATGAAACGTTGATTGGCAAGTTTGAACCGGATGAAAAATAGTACAAACGATGTTATAAAATTTTGAAATTTTTTGTGCATGATTATGATGAATCACTAATGTTTCCATAAAAGTTTTGGATGGTGATCAAGATTGAATATGTTTTAAAAATTTGGACAGTGGTGTTATGCTGATAAAAGTCTTACCGTATATAATTTTTGATTGAACAATCAAAGCGGGTTGAAATTATTTGAAACTTGCACACAATGTTTATGAGGAATAAATGATCTATCATAAAAATTATAGGTCATGATCAAACTTGAAAAAAATTATAAAATTCCAACATCGTTACTACCTCGTTTATGCTAATTCTGTTTTTTTATTTTTAAAACATAACAAATGAAGTTAAATTATTTTGAAAATTTTTTTGTATGATCATAGACTTCCAAAAATAGTACCATAAATTTTTTATAGCATGATTTAGCTTATTAAATTTTATAAAATTGTGTCAGTGTTTGTACCGATATTTTAAAATGTGTCAAAAATGAAGTTCAATGGTTTTATAGATTTTATTGACCAATTTTAATTTTTTAAATTTTATATAATAGTAATAAGGAAATTATTCATCTGTTATAAAAATTTTAGATCATGATCACACTCGAGAAAATTTAGAAAAATCTAACAAGTTTACTGTCCCAAATATGTCCATTCTGTTTTTTATTTTTAAAGATAACAAATGAAGTTAAATTATTTTAAAAAATTTATGTAAGATCCTACACTACTAAATATGGTACTATAAATTTTTTAGATAATTATCAAGTTTTTAAAATTTTATAAAAATCTGACAATATTTCTGCCCAAATTTTAAAATGTCTCAAAAAATTAGTTTTTAAACAAATTTTCATGTAATATGACTTTCTTAAGGGTTATTGGACTAATTCCGGTCAAATCCGGTTCCAAAACCCAAAATTTCACCAAAATTCCTGAAATTACTGTAGCAGTACTGTGGAGTATATGGACCCCGGGTATCTGCATGGCAGGACATGAGGGCCACCCGGGAGGGGATAGGCCAAGCCGGATACATGAAGATAGGTATTACCCAAGAGGCAGGCTGCCATGCGCAGCAAGGAAACCCAGAAGATAGAAACTGACCCTGCTTAGGGAGGATACAATTGTAATCCTATCCGCTATCATATTAAACGGATAAGGAAAGAGATATAATCTCCACCTTGTAACTGATTAGGACTCTCCCTTGCAACCGCCCTCCTCCGCTATATAAAGGGGGGTGGGGGAGAAGGAGGAAAAAAAAGGACAAGACAGAACATCTCATCAGCTATTAGCTAGCCACATATAATTCCAGAGCACAGGACTAGGGTATTATCTCCACCGCGAGAGCCCGAACCTGTATACATCGAGTGTTCTTGTGCTACCATCGAGTTTGGGTCCAGCGCGTAGCCCCCTTTTCATTATTGTCGGTAACAAACGACGACAGTTGGCGCGCCAGGTAGGGGCTGCGCTAGGATCAATCAAGCTCGATGGCAATCTTCGACAGCATTGGTGGCGACAGCTTTTTGCGGCGGCCGAAGAAGTTTGGCTGTTTTGATCATGCCTGTAGAAATAATCAGCGTTTTGCTTTTCCGGCGGCTAGAGAGACAAGCTTGAAGATCAATGCATGCGTGCAAAGTATGCGAGTAAGAAGATATCTACTCCAAAAAGCCTCGAAGCATCTACACTTGGCGCTGGATCGCCGCGCTCCGGATCGACCAATCGACAGTTGGCGCCAGATCGTCACGCTCCGAATCGGCTTCGACAGTCGGCGTGCTACGTACGCGGGAGGCGAGGCGATGCATCTGGCGGCGCGGGCGTGGGTAAAGGTGGCGGACGGATAATTCCGCCGTCCGGGCCGGATCCGGTTTCGGCCGGATCCGGAAGTAAACGGATATCGGGTCGGATTCGGATCCGGATCCGGATATTTGAAAACGGATACGGATCGGATTCGGTCGCCCGATATCCGGAAAATATGGGTCGAAGCGGATATCGGATATTGATAGTCGGATATCCGGATTGTCGATATGGGTCATCCGGTCATGGGCCTTGGTCGCCGTACCTTACTCACCCGTGAGCCCCAAACCAGACTCAGAGCGCTTGACTCCGACCGGGGTGGCGACTCCGTGACTCAGATCCAGATCGCCTCCAGGCTCCAAGCTCCAGCCCTCCTTCCCGAAACCTGAGGCGTACCGACGCCCTCCCCGACCGCGATCCCTGCGGGCGCTCCCTCCCCGACGGAAGGTCCCCGGTGGTTGGCGCTCCCCTCCCTCGACGGCATCTTCTCCCGGCGGTCCCCTGCGGTCGGCGCTCCTCAGCTTCGGCGGCCGGCGCTCCTGATCCCTCGGCGGCATTCCCGGTCGGCGCTCCCTCTTCCCTCGGGCGGTCCTCTGCTGGCGACACCCCTCCCTCGCTGGTGCTCCCCAGTGGCGACCATGGCTCCCCATCTCATGGGGCACCTCCCTACGAGGGTTAGAGCCCCTTGTGCTTGTCCTGTCACGTATGTAGTGTTCTCTTTAGCTTAAAAAGTTAATAACTCACATTAATGTACTTTTCAAGGCATTTGAATGGTACTGTTCTTGGATCTTTTGTACGACCAGCTGTTTTGATAACCGATGCTTACAATGCCTTGAACAATCAGGTCTACAAAAAAAAAGCGGGATCAAGATTTCATTGGTATAGCACTGGTTTCATGCAGATGCAATAGTGAAAGTTTTAACAAGTGGTGGTAGTGTGTTACTGCCTGTTGATACAGCTGGTAGAGTGCTAGAACTTCTTTTGATATTGGAGCAGGTGAAATCTTGATGATCTATTCTTGTACTCTTTTATCCTGTTGTGTTAATGATGCACTAACTTTTTGCCTTGATATGTTGCAGTATTGGACTCAACGACATTTGATCTACCCTGTCTACTTTCTGACAAATGTTTCTACAAGTACTATTGATTATGTCAAGAGTCTTCTTGAATGGATGAGTGATTCAATCTCAAAGTCTTTCGAACACACAAGAGACAATGCCTTCTTATTAAAGTATGAACGATTCTCAGTATTGACCTTTTCATCAATTCATGCATGTCTGCATTCTCTCCAGGGTTACTCTTCTCGTCAATCTTCACGTATTTTCAGTAGCTAGTTACCTTAAATAAACTGTCATAGTAACTGTTGAAGCTTCTAAGTTATAAATAACTAGGGACCTTGCCCACACTTATTTGAAACTCTGGATATAAAAAGATCTATCATTTGTTATTTAACACTGAAAACAGCATGAGTTGAAGTGTCTTTAGTAAATTAATTTCTGAATGAAACTTGTATAACTTGTGGAATGAAATGAACAAATGATTATGAATCTTCAGTTCCAATCGGATGGAAACATATATATTTAACTAGATACACATTTAATCTATGGTGTAAAAATTTGGCTCCTTAGGTTCCTTGTGTCTTCTTTTCTGTGCTTTCTTTTCTATGTTGTGCGAGTTACTCGATGCATATCTTAGTTTGTTCTTGGTTGTGCATTACTTAGCTTGTTGCATATTAGATGTCGGGTTCGGATGATATTAATATATCAAAGCATTCATTTAAAGTGCTTGGCATTTGAGCTAGTTCTGCAAACAATAGATTTGAATTATTCTCATGTATTCGTGTGGTTTGATTCAACATATATTACTTTATGTATGCGTGCATTATCCGTTTCCGAATTATCCGTTCCCGATCCGAATCCGTCATATATCCGACCCGTATCCGTATCCCGAATTATCCGGATTCGTATCCGGATCCGGTTAGCCGTATCCGGTTCGAATCCGGGAAAAATATGGGTTAGGATACGGAAGAGCAATATCCGCCAGATCCGACCGTTTTCACCTAGGCGTGGGCGCGCGGAGCCAAAGCGTCGGCGGCTGCGTCGCGTGACTGCTGCGGGCGTAAGCAAGGCAGCCAGCGGCGTGGTCTTCGATGCAGCAGGGCACGCACGAGGGGGACATGAGGGAGGCACTTCGCAGCGCATGAAGCGAGGCCCCATCGAGGTATGCTGGCGGCTCATGCGTCTGGCGAAACCGGAGGCACTTGCAGCGATCGTTAGGCGGTTTGCATGCGAGGCCCCATCGAGGTCGTCGCCGCCGTCCGCAGCGCTTCGCCGAATCCGTGGCGCACCTCGCAAGCTGCGTCCGCGTGGCGATCAAATTCAGGCGTAGCGAAAAGCGATCGATCGGGCGAACGCAGCGTCCAGTGTAGAAGATTTCGCCCCGGCGCAGCAGATCGAGGCAAGGCGTGATTTTCGGCGAGGCAAGATCGAGCAAGGTCTTCGCAGCGCAATGATCGAGGAAGCGGCGGGGTGCACGAGGCATCACGCCCTAGGAGTTCGAGACACGACGCGTCACATGCATTAATTCCCATGGAGAAGCAATTAAATCGAGAGAAAGCAGAGCTCGCCATCCGACCACTTGGAACCGGGCCAAAAATAGTCGTGAGCTAAGCGGCTAAGTCTTTTTAATATTTAAATTATGCATTCAAATATGCAACTTAATTTTCATATATATCCAAGTGGCTTAAAAAATTATTCAGATCACGCGGGTAGTTTTTTTTTGCAAAAAGATATATACTACTCCGATTCCTCTCTGATTGTTGTTTCAGGAAATTATTTTGGTGTCGGTATTAAGCCTGACACATATAATGCATCGAGGCGCTAAACCTGGCGCTTCCACCGATCGATTCGTCGATTATACGAAACTTCGGGTCAGATCGCTCGACCCTCGCTTTTCTTGGCTACTACAAACAACCCAGGAGCGTCAACTCCGGCACGGCCACGAGCCTACGCTTGCGCCGGCGCCAAACTTAAGACGCTAAGAGCCTCGCCGCGCCCGAAGCGCCATCTTCGACGCGACCAGAGCCTCGCCGGCGCCTCGGCGCCGCTGCGAAGCGCCAACTTCGCACGGCCACGAGCCACGCCGCGCTTCGAAGCGCCACCATCGGCGCGGCCACGAGCCTACGCTGCGCCTTCGAAGCGCCACCATCGGCACGCTAAGAGCCACGCCTGCGCCCGGCGCCAACCGGCGACGCCACGAGCCACGCGCGCCGAAGCGCCACCATCGCAGACGGCTAAGAAACCGCGCTGCGCCAGCGCCACCATCCGGCACGCTAAGAGCCATGCTGCGCTTCGAAGCGCCATACTGCAGACGGCCACGAAGCCACGCCGCGCCGAAGCGCCAACCGGCACGGCTAAGAGCCCGCGCTTGCGCCGAAGCGCCAACCGCACGGCCACAAACCACGCTGCGCCCGGCGCCAACCGGCACGACCAAGAGCCTACGCTGCGCCCGAGCACCAACCGGCGACGGCCACGAGCCTACGCTGCGCCGAAGCGCCAAACTTTAAGACGGCCAAGACTTACGCCGCGCCGAAGCGCTATACTCGGCGCCACGAAGCCTCGCCCGGCGCCAGCGCCAACTTCTGACGCCACGAGCCTACGCTGCGCCCGAAGCGCCAAACTTGCACGGCCAAGAGCTTACGCCCGCGCCCCGAGCGCTATACTCGGCACGGCCACGAGCCTCGCCCGGCGCCGAAGCGCCAACCGGCAGACGCCACGAGCCTCGCTGCGCCCAGCGCCACCTTCGGCTCGACTGCAAGCCTATGCCTACGCCACGAGCAAGGACGACACGATCGTCAACAACACATGGAGCATAAAGCAGCTAAGTCACTGTTTACTCAAATTATGTCATTATAAAATTATTGGCTTTCTTGACTTGCTACTTAGTTGATCCTCAACTAAGCAGTAAGTCGGGGGCTACACCTAATAGTGTTGCGCATGCGCAACACTCTTTGGGTCGTTTATTGTTTCCTACATTAAGAAATACTGTTCGTTTGCGACTTTCCTCTTGACTTGCTACTTAGTTGATTCTCAACTAAGCAGAAAGTCGGGGGCTACACCTAATAGTGTGCGCATGCGCACATCTATTTCTGAGTTGTATTTTTCTTCCTTTACTTAACGATTGCAAATAAATCCGAGTGCGTCGATTCCGAGTTGTGAAGCTCTGACCCCATGAACGGCGAACTTTAGTCGCCCAAAATGCGTGCCTGGGAAAGAGGGCCATGAGCCGACTCCCGACGCTCGGGGGCTAAACTAGTCGGGCAGAGTGCTTAAACAAAAAAGAGTCAAAACCACTCGGATAAATTCAAAATCAATAAGAAAAAGGAGTAAAAAACCCCAAGATTATACACAAACCAGTCGGACATCACATCCAAAGTGAATTGTTTTACATTGCCTAAGTTCTGCATATACATGATTTCAGGGCTACTAAATTTGGATGCGACGCGTGCGGGCCAACGTTTCAACGACGACATCAGCATCAAATGAATTTAAAAGGAGCGGCGCTGAATTTCGCCTTGAGCGGAAAAAGCGTTTTGACTTCTGCATATCGTTGAGGATGCGGTATGTCCCATGATGGGCCACCAGCTGTACGCCGCGACAGTTGGGAATAGTTCAACGCGTGGAGTTCTATTGAGTCCTTCACGATCTCTTTGCCTACAATGGGCACTCGGCTGGAAAGAAAAACCAGTCGGGAAACTACATCAAGAACTGGAAGCACTCGGTGTGAAGCATAACTCAGCTGGGCTACAACCAGGAAGGCGGCAACTCGATCGCAAAGCACTCGGGGGCTACTGTGGAGTATATGGACCCCGGGTATCTGCATGGCAGGACATGAGGGCCACCCGGGAGGGGATAGGCCAAGCCGGATACATGAAGATAGGTATTGCCCAAGAGGCGGTGCCATCTTGCGAGAAGGAAACCAGAAGATAGAGCCCGACCCGCTTAGGAGGATACAATTGTAATCCTATCCGCTATCATATTAAGCGGATAAGGAAAGAGATATAATCTCCACCTTATGGCGATTAGGACTCTCCTTGCAACCGCCTCCTCCGCTATATAAAGGGGGTGGGGGAGAAGGAGGAAAAAAAGGACAAGACAGAACATCTCATCAGCTATTAGCTAGCCACATATAATTCCAGAGCACAGGACTAGGGTATTATCTCCACATGAGAGCCCGAACTCAGATACATCGGGTGTTCTTGTGCTACCATCGAGTTTGGGTCCAGCGCGTAGCCCCCTTTTCATTATTGTCGGTAACAAACGACGACAAGTACTATAGCAAATCCAATTTTTTTTTTAAATTTTAAATTCGGCCAGTAGTTCAGATCTCGTCCTGCCCTGAAATCCGAAATTTCGTCGAATTTTTGAACCCTACCACAGCCACCACCAGTCACCAGAGCTAGCGGAGTAACTGGATCTTTTACCACTAGTTAGCAGTAAGTGCAAGTTTCTTTATTTTATGTCTACTGCATTTTTCAAGAGAATTTTATTTGGTGATGCTTTAAATTTTTTGGAGATAGAGTCCAAGTCGTGTGCGACTCTGAGCGTATTATGATAAGATACAGATTTAGAGATAAATTAAAGATAGATTTTGGCTGTAATATAGTTGAGATTGACACTACAAATAAAGGTGTGGGGATCCTATATGATACACACAAACATAAAACTATTCCACAAATTATTCTACATGGTATCAAAGCCAAGCCCAAGAACTTACCTCTGAGCCTCTGCCGCTTTCGATTCTACCCTCGATCCAGATCTGTTGCGATCTGTCACTATCGTTCGTTGTGACTCACCTCGGGAGTATCACGTCGCCATCACCATCCCGCTTGGGTAGGCAAGCCACCAGTGCCGCCTAGCCTTGGGGCGTGCAAATCATGTCATCGCCCATGTGCCGCAGCGCTAGAGGCAAGTGAGGAGAGGAGCCACCGTGGTGGAGAAGTGACGAAAGTCGGGGATCCCTTGGATTCATCATTAATTAGTAAGGAGAGGAATAAGAAGGCCAGCACGCAGAGAGGAGAGGCTGGCTCGCTCAAGCGTGAGGCTGCTCAGTCACACAACTAAGAGGAGAGTAAAAGAGGAAGGAGCTTAGAAGAGGAAAAGAAAAAGAAAGAAGGTTGGCTGCCAGGAGAAAAAGAAAAGAGAGGGAGAGAGAAGCTGAGAGGAAAAGGAAAAAAAATGAAAGAAAAAGAAAAGAACAGTAGAGAAAAGGGGGAAAGAGGGGGAAAAGAGAGATTTATGTGCACACGTTTGTGTATGAGAGGTGTGGGTGCTATGTTCGTGGTTTGTGTTAACATCAATGTTTGAAGGGTTGTCGTGATTGTAGAAAGACACACGACATAGTTGATGATCAGGGTGTATTGGTCGAGATTGAAGAGGAGTTATTGTTGTGTGACTATTGGGTCTAGTGTCGTTTCTAGAGTTGTAGGATTTGGTGTGGCTTAGACATATCGAAGGAATCATGTGTGTGCATAACATGTAACTGGATGCAGGAGGAAAAATATGAATAAGTTGCGTGGGTGTTGTGTTGTTGCTATGAAATGCTAGGGAACTCCTGGTAGGGTTCAGGCGTGAGAAAGAGAGAGGTTGCTGCTTGAGAGACAAAGTGAAGATTGCTTACTGCTTGAGAGATAGAAAGAAAAGATTGTTGTGAGGCTACGTGTAGTCTATAGGGGGAGAGTTTGAGAAGTGTTGTTGGTTGATTTGGGTTGTTTGTTGTGAGGCTGCGTGCACTCTACAGGGGGAGAGAGATTGAGAGGTGTTTTTTGACCGGTGTTGATGGTGAAGGTTTCAGGGCAAGTAGAGAGACCATGAAATAGGGGAAGAAGATTGCTTAAGGTGTGGCTTTGATGGTGTTGATATTAGAGTTGACAGTGAAGGTGCTCATTGGAGTTGGAGTTGGAGTTGGTGGTAGCTCAGGTGGAGACTGTGGTAGGAGCTAGTGGAGGCTATGGTAGAAGCTGGTGGTGGCTTTGGTGGAGGTTATGGCTATGATTTTTGTGTCAATGATAGCTATCTAGGTATTGGTGTTGCTATTAGAGGCCATGTTGGTGGAGAGGTGCGACAGATGTGTTGTTAGAAGACGGAAGCCAAGATGATTAGGGGCATGTTAGGAGAGATGGTGGTGGACAGGGTTGCTGGGGACTAAAGTAGGAGACAAGAGAGACCAAGGTTTGAAGCAGGTAGGTAGAGATAGAGGGGATCAAGACTGCAGGTGTGATGAAGGAGAGTGTTGACTTGATGTTGGTTAAGGCGTGGTTGAGGTGGTGATTATGTTGGTTACTATAGTCAATGGCGGTGTAAGTGAAGGCAATTGGAGGTTATGTTCGTGTGATGTGTTAGACACAGAGTTGATGGTGTGAACAGTAAGGATGATGGTCGTGGAGGTTGCGAATGACAAGAATGATGGTTTTGGAGGTGATGTTGACCATGGCATCAGATGTAGCTTTGGACGTTAGAGGTGGATGTCATAGTTATGGTATTCGTCATCGTGTTGGTGGTTCGGTATAGTAGTGGACTTGAGGGAAGTGTTGTATTATATAACAAGATGACCATGATAGTATTTCATGCCCATCTTGAGAGGGAGTGTTGGAGATAAGAGTCCAAATCGAATGAGATTGTTGGAGATAGAGTCCAACTCGTGTGTGACTCGGAGCATATTAGGATATGATTCAGAGTTAGAGATAAATTAGAGATAGAGTTTGGTTATAATATGGTTGAGATTGACACTACAAATAAAGGGTATGGGGATCCTAGGGATATACACGAACACAAAACTATTCCACAAATTATTCTACAAATGGAATGTGCTGCAACAGTTATGTGCTATATGTACAGATAAGTGAGAAGGGGGACATGGTAATGTAATATCCCATCACTTGATGTGCTCAAGATATTACAACCATTTATAGTTCTCATCACTTTACCATGATTTTAACCATAATTTCAACAAGTATTCTAAAATAATTATCACTTCTACTAAACATATTGACAAAAATTTGCATAACAACATTAACAAGAACAAGAACAAATTAAACATTGGAACCACACATCCAAGCACGCCCGAGTCCACGCACTCGGGAACACCCAAGTTTTCGCACTTGGGTACACCTGGATCATATGCGTCCGGGATTAATCTTTACCTTTTGATGACGACAAGAATCAATAATATAAAAACAATTAAATAAATGACTAAATTTCTCCAATAACATCAAACACCAACTAAATTCACACAACCTTTATTATGAATATGGGAGTCTATCAACTAAATTGGGTAAACACTGTATTATTCATGAGTGAACACTAAAACTAGATATTTGTGAAATATAATCTGACAAGTAACACAATGACGCTACTCCCATCCTATGCATGTCGCTTTCAATTATCACCTAAAATATTAAAATAAGGGTGAGTACATGACTCAACGAGTACATAATAAAATAATAATATAACCGTATATCACATTAATCTCAATAATCATCTTTGGGTGTGTCCACAACTCAGTAACATGGCCATTTATCACATTCATCTCATTAGTCACCATTCATTATTTGCAATGTAATGCAAATATGTCTAAATGCTCATACGCTCATCAAATAGTGTATACCAGTATAGCTGAGAGCACAACCGCCAATGTACACCCTCTACCTCCATCCTGTGGAGGTGGCTACCCAAATAGGTCTTTCTCAAGATCGCTTCGGGATAGTCATATAACTTTCTAACCGATCTGACTCATGCGCTTTGGACTAGTTATATGACTTTCTCACCGACCTAGTTTATATGTGTTTTTCATGATGTGAATGCAAATGATACAATACTTCTCAATAATCATTCGTCATGTACCAATATTACCAAGTGAACATCCACATCATATACTCATCATCATCATTATATCACATCATGTTAAACAAGAGTCAAGTAAATATAACATGGCATAAAAATTTAGATAACCAAAAGCAAGAATAAACAACCGTTTATTGTTCTATCATGCACTTGCCTTTTTACCCGTGAGGAACAAAATAGCCTGCGGTTGAAGCTAGATCTGTAATCACACCTCCTACAAAAGGTAAACCCATATCAAAATCATACCATAACAGTACATATGACAAACATAACATCATCACTCCTATGTACAACCCTAGACTTAACTTTCTCTCTTACTGGATAGTTTACCTTCTGCTGTCCTAGCAGTCGGAAGGTCATAATTCTAACTTAGGAGCCTAAACATAGCAAATCATATATGTTCTGAAAACTACAAAAGATTGTCTACAATTTTCTAGTTATCCATATTTTTCTATTAATTCATTTAATCCCTCGTTTCTAGCCCTAAATACCGATTTGTTGTATTACTGGACAACAAACTTCACAATTTTATAACTATTTTTATACAACTCTAAATGTAGCATACCATAGCATCTATGGAATCTAGGAAAAATTATCTATTTTTCTCTATTTATGGATAAAATTTAATTCGATTATTATCTAGCCCTAAACAACATATTAACACAACTGCTCTCAGCAGCGACGGTTCCGAACACCAAGCTTCTACATGCCTTAACTTTCTAACCCCTTAATCAAATTTATCATTCTTTGTTGGGATAGGATTTGGAATAGAATCCAAATCAATTAGAGATAAAATAGAAAGTTAGAGATAGAGTTAGGTTGTATTACGATTATAAGTCTCACTATAATTAAATGGTGTGTGATCCAATAGGGTACATGCAATTTACCTAATGTATAAGGTATCAGAGCCGTACCTGTGATCCGATCTACTGTCACCAATCCATTCCATTCCGCTGCACCCCTGTCGATATGCTTTGGTCCATTGCTCCACCATCGCCACTCTGGTTCGACTACACCATGCGGTCGCTTGCTCGAGGGGAGGCTGCACCATTGCTTGCTCGAGGGGAAGGGGGCACACCATGTCACTGTCACTCGAGTCAGTTTTTCCCCTAGGGACTGCACCATTGCTCGCTTGAGGGGAGGGGAGCACACCATGTCACTGCCACTCGAGTCAGTATTTCCCCTAGGAAGATGGCGCCCAGGTAAACCAATCTGGTGGAAAAAAGGGAGTCATCAGCTGGGTAAAAGAAAAAAGGAAAAGAAAAAATAAAAGTTTTTCTTTTTTAGTTTGTTGTTTAATGTGTATTAGAGGTACCACATTTGTGTCTTGTGTTGTCTTTGATACTTGAAGGATTGCCATAATCGTGGAGATACACGTGACATGGTTTTGTGATTGGCATTGCTCCAGTTAATTAGATGAGATGTCTCTAGAGGAGATTAAGGCTGTAAAGAAGCAGGAAGAGGACGCTACAATGAAGGCACTGGAGAGAGTTGAAGGGCGATTATTGAGTCAACTTCCTCATTTGTCACATAAGGTAACATGAGAAGCATATTATAGGATCTTTTAGTGATAGATATGATTCGTCTGAGAGTTGGTACATGATCATTTGAACTGAAGCTGGAGCTAATGCCGAATGATGTTAAGTTGAAAGGGAAGAAAAATTATCTGAGTAGGTCTCAAATATGTTTTTCATTGAAATATGTGAACTCATGAGCTATTTCAATTCATTTGAGTCTTTAGGTTGCTCTTTCAGCCTATCAGGGGCGGTGCTACCGGCCCTTGGGTGGTAGCACTGAAGGAGCGGTTTTACCTGCTGTTGGGCGATAGCACCGCATGAGTCGGTTTCAGCCAATCGTTTTCTCTCCATGTAGTCCAACCAATCATCTCTCCTCTTCATAACCCAAACCAGCCCTCATCTCCTCTTTTCCTCTCCTCTCTCTCCACTACCTTCTACTCCCAAAATCCTCAAAAGATCTCTCCAAAATTTGTGATCCCCTTTGCAAATATCTTGGTTCCTCATCTTTCTACTCCATCAAGACCATACCAAGAATCAAAAATATGCCTCCTCGCAGCGGTAAGGCTACTCACGAATCACTGAGAGGAAGATGTGTACCTGTCTCTCATGATAGCAATAGTGAAGATTCGGATACAATCGCAGCAAGAGACAGAGAAATAAGGAAGAAAATCCAAGCATAACTTGGTGGTGGCTCTCGGATCAGAAAAGGAAAGAAACCTATTTCAGAGCCAAGGAGTGAGAGTGAAGAGAAAGATAGCAGTGATGACAAGGATGTGGATATCGAGGGTGACAATGGCAGTGATGAATATCAAGACCAAGAGTTTGAGGAAGAGAATTTTGATGACTTCAACCCTTCTGTTGATCTAAGAAAAATAAAAGAGGAGAAGTATTTTTCTTTGAGATAGGCAAATCAATATATGTTGCCTCGTAGTGCTACTGTGGACAAGTTCAGGACAATGTTTTAGCAAAAGGTATACCATGAAATTTATCTAAATAAAGACTTTATTGATCACAAGTGGGTGAGTTGGGAGCACATCCGGAAGATTCCACTATTTGTTGTGTGCCTGAGCTTTTTTATGGAGTTGGACTAGCAGAGTTCATTAGTATGAGGTGTGACTACAAGAATCCCAAGTGTGCAAATGTCAACTCTTCATTCATATGCACACTTTTAGGAGGAGTTTTCAATTAAATATTGTGGTTTTAATAATGTTTTGCTTCAAATGCACCACTTCATCTCAAGAAGCAAATATTGTTAAAACAAAATTCTTGAGTATAAAACATGACTTTCTTGTTGTATGCTTAAGATATAAATTCAATTCATTTCTTATGTTAGAATTGTCATCAATTACCAAAAAGGGGGATTGAAAGCATCTAGGCCCCCAAGTCAATTTGGTTTTGGTAATTAATGATAGTTGCAGTTAAAGGACTAATATTTTCTTTTGAGAATGTTGAAAATAGGTTGGTCTGGCAATCGTGGAAGCATGAATATGGTGTAAAAGAAGATTAACGCATCAAGGGAAATGGTTAAGGTATAAAATTTAAGAACCTTTAGCTTTTGTCGATCTCGATGCTTTAGAGAAAGATTGGATTGCTAGAATAGGTGATGTACTATCAAGAGGGGTCTTGGCTATTAGTTTGAAGTTGATAGATGTTTAGAGGCTCAAATTATACTTACTTGAACTCATGCATTCATTTGCACTAAATTATATTTGAGCAAAAACACAAGAATCAGTTAAGTACCTTGGTGGCCTGCTAAGGGCGGTGCTACCGATCGGGCGGTAGTAATGCCCCCCATGCGGTGCAGAAAAACCAAAAGGGCTAGAAAGCCAGGCACAGTGGCTGATGCTACCAGTCAGTGGTAGCACCGGTTGACCCTTGGTGCAATTTTTCCACAAGGGGTGCAATTCGGCCATGTTGAGGAAAATTGAGCCCAATGCTATCGGCCCTAAGGCGGTAACACCGGTCTGACTATGCTAAAGGTTACTGATAGTGCATTTAATGCATTGTAGCGACCGTTGGCCCTAGAGGAGCAGTGCTACTGGCCCAAGGGCGGTAGCACCTGGTTTCTAGGGCATTTTATGCCAATGGTCATATTGGTTAGTGGAGGTTATAAATCTCCCTACTTGCATTCTAAAACACTTCTTATACCTCATTGATCATGTTTGAGCTCTAGCTAGCCTTCAACTCATTCTTGTGCATTAAATTATCATTTTGAGAGTTAGTATTGAGCCTTTAGACACTTGACTCAATCACAAGTCAGCATCAAGACTTGTTATTCTTGGAGATTGCCGCCTTCTAGATAGTTTGGAGATGATTATGCGTAGTGAGCTTCTCAACGAAGGTTGTGAGGAACCCCGGCAAGCTTGTGAAGGCCGGAGTTCATCTACCCGGAGCGGGAAAGAACTACCAAGTGATTAAGGGAGGCTCGTGTGGATTGGAGCCAGCTTGAAGTTGATCAAGCTACCTCAACGTGGATTAGGGGAGACCGGCAAGTCTTTGAGACCACAGGATAAACCATTCATCAATTTCTCTCTTGTGGTTTGGAATTTCTTTTCTCGTGTGTAATTTTCACTCCTAGCAATTTTAGTGTATTGATCTTGTGTTTTGGATTATGTTATTGATTAGCTTTAGGTTTTCGGTGCACTTAGTGTAACCAAGAGAATGTAGGCCTTAATTACCAAAATTGTAATTTTTGCTTAGACAATTTATTTATTGCAATTAGAGCCGAAGGATTTGAAAATTCTCTTATTCACCCCCTCTAGTCGGTCATCCTTGATCCTACAACTCGCTGACTCACGCTGCGCTGTCTTTCCTGCCAGCTCCCCATCGCTGTGGTAGGTTGCTTGTCATCCCACTCTCGTGCTCTCGCTAGCTCCATGGCATCCATTCTCCACAACACGTATCAAATGTCTTTAACTTAGTGGGCTACCATGTCCCCACAAAGGAGGAATATTGAGTTGTGCCTTCTCTCTATGGTCTTTGCATGCGTCTAAGATTTGAGTGTAGTTGTGCAAGCAGCAAGTAGAGTCAGTAATTGCCAAATTAGACCTCCAATAAACAGTGACCCACCAAATCACATGGTACATGAAGCAACTCATTCACATAGCAAAGCTTCTTCTTTCTCAGTCTATACCCGACCATATATGTATTTGCTATCACTATACCAAAAATTGAACACCGATACTAAAGAGCACTTAAGGTCTAGTGGCTACAGCCTAGAGGGGCTCTAATCTAACGGAGCCCCCGCTAGCTACGCTCCCTGACAACTGATAAGAGATGACTGGAAGAAGCTTGCACGGTTGATTGTTACTTTATTAGCCTATTTTGCGCCCCGAGGGGTGATCTTGATTCCTTTGATGGAGCTGGCCACTGTGTTTGGCCTATTTCGACTTTTCGAGGATGACGCCGAGTGGCATCCAGATCATGCATTGGCTTAATCAATCCATTAAGCATCTAGAAGTAAAAAATGACCAGTTCAATCTTTAAGATGATAAAATTATGGGTAGGCATTTACTATTAACAAGAAAATTATACTCCCTCCGTCCTAGTATATAGGGCGCATAACATATTTCGCAAAGACCAACGCAGCTTTAGAGGAGCATATCCTAGGCTCATTTGCCCCTCATAAACTCATGTTGAATTTAATCCCGCCAGCCATTCATTAGCCTCACTCGTCGTGTAGATGATTGGTATCCATGCGATTTTGCCACAATGTTAGCTGATTTTCTCTCTCTTTGGTGCATGGCTTATGTAAATCCTATGCCCAGCTCTCTCTCTTTTTCTCTCCAGTGCATGGCGCATGCAAATCTTGTACCCACTCTCTCTCCTTCTTTGCATGGTGCATGCAAATCTTGTTCCCACGCTCTCTCTCTGGATTTTTCGAGCTCATGATTTGGCATCGGTGCAAAAACTGTGAAATGGCGCCATCCAAATTTTTAGAAGCCAGTTGGTTCCATCCAAATTTTTAGAAGCTCACTCCCTCTCTACACTCCTCTCTTCCTATAAGAACTCAATGAACATTGAAGCCCTCTTAACCAGATCGAGCAATGGCTTCTTTAGACCTTAATATTCTGATCAATTGGGAGGAGGTTGATGAGTATGAAGGATCGGTGATCGACTTGAACCATGATCTAGAGTGGGATTAAGGTAAGAGAAGTTTGCATGCTTGAACCATGATCTATTCCCATTCCTTTACATTTAAGATTGGATTGATCATCTCGTCAGCGCTTCTACTTGTACAAATGCGGAAGGAGATGGTCGTGTTGATGGTGCGGGAGACCATGCACATGGTGACAATGATGGAGGTGGTGCCAGCGAGGAAGAAGTTGATGCCGGAATGAGTAAGCTCATTTTTTGTTTGCTCGCACAAGTATCAGAATTTTTATTCTCGAATTAGTAACAGTACAAAGAGCTACAAGTATTTTGTGAGCCGTGTACATATGTGTTCAGCTCGCACGAGTAGTTTGTTCAAAAGTGTTCTTTTGTGTACATATGCGTTCGGCTCACACAAGTAGTTTGTTCATATGTGTTCGGCTTGCGCAAGTACTTTTGTGTATATATGTGTTCTGCTACAAGTATTCGTTCACTCGCATAAGTAGTTTGTTCGACTCATCTATATATGTGTACTTAGACCATGCGTTGTTTTTTGTTAGATTAGTAATAGCACAACATTACTTATGTGTACTTAGAGTATTTGATGAAATACAATTGTGCTTGTAGATCAAGATGGCAATGTCAGAAGGAGCAAACAGTACACTGATGATCAACGCCAAGCCATATATGCCATGCTTCTAGAGAGAACATCTTTTGGCATTTTGAAGCGTGGTGTGACGAAGTACATTGTTATTGAAATGAGCATGCCTTTGAGAGTTCTGCAGCGGATATGGCCGCAAGAGAGTAGCCTTCAACCCCGAAGCTATAAAAGAAGTTCCTTTGAGAGAACGAACTACTCTCCGAGATCTAGCCAGTGCTTTGAGTATGTCGAAGAGCACGTTGTTTAGGCGGATGAAAGAAGGGAAGTTTAGGCGACACACGAATGATATAAAATTTACATTAACTGAAGATAACAAGAGAGCACGGGTTCGTTTTTGCCTCTCAATGCTAGATAGCATTAGCTTGCCACATGAACCCACTTTTGAGGGAATGTACAACATTGTGTACATAGACGAGAAGTGGTTTTATCGCACGAGGAAGTGCCAGAATTACTACTTGGTGCCAAATGAGGACAAATTGGAGACAACTACACAGAGCAAGAAATTCGTAGAGAAGGTGACGTTCCTCGCGGTAATTACGAGGACTAGGTTTGACGGGGATGGTAATGTTATATTCGCAGGAAAGATAGGCATATTTCCTTTCACTTTCGTAAGAGCCGGCGAAGAGAAGTAGTGCGAATAGGCTTGCTGGTACCTTGGTAATGAAGGTTATGGCGTCTATTACCAAGGAAACAAGCCGTGAGTATCTTGTAAGCAAGGTTTTGCCCGCGATTAAGGAGAAATGGCTAGCTGAGGAATTTGGCACCCCTATATTCATCCAATAGGACAATGCTAAGATGCACATTGCAATCGATGATGATGAGTTTTGTCATGCGGCAACTGGAGATGGTTTTGACATAAGGTTGATATGCCAACCACCCAACTCTCCCTATCTCAATGTCTTAGATCTTGGTTTCTTTGCAGTCATTCAATCCATGTTTCAAAAATCATCGCCAAGTAATGTTGAAGATATTGTCGCCAAGGTAATCCATGCTTTTAACGAGTATCCAATTGATACGAGTAATCGTATTTTCCTTACTCACCAATCATGCATGCAAGAATTTTTGCGTTAAAAAGGAGGACAACACTATGCAATCCCACACTTGAAAAAGTAATCACTAGAGAGGAGTGGTGTTCTTCCAGTTAGGTTGCAATGTGACCCAGAAATTATGAACGAAGCAACTGAGTACATCAATTAGATTATGTTCTTGCAAATGTAATCGAACCATGCATGGAGTTCTGAATTTCTAAGTGAACCTATATTGTTTGTCTTCCCCTAGCTAGATTCATCGTTGTTCTTGGAGATAGTGTCCTCCGCAGCGACATCGTGTACCTTATTGATCTCGGGTAAGAGTACATTGCAGTCGAACTCGTCGAGGCCGTAGATCCAAGTTGTAACCATATATTCGTTGTGGACGAGACTGCAGTAACAACACGGAGTCTTGCGTTTGTGCCTATTAGGTGGGATCTTGTTATCACACACGTCGGTTTTGTCACCGTCGTTGGTGTCGTCGCCATCGTCGAGCCCGGCTAGGAGGCTATAGTCGTAGTCCTGCACGCACTTCTGCTTGCGGTCGCTGTCGTCTGTTGTCACCGTCGTCGAGCCTTGCGAGCGCGCGCTTCTGCTTCTTGTCACCGCCGTCGGCTTCGACAAGCCCGCACTTGTGCATCTTGTCGCCATTGTCGTATTTGGTGAGCCCGCATTGCTACTTCTTATCGTCGTCGTCGACTTCGGCGAGCCTGCGCTGCTGCTTGTTGTTGCCATCATCGACTTCAATGAGCCCACGCTGGTACTTCTTGTCGTCGTCGTCGTCGAGATCATCAAGTGTTGCTCCACAGGCTTGGATGCACTTTGGAACAAGCACATGGCGCGGCATTGCCATTCTTCTGAGCGTTAGACCAAGCGTCCCAGGCAAAAGCTAACAAAGCGTCACGCTTGCGTGCGCTCATCTCCCAAGCATCGCATGCTGTTTTAAAACAGCCATGCATGCAGATGGTGGGAGCATTCTGAGAACAATACACTGCAATTTGATAGAACACCTTGTATTATGGGATGGAGGCAAAAAATTAAAATGCCCTGTATTGAGGAATGGAGGGAGTATATCATAAGGGTCCTTACAAGATGGCCTTGCACCATTGGTGAAAATTTGAGGAGGCTGACTAGAGGAGAGTGAATAGACACTTTTAGACTTCATTGGTTAAAACTAGATTTTATACGTCAAAACGTAAATTAAAATGATTGACCTTGTTTTTTTAATGCGTTCTTACAGTTTAGAGTTGGTGCTATAAAGGCATGTTTGGTAGAGCTCCAGATTCCAGCTTCATCTAAAATCTGAAACTTGTAGGCTAAATTAAAGTGAATTAAGTTTATATTTTTGGTCTAAAATGTAAACAAGATGATCTATCTAAACACTCTTAATGTACTTACAGCTTCAGTTTCACGAATCTGGTAAAGTTAGAATTTTCAGCTTCACCAAATTTACGAATCTGGAGAAGCTGAATCCCTGCCAAACACATACTAACTATCTCAAATTGAGTTTAGTTGGTAGCTTTGTCTCAATGTTTTGTGTAAACAGTCATTCTAACTTTTAAATAGAGAAATTTTACAGTAGATAAGACAAGTAATAAGTATTGGTAGTATAAATCAAATCTAACCATCCATTCCTCAAGGGTATTTTAGACTTTTTCTATCCATTCATAAGGGTATTTTAGACCTTTCCTAATTCGTTCACAGTTTTGGATTCATCGAATATTTGGTGATCTTTAGAGGCTTCTTATCTATTCATCCGCCATCCATCAGTATCACAGGATGCGTTTTACCGTAAATGACAAATAGTATGACAGAATTTTTTTACCATTTTACCTCTCTCTGAATTTTACTACTAATGCTACAGGTGGTAGTATAACTAGATCTAAATTGATTTCAACCATTAGATTGAAAAGAATAGACGGTTTATATTGATTTTAATCCACTGTAAAAAAAAAGCTAAAGATGAACAGTTGTGGTCGTAGTCTTAAAAAACTATATAAGGGGCAGTGAAGCAATCGCTTACGAAGAAACTAAAAATGTTGTGTATTTTTTTTGAAGGGTCGTTTTGAGCAGTCACGCGGCATCTATGCGCCCATGGCAGCAAGTCATCAGAGCATCGCTTGTTGAGTACTCGATTCGATTCGGCTTCGTGATTCGTCCTTCATGAGAGCAAGGATGGCACGCATACACGTCTATATTGGTGGGAGTTGAGATGGGGTTTTTTCACCGGTCTATGTCCAGTAGGTATGATATAGCACGCATACACATCAATCGGTATGGTAAATCCATGCTAAGCATCCCGGTCTATGTCCAGTAGGCATGATATAGCACGCATACACATCAATCGGTATGACAGGTCCATGCTAAGCATCGTGGTCAAATATGATAGATGACACGATACAATAGGTCTGTATGAGCTGTGTTTAGAACGACACAATACAAAACAAATTGGAGGCAAGCACGACAAGCGGTAGGGTACATCGTGGCATGCTGTCCTCGTATACAGAGAAAAAGGAGACAATAGAGATACCAAAAGGTGGAGAATAAAAAGTAGAGAGTACATGCTCACTGACACCAAACGCGCGCAACGAGCCAATGCTTTACCATGCCACTCGCTGAGTATGCTCGTGACACTGTACGCATTCGTCTTCCCACTTGCCTCATATGGCTATCGACGCCACCATATCAAGTACTACCTCCATTCCAAAATATAAGGCACGCACGCATTTCAAGATTCAAATTTTGAAATCTTTGACCAATGATTTGTCTAACTATATAAAAATTTTGTGATATAAAAGTGATACCATTGAATTCATATTTGAAAGTACTTTGTAATGATAGTGATTTTGTTTGTATGAATGATATTGGATAAGAGAAATCAAAGGTCAAAGTATAGTTTAGAAGACCGTGCCAAGTCAAACCACGCCTTATATTTTGGAATGGAGGGAGTATATGTTACCTAAAATGTATGCATGATCTCGAAAATGGAGAGATGATAGTATGTATGCATATTGTTACTTTATATCTTTCTATACCAGTGGATCTTACTTTGTGGTGTAAGGTTTTTAAAATAACTTTGTATCATCTATGAATAAATCAAATTTAATTCTTTTTTTCTAAATAATTGTGTGTATCTGATCCTGATAGCGGTTGATGTTTGCTTCTCGTCCTTAGCGCCATTCACAGAGACAGGCTGACGATAATCGTGTTCACGACTTCACAAGCCCAACAGAACATAATCTAAATCAACACAGCAAGACATGTTCTAAGTCACATCTAGATCTCATCAGCAAGTTAAGCCACCACGACGCAACGAGATGGTCATGCCGGGCACACACGACACGCCGCGCCCGGTATGCCCAAACCCCTTGGCGGGAGATCCAAAGAAGTTCCCGCTCGGAGGGACGCTGCAGAAACTGTCGCTGGATTTCAAGCGCCTCCCATATTGAACGGGTTTAATTTGATTCGGTACTCAATTTTGCTTTTAGATAAGCATGGCATGCTCAGTTCCAAGGGAATATATCCTGTGCAAATAAGTATTCGGTGAAACCTTCATGCAACCCAACTAAGAAAAGTTTCAAAAAAATCTAAAAAAAATCATGGATATACATCTCAGCTTACCCCACCTACATATAAAATTTCATGATCAAATTCGTCCTGTGCTAAGAGTAATAAAAAAGACAAACTTGATCATGAACAGAAACATGATCAACTTTGTTGTTTTTGTAACTTCTAGCACAGGATGAATTTGATCATGAAATTTTATATGTAGATGAGGTAAGCTGAGATGTACATCCGTGATTTTTTTTCAGAATTTTTTAAAACTTTTCTTAGTTGGATTGTACGAAGGTTTGACTGAATACTTATTTACACAGGATATTTACCCCAGTTCCAATGTCCTAAACCCGCACCAGAGCAAAACTGCAGACGGCCTGAGTTTATAAACGATTATATGTAATTTTTTGGGTAAAACCGTTCAAGCGAGTTACCGGTTTGATCATACAATTTCCTTTCGATAATCTCGAAAGCATAAAACTGAAATGGTAGAAACACGAATGCATTATCTACAGTCAAGACATCTCCCTCCAGTAGACTGCTCTCATGGATCGCACTTGGGACACGTGGCATGGTTCTTCTGCGGGGCCCCTTGGCAGTAGAAGAACTTATGTGGGCACCTCAGCAAGCAGTTATCCGCCAAGCTCACCACCGTGCTGCCCTCCTTCAGCTGCCTCATCTGGCTCGGCAGGGCTCCGCAGAGGTAGTTCCCTTGCAGCATCAGCCTGGCAAATGGCACCCACTTGTCCGTGGCTTCCTCCGCCGCGACACGAACGGCGTATCCGCTCGGTATGCCTCCGGTGAACCGGTTCCGGTCAAGCCCGACAGCCGCGAGCCGCGGCATCGCCCCAAGGCACCCGGGCAACCGCCCCGTGAGGCTGTTGCCGCTGAGGTCCAGGTCGACGAGTAGGCTAGACGCGCCGCCGTCGGGCGCCTCCTCGACCGTTCCGAGCTGGTTGGACCCCAGCCGCAGCTGCTGCAGCGCCGGGTGCGCGAACGCGGCGCCAGGAACCGTGCCGGTCACCGCATTGCCGGTGAGGTCCAGCACGCGCATCGCAGGGAGCGCAGCTAAAGCGGCGGCTTGCAACGGCCCGGAGAAACTGTTGTTACGTGCCACCACGGACAGGACCGAACTCGGCAGCCGCCCGGGCGCGTCCAAGAGCGAGCCGGACAGCGCGTTGCAGCTCACGTCGAGGTAGGCGAGCGAGCGCATCTTGCCCATCCTCGGCAGGGTTCCTGTGAGTCTGTTGTACTGCAGCTCCATCCGTGTCAGGGCGCTCAAGGACGCGACCTGCGGCGGTATCCGGCCAGAGAAGGCGTTGCGGGAGAGGTAGAGCTCCAGCAGCGACGAGGCGGGGGTGAAGAGGGATGCCGGTATCTCGCCGGAGAAGGCGTTACCAGAGAGATCAAGGACGCGGAGGCTCGGCGGCAGCGGCGCCCCCGTCGGGAGCGCGCCGTGGAAGCGGTTGCTGGCTAGGGAGAGGAACGCGAGGAAAGGGAGCGAGGCGAAGACGGGCGCGGGGAGCGCGCCTGAGTATCCCGCAGGGTCGAGGGAGACGCCGGTGACGCGGAGGTGGGAGGAGTTGCGGGGCGCGTAGCAGCGGAGGCCGCAGGGGAAGTCGGCGCAGGGGTCGCGCGCGAAGTCCCACGACGCGAGGCAGGAGAAGGCCGGGATGGTGGCCGCGTCCACGGCCGATTTCAGCGACGTCAGCGCGGCCGTGTCCCCCGGGAAGGTGGCCGTGGGAGCGTACAAGGCGGCCGCGTGCTGGAGCACGAGCAAGAAGAGGAAGGGCATTGCTAGCTGGACGCGAGTACCAGAGGCCATTCTCGCATCGATCGAGGAGAACGGAGAGGATGGGAGAGGGAGACGAGCCGTGGTGGTGGAGTGTGTCGGCTTTGAGCTAAAGCTGTGGAGGTTGGTTTGCTTTGGCCTTTTGAGTGAGCGGGATCAGTGAGTGGAGTGTGAGCAATGCCGGTCGGTCGGTCACGCAGAGTGCTATTCTAAATGGCACTAATCTTGCGGCGTGTCCGTGTTCCCCGGGAAAACCGTGCAGAAAAGGGTCAAACAAGAAGACAGAGCCGTTTCTTTTCCGCTTTGTTTTGTTTTAGACTTCGTTCTGCATTCGGTGGGCGTGGCGATGACAGCCTTTTGCCTCTTGGGCGCGTATCATGATTCGTCCTTAGGATTACAGTAGGAGGCGGCGGTAGAGTGCCGTTCACTCACAGATCAGAAGGCGCATGCATGGCTTTATTTTAGACAACGGGGGTGGCGTTGGCGTGTCAGCCAGTCGACGAGAATCCATGTTCGCCGTTCGAATTCGAATTGATCACTCTTTTTTAAGCCATGGAAACAACAGCACAGCTGGAAAGTTCGAACACTAACCATCCGAGCCACCAACGTGCTGGCCATGCACAAACGCCTGTGGCACACTATGACGCCCAACTAGGTCTAGAAGAACACTTTGAGTTTCTCTTCCATCCTCTGCATGGCATGTATATAGTAGTATTTAACTTCGAGCTAACAAAATGTCTGGCAGATGCAATTGGCTTCTGTACAATCTGGATGAAAGATTACCTCGGAGATCAAGTTCAACAACATAAGGAGTTTCCTTGAGATCTCTAAATATGCGCTTAGCACGCATAGAGTACCTACAAGAAAGGGAGTAAAGAGGCATTTGCAAGAAGTCAGGAATGTTATTGGTACCAGAGAATTCATAAGTTATCAGACCATATAAGAAGTGTTTATGATTGTAACAATTTAAAGGAGGAAACAAGATCTTGTTAGTCGTTAACTTGTTATGTTCAATACTACTCAATCTCTGTTTCTTGGAATTAAACATTCCTCATGAATTTGAGATAGAAATGCAAGCATGCACATCTCAAGATAGAACTTGCACACTGTATTCACCTTCTGTGATCTGCAACTGAATAAGTTTTTAAGTTTTCAGTTTTTATATGTTGAAATGAACATGAATATCCTACCAAACGTTGACCTCTGAAATATATGCCTACCAAACAGACTATTTTCAAGAATTGGAAGGAACCAAGGTCCAAACTTACACCCAAGTTTATCAAAAGAAATACATCTACATTGCATCATTTGTCATGATAACTGAGATAGAAACATGCAATACTGAAATCACTTGGTTGGCATCAGATAGGTAGCTTCCTTTTCAACGGTACAACAGCTTGTAGCAATTTATCCTAAAGGAAGGAAAAAAACATAAATTCCACATTTTCCTGTTATGTGATTATATCCCAACTGCACTACATTCTAGGAGGCAAATATGCTGGTCGTATTCTAGCGTGCATATGTCTGAATGAAAGCATACAACAATAACTCTTTTCCTCTCAACTCATTATTATCCAAGTAACAAGCCAACTAAGCCAGTTAATTTGGCAAATATACAAACATATTCGATTACATGGTACAGTAGTACACTGACATAATTTATGGGTCACCAATTGCCATTCCTAGTAGCATGATCTGAAACTATAGCATATTTTATTTATAGACCGGCATCTTAGATCACAAATTACAGCAACAGGATCTGCACACAATAACTCATATAGCACATTTAGGATAGCAGTAGGCCATGATCACAGTACCGGTTCGCCAAATTGAACTCTTATTCCACCAAACACGACAATGTTTCTGCCTTCTATTTTCAGTTCTAGAAAATAAACAGCTCATTTCCATCGAATAAATCTATGGAGCCACAGTTCGCAAGTACAAATACCACAATTAAGCTAATTTTCGCATCTTCCGGCTGTTCAATTGCATGGCGGATGTGCCTAATTCGCACTCCACCATCTACTCGACAAGAAATCCACCCAATTCGCGGCATCAGAACCCCTTTTCCTAGTAAACATGTGCCTAGGCAGCCATAACAGCTCATGAAATTCATGCGATCTCAGCGATGCGGCATCAAACAACCCGAAAATTTCCCAAAATCGCGAATCAAAAACAAGCAGAACGAGTTGCACAAAAGTTGGTGTTTGGGAGGGCTCACGGGCAGTAGCCAGTAGGTTTTGGAGAAGATGATGATACGGTTGGAGTAGACGGCGTTCTGCACGTAAGCCGACGGCGAGCGCGTCGCCGCCGCGGACTCCGCCACGGCGAAGAGGAGGAAGGCAGAAACCGCTAGTCTGATCTGAGCCACCCCCCTTCGACTTCGAGGCGGCGCCACGAGCCTGCGACCGTGCGTGAGTCTGGCCACACTGGTGTTCCGAGCCGGTGCTTCGCTTGCTTCTGTTTGTCATGCTAATTCCTGTATCCGGCCCATGGGCCATGGCCCACTGAGGCCACGGCTTTCGGCTGATCCGTTGGGTTTTTCGTTCTTCGTCCTATGTTACAAATTATGGTGATCCCAAGGTTTTTTAAAAAAATTGTAATCCTAGATTAAGTTTCTTTTGGCCACTTGGCTAGTTGAAATAGAACATGTTAGAAAAGAAATAAGAACATCGGTTAGATTAGTCTTGAAGACCATACAAAAGATGCCAATTTATAGCCGTCATCCTAATGATGCACTCTCTTTTCTGTCAAACACCTCACTCATCGTGACCAATGGTCCACTTACCCCTTTATTAAGGACAAGTCCACTTACGTTTTGGCAGTTCCTGAAAGCTGGCGCTTTCACCACCCAGGCACCCACCCACCGGCACCATTGCGGTCTCCTACGTACTTCCGAACTGTTGCCTCCCTTCACCAACGTGCAACCCACCACCCTCATGAACTGCAGTGTCAGCTCCTTTGCCCCCAAAAATCTTGGACCTCTTTGGAACATAAGATAAAAAAAAACACAGAGGTAGGAAAATTACAGCAATTCAACGTCATGTACAGTGAAATTCTACAGGAAACGAAACGCAAGAATTACTCGTTCAAGGTACAGAAATTTTGGAATTCGATGTTTGTTAGTAAGAAAGAGGAGAGAGAGAGAGAAATGCATTGGAACTCTTAAAGGAATTTGTAACATGATATTAGACTTTCTCCGACAGTGTTCAGAATTCTCTAAAAAGATTTCTTCTCTATATCTCTTTCCTCTTCAACAGCATTCCCCAAATCTCACTCTCTATTTTCTTCCTCTTATATTATAATAATATTTCATAACCGCTATATGAGCAACGTTTATTTTTTAGCGAAACAATTCGAATAGATATTTCTAAATATAGGAATTTAAAATTTATTCTAACAACCATCGTAATGGCTATGTTGTAACACTCACCTGCATTATTTTTGTAACGACTATATTTTTTGAGATATATATACATAGCCATTTACACTTCCAAGCTTTACCCATTTCTGAATGGGGAAAATATCCAGTGCAATTAAAGTTTTGGTGAAACCACCGTGCAACCCTACTAAAAAAAGTTTCAAAAAATTCTGAAAAAAATCATGGATGTACATCTCAGCTTACCCCATCTACATATAAAATTTTATAATCAAATTCATCCTATCTTAAGAGTAATAAAAAAGACAAATTTTCTGACAAACTTGAATAGTTCAAATTCACCCCAAATTTGTCTTTTTGTAACTTCTAGCATAGAATGAATTTGATCATGAAATTTTATATGTAGATGGGGTAAGCTGAGATGTACATCCATGATTTTTTCAGAATTTTTTGAAACTTTTTTTAGTAGGGTTGCACGGTGGTTTCACCAAAACTTTAATTGCACTGGATATTTTCCCTTATGAATGTTCACTATTTAGCATATCCCAATGTGTTTTCGCAACTTACTCAAGCATTTTCTCTCGGAAGACTCATCGTCGAGTGACAATGATGAATCTCTCTTACAGCAGCATACCTAGCACAAGAGCAAGATGAGCATGTGAATGCTCGATGCCATAGGGGTTCTGTTTTTGGCCATCAATACGTAGATCGCAATAGAGAAGAAGGGCATGACTGGCTATGCCGAGACTATTTTGCTGATTCTCTGGTCTACAGTCCAATCTTCTTTCGGCGCAGGTTTACAATGATAAATGCTTTATTTCTTTGTATTTTTGGTTGATCATCTTGTCTACGGCTTATTCTTCTTTTCGATGCAGGTTTAGAATGAGTCGTTTTCTATTTCTTCGCATATTGCATGCTATAGAAGTCTATGATGATTATTTTATTCAAAAAATAATTATACTGGAATAGACAGGTTATCTTATTCTGCAGCATTCCGAATGATAGGTTATGGAGTACCAGCAGATGCTATTGATAATTGTCTGCGGATTGCAGAAAACACTGCCATAGAGAGTCTTAAAAGGTTTATGAGAGCTATTATTGTTCTTTTTGGAGATGAGTATTTGAGATCTCTAAATGAGAATGATACTGCTAAATTACTTGCAATCGGTGAGGAAAGAGATTTTCCTAAAATGGTAGAAAGCATAGATTGCATGCACTGGAGGTGCAAAAATTGGCCTACAGCATGGCAAGGCTTGTATACTAGGCATGTATACAAGCCAACAATAATTCTAGAATTCGTTGATTCATAAGATCTATAGATTTGGCATGTCTTTTTTTGGTTTACCCGGATTTTACAATAATATTAATGTTCTTTACTGTTCCCCTCTATTTGCAAAGCTAGCAAAAGGACAAGCACCGAAAATGAATTATACTATCAACAGTCACAATTACACAATAGGGTACTATATTGTAGATGGGATATATCCTACATAGGCAACATTTGTGAAAACAATACCAGCCCCCTAAGGGAATAAGAAGAAATATTTCACCCAAGCTCAAGAGGCACCTAGGAAGAATGTGGAACGAGCATTTGGAGTTATGCAATCTTGTTTTGCAATTGTTCGAGGACCAGCACGTTTCTGGGATCAACAAATACTAAGAAATATCATGACAACATATATCATCATGCATAACATGATAGTTAAAGATGAGTGCGACGGAGGACCACTTGACTACAATTACGAAGAAATGGGAGAAAGAGTTTCGGTGGCACGCAAACATACACCTGAACTCTTTGAGTTTATTCGAACTCATCATTCTATTCGGAATAGGCAAACTCATCACCAACTTCAAGACGATCTAGTAGAGCACTTACGGTAGCATTATGGAGAGATGTAATTCAGTAGTGTTTCAATTATGTACTAATTTATATATTATATGTATCATAATGAGAGTCTTTAAATACAGAGTTTATGACAGCTACAGAAAATATGTTCATAAGTTCATACAACATAAGTTCATATAACAAAAATTCAAAATAACTTAGTTCAGGCAAAATAAGTTCAGATGCAATTATAGTTCGTACAGTGTAGGTAATGCTCAATCAGACCTATTACATTTTCTAGCTATTATATCACTTTGCAAGCTCACACAGTACTATTTTTATGGCTCATTGCAGTGATTTAGATCAATCCCCATAATTCTCTCCTCCTCGACCATTTTCTTGAATTCAAGTTCATTTTTCATTAATTCAAGCCTCTCTTTCTCTTGCTCAATCCTCTCTTGTTCTTGTGCATATAATCGTTAATATCACTCATCTTTTTTCCTCTCGTTCATAATCTTAAGTTCTCTCTTTTCCTTTCTCAAATTTTTTAATGCCACCATGTAAAGATTTACTTTTGGAACACTTTCTTTACCTCGATGTAATCGTTCTTTCACTCCCTTATGTCCAATTGATTTGCTTAAGTCGTTATTTTCTACACTAGGAGAATCGTCATTAAGATGAATTGCATTGGAGCTAATAAGATTAGAAGATTATGTACTTGCACTACTAGATGTCTTTTGCTTCTTCTGAGATAACTGAGCACACTACTTAGGATGGTGTTGCAAAATATTCCAGCAATGCAAGAATGCAAGATCGCACTTCTTCCTTTTGGTACACAGTTTTAGCTTGCATAATCTGTACAACTACACAAACAACTATATGAGCAAACCATCTATTACAAAAAAGAAAGGGATATAGATCATTGACCAACCTTGTCCTGCTCAGTTCAATCATAACACTCACAAAACTTGTTAACCAAAGTCTGAACGATTTGAGGTGAAAATCTTGTTCTTATGGAAGTAATCATATATTTTTCTCCAATAAGTGGCACGAGATTGTTGGTTCCATTGCACTGTATTGATACTAATGTTAAGCCATGCAGACACCAACAAATTATCTTCCTTCTCAGAGAAATTTTTTGATCTTCTGTTGTTTGCTCTCATTTGGAAACTATCCACCTGCACCGGAAAAGGTACGAGTCAATTGGGCTTTCCTGTGGAGAAGATTGAGAGCCATTATAATTGTCCTCTCCCTCACTCAACAGGTTAATATAGAAGCCATTCATAATTTCTCTTCTATCAAAAACAAAATTTCTCAAGTTAACGAACAACATCCATCAACATTAGAATATTGTAATAAGTCTTAACATTTGCAGTACATAATACAATTTCACCAATTAGAATATTAAAGGTACAACACTAATACATAAAATTTTAATAAGTCTTAACACATGCGATACAGGATTAGAATAATCTTGAATCATCACTATCAAAGTCAATACCATCATCTTTGCAGTGCTGCCAAAAGCCACATTTACCCTCATCATCGCTTTGGTAGCCGCAAGGAAGACACAAAGCAGGGTCTACATCTCCTTCAAGGCCATCCTATTCAGGCTGTACTCCATCTCTTTGCAGCAATTCATTTGACTGTATAGCAAACTGCTCAAGGCTGCGAGCTAGAACTTCGATGTCAATTACGAAGCTGTTGAGTTCATTGCCACATGAACATGTGTTAGGACTAAATATCTTTTGCAATTTTCTAAAGGTCAGAAGCGTTGTACTCTATTTCTTTTATTGTCCAAGCCAAACCTTCACTGAGTTTCTTCGGATCCTTATCCATCTACATGCATTACATGTAGTTAATATTGGCACTATAAGAACTATACTACCCCCATTTTGTCTGTTTAAACCCCCATAAAATTTGATGCTCAATTTCTATGACCAACATAACATGAAAAAAACTACTCCATAATTTCATCAGTGAATATACAGCTAGGCAAATAGCTATTAGAATCTTTTATCCTTTTAAACTCCTATTGCCAACCAAACTTACATGAACTTTTACTAGTTTGGAGAACACTTGGCGCTTCGGATTTTCATAGCCATCCACATTCATGAGAACTATTTGTCATTGCCACATGATAGAAGGTAAGCAAGAATAAGTCTGTGATAAGGTAGGAGGACAAAAGTCACATCTTATATATTGATAGAAAGAACAAAGAAATGCTTGTCGTCTCCAATAGAAAACAGGTAAGAATCACCCACAAGACCATAGAAAGACTAAGAGCAGAAGAAGCACCTAACAATAATGCTTATGACAATAGTTATGCGCCGAGGGTTTTTGAAGGTAGTGCAACTACCAACTATACATCTAAGCATCATGGTCTTATAAACCTATTCTTCCAGCAAGTTTATGCGTTTAGATTATGTCATTGAAAAATGTTCATGACCTGTTATGCATTGAAGTATTGTTGTACATAGTGTTTTGTGCTAACAAAGTGACATGTATTGCTAATGTACACATAGAGTAGATGGGCTATTGTGGACATTTTCTTGAAGGCAGTCAGCTACTTAGACTACGCAATTTGACAAGTTCTTCCAATGATACCATCAGAGTTAAGGTTCTGTACTCTTAAGCAGCTTACTAAATAATGCTAAGACTTTAAATCTGAAAACATCTATTGAAAAATTCCTCTTCAATTATGGAAAGTGCACATTTCTAAAGAAAACTTTCAAATTTAAATCTCAATAGTATCCTAAACTTTTTGAATAACTGGTGATGAGCATAGCCTCCTCACCTGTCTACAGCTTCTATGATTTTATCTAGGGCTAGGCTGGGCATTTCAAGCTGTGCTTATTGGATGGACCTAAACCTACCATATTTCTAAGCTAAATAGCCATAGAATACATAACTTCAACCTTTTGGAAGGTTTGGAAATTTAGTACCATTAAATCTAAAATGATTTACAATGCTATCTGCAAATCTCAGTAAGCAAAACATGAACTATAGGATGAGTAGAATTGATTCAGAATTGCAGGCATTTGTTGTACAGATCAAACTGCTTATTTATAAAACCAACTAAAATCTGATGGGAGCTTTCTAAAACCTTAACTTTCTTCCTTCAGAGGAATAAATTTCTCCTATCTTGCCATTGGTTTAAATTCAACCACTGAAAATTGAACCGACTCCAACCACCATGCACAAACTACTAAAAACTACAACAAAAATTGAACCACAACCTCTAGGATTTGCCAGATTAGGAGTTCGCAAGTACTAAGCGGGTACAAATGCCTAATTACAGCGATTCTTGCACATCGCCATCACGTGAGTGGAGACTAGACACACAAAAGCATTACTCCTAGTCCTCGAGATAGGGATGGCAACGGGTCCGGGTATCTCCGGGTCCAGCCTCCGTGGACCCGGACCGAGACCAAGTTTGAACCGAACCGGACCGAAGTCGATCCAGGTCCAAACTCGGACCGGACCAACAGGTACCTCGACCCGATACCAATGCTACTCATTGAAGTGTTTTGCTCGGTTTTGCTTGAGACTTGGTTAGGCCCACCGCACTGCGTCACGTACATATTCTTTTTACTTGCGGTCATCTCACATTTTACTGTCCATATACATCCTTCACGTGGTGGTGGGGAAAGCAAAACAGGAGGAGGAGGCGTGCTTTGCTCGGTTTCGAAATCGTGACGCGGGACGCGATAGCCAGCCCAGTAGGTCTGAGACGGCCCGCCGTCGGAACGCACGAGGCCCATCGGCTGCGCACTAGCGCAGGCGCAGCTTGCAAGGCCCTAACCGATTTGGCGTATGGAGGAGGTCGGTGACCAGGCTGCTTTTAAGGTGTGTAACGGGTCCGGGTCTGGGTACCCATGGGTCCAAAATGAGACCCGAACCCAAAATAATATACCCATGGGTCTAAATTTGGACCCGGACCCGGACCCATCGGGTCGGGTACCCACGGGTACCCGGACCCACAGGTATTTTTGCCATCCCTACCTCGAGACATTAGCTGCCAAATTAATGCTGAGTTCGACATTAATGCAAATCTATTGCAATATCAACTTCATACCTCAGATCTATTAGCACTTAGAGTTCATACCTTGTGGATCCAATCGATCCCGCGGGGCCCGAGGTCGAAGAGGATGACGACAACATGGACCGGGTTGAGGACGACGGCGAGGTGGAACGGATTGAGGTTGAAGTCGCCTGAGCCTCTTCACGGGTGGGACGGAGTGGTGCCTTGCCTCCTCTAGGGCTCTGGCCTCTTGCAAGGTCCTTGTAAGCACGGGTGGGAATGGTTATTGCCCTCCAAGCCGACGGTGAACGGGATGGGGAAGGGAGAGAGAATCCTAACATTTCGGGATTCTCTCTCCTTTCCCTAAAGATAGTGACGAGATTGGAATCTGTTGAAGTTTGATTTCGCGATACTGTGCTACAAGTTCCTCATTTTCTTGGGTAAGGAATGGGGATAGGGAAGCTTTTGGAGATGGTCTTAGACCTCATTCTAGGATTCCTTAAAAATATGTAGGAAAATTTCCTATCCTATGAATTTGCTTCGAAGCAATCCTACAATCCAAACATCCATCACAGAAATTTTTTCTTTCGATTAAATTCCCTTATTTTCCCTTCAAAATTCTTTTATTCTAAAGGGGTCCTAAAGTTGGGTATATTCTATGTTGGGTTTTGTGAATCGAAGGGAAAACAGGGAAGTCAATAGTGACTTTGGTAAGGTCACAAGGACAACAACACATGATGGGGAAGCCACTGGTTAGAGATGGCAAAATCATCCATTGCAAAAGTTTTTTAGTAGGTAATCCGCAAAACAAATTTTTCTAAAAAAATAGGCTCTTTGATTCATAGGAAAAACGGAGGAAAATAGAGGAATAGGAATTCTACAGGAATAGCAACTATTCATATCTTTGATTCACAGGAATGGAGCAGAGGAAAACCACATGAAAAATATCATCCACCAAAACCTCTTCTGTTATTGCTACCAATAGGATAGAGGCAAATTTCTGTGTTCCAAACATTCAATCCTAAAAAATTACTGTGTTTTTCAATCCTCTATTTTGCACATGCATTCATATTATAATATTGTGTTTTTCCTATTCATGTGTTTTTAGAATCCTGTAAATCAAATAGACCCTCGCATCTTTTTAAAAGTATTTGAACCCTAAAGGAGCCTAAAGTTTAGATTCATTACATCTTTTCGGAAGCATTTGGGTCATATAGGAGCCTAAAGTCTGATTCATTCCCGCGATTACAAAAAGGATATTGAAAGATGGAAAACAACAAACAAGATCTTGGATCTTCAAGAACTAGCCAAATTGAACGCCGCATGCCTACATATGATCTCATCATAGTTGTACCGCAATAACTTTGTTGAACAACAGAGCTCAATAGATGTGAGTGGAATCTAAATATTGGAGGAGGGAGGCTACTGCCTACCAGCCTCCAGTGGCGAGATGATGGTGGAGAGGTTGACCAAATGACAGATTTAGGTTATTTGGGAGTAGAGTAATGTGCAGGATCAGAAGAGAGCAGGAAAACACACCAAGGCCTTTTTTTCGAAATAGAGAGAGTAAAATCTGTAGGATGCAAGTATTTTGTGGGTTCATGATTAATAATGCTTGGAGTGACATCCGAATGATATTCCTTAAAAAAAATGATATAAGTGATCTTTTCAAATATATTTGTAATACACAACTAAGTCTAGTATGATCTCGTCGATGAACAAGACTCAGGCCTTCTATTGAGCTTATGAAAATAACAAAGGGGACAATGACATACTCAGAGATTTTATTGCCATGAATAATGGAGTTCTAAGAAGTGTGGAAAAGAAAATTTGTTGTCATTGAAGGCATGCAGACCCCCTAATTTATACTATGTATCTAAGAGGTGATTGTTAATGATGTAAAAGGTGTCTCCTAGCTTCACACATGTGTATTCCTCCTATCTTGAACTGTCGCATCTTTTATCAACCATTATGCCTTGTCATAACAAACGTTAACTGCTCTCACATGTTCAATTAAACTTTTCACGTGATTAATCGTCGTGACTCCGACCGGTTATACGTATAGTTACTAGTCAGGGAAGTGGAATATTTCCCCTCGCTGGTCATGATGAGTGTAACTGATCGACCACTAATTGTGTTAAATAAGTCATATCTCCCTCTCGTTGAAAGCGTAACAAGGTTTAATGGGCTCTATTAAGGTACTAGATGGACTAAAAAAATTTAGTTTAACTTCTCCCGACTGAAAATGTTGAAATAATGAAGTATCCTCGCTAGATCTCATATTCGCTAAGTGGCTCTTGCATTTGCATTGAATGTCTTGCATTTGCGTTGATGATTTTCGGTCGGTCACACGGCATCAATCAAAAACCAAATGAAGTGACCATTTTTTGCATTGCAACGTACTCTCTCTAGTCACAAATAGTTATCATTTTTTATATAGATATAGTTAAACTTTCAAAATTTTGACTGTCAATATCTTTTTAAATATTTAAATTGAATACATGAAAATCATACATGTAGATTTGTCTTGAAAAGTACTTTCTTAATATTATAATTTTATTAGGCTTTAAAAATATATTATAATAAAAATTAGTGGTTAAAGATGTATTTTGGAGACCATATCGGTATCCAAAACGACAACTATATGTGATGGAGGGAGTATTAATTGCATGCCCTAAACTCAACTTCTGGTTGACCTCTCCGCACCAAATAACTACAACCAATTAGACCCACGGGTATTCACACACACACCCTAAAGTCTAAAACAAGTGCAGAAATTCAGCTTCTGTAAACACGCTGTTGTCAAAGGGGGAAGTCCTTATCGCATAGAGAGAGAGAGAGAGAGAGAGAGAGAGAGAGAAAGATACACTTGCAACGAGCAAAAAGGGTTATAAAGGTGCGGAGATTCTCCCCGGCATCTCAAAAAGCACAAACACTCCTGAACATCCAAATGGAATGAGGATGCAGAGAAGCGCAAAATGCAGTAAGCCCGAAACAACATCTACTACAGTCGTGTAGTTCCGTCGGATGCATGACTTGGACGGCACGGTGACACACAGGGCCATATGTTTAATTTCACCAGTACGAGTAGGAAGTGGACGTCCTGGATCTCTTGCTGCCGGCCAGCTCCGCGTACATCATTTGCGGCACCCACCGCTCCCGGCTGGCCAGCGCGTCTCCGGCTACGGCGCTGTCGCAGAACAGCTGCTCCTGCGCCATCCACGCAGGGTAGCTGGCTTCTTGCAGCCCGCCGATCCGAGCTACTCCCTGCTCAAACGGGCGTTGCCAAAATCCAAGTTAATCACAGGCCACAGTAGTCCCAAATGGCAATGCATTTTCTGACTACTTTTAACTTCAGAAAATTCTGCTTGTGTCCAAATCGATCAATCTAGGTGGCCCCCCAAGATACTATCGTTACACCCTGGACCAGTGTGCAAGATGCGAGCATGACAACAAACCACCCCCATAATGCAATGGTTGGACGGGATGTACTAATGTCGACGCAGACATGAGCCGAATATGCCGTGTTTTTAGCGTGCTCGATCAGGAACGTGCCAGATAATGGCTACTTCTTTGAATCGCTGAACATTTACTCGTACATGGCAATAGTCACTGGGCACCAACCTGATACGATCCGTCTGCAGAGATGCCGGTAGTAGTAGCGGCGGCAGCGGCCGCCGCACTGGCATCGTCGACCAGGAAGTCCTCAACGTGCCACCCGGGCAGCGTCTTGGTCAGGTACTCGGAGATGCTGCTGCTGCCACTGCCGCTGCTGCCGCCGTGGCTCGTGGCGGGCGCCGGCGGGGCCGCGTCGTTGCCGCTGCAGTAGAAGCTGCTGCTGTTCTCCTCCTCCGATGGCGGCGCCGGAAACGCGGCCGGCTCCGAGGAGAGCCGCACGCCGGTGAGCAGGAAGCGGCTGTGGCGCATGGTGAGCTCGCTCGCCATGTGCACCGGCACGTCGCACTCCCGGCATAGGATCGCCCTGTCCTCCTTGCAGAACAAGAAGCCCCTCTTCTCCTGGAACCCAACATCAAGCACACCTAAGCTCCTGTCCTGCTCGTCGCAATTAGACTAATACAGAAGCCAGAAGGGATCCTTTTCTATCTGACCTGGCAGATGTCGCAGAGCGGCGGCGGCGGCTGCTGCGTCGACGCCGACGAGGACGGCGACGGGTTGAGCAGCGAGAACCGGCGGTGCTTCCCGGCGAGCTTGTTGGCGCGGTGCACGCGGCGGTCGCACGAGTCGCACAGCGCGGCCTCGTCGGCGCAGCAGAACACCGAGGCCGCCTCGGCCGCGCACACGTCGCACTGCACCTTCATGACTTCTTCTTCCTCCCCTGCAACGATCGCCCTGATATTTTTCTCGTTGTCACGCAAGCAACTAGCTCAGGTCAATGGTCTCGGCCGGAAAATCAACTGTTGCAACCGCTTTCCTCTCAAAATAAAACTGTTTCAACCGCGGTAGCAATAGGCTACTTGCGCAGGGATGGGTATAGCGTGGAAGACAATATGTGGGGGCTATGCGTTTATATACCCGGCCGCGATAGCGCAAGGCGATTTGTGCGTTGAGCACGGGCGATTAAGTCAGAAGATCGTGTTGTTTAAGTGAGATGGTGATTTGCGTCGAAAGATTGGCGCGGAGTCGAGAGGGCTGGAGGAGACGATGGCTGTGCCGACCTGACGTGTTAGGCGTTGCGTCTCGCTCGGGTGAGGTGAGGCGAGGGGAGGCGAGGCGTGTCACGTGTGACATGTGGGGGATTTCATATAGAACTTCGTTACCCCTGCCCTGCCCTGCCTTTCGCGTGGGGTGGCTTTCGTGATGGTTTTGGCAGTACGGACTTTGTGAAGTGCTGTGTTGACTGAGAAGGAAAAGAACTCCATCGTTCTGGGCGGGAATGCAACTCCTATTTTGGAGATTGTTCCGGTGTTGACCAGCGGAGGAAGATTACTGTTTCTACAATTTTATGATGTCTAATCGTCTATGGTCTGTCTATGGGCCTAGTCCTAGGCACTAGCTAGTATCTTCACAGAACAAAGTATCGTGGAAGTTGGATGTTCTGATATACTCCACCTCAACAGTGTCAGGGCAGGTGAATGAAATACAGCAGTTGAGTATCGTATGACTAGTTACTACTACATGTTCTTGGAAGAACAGTGATGCTCATTTGTAACCACCACCAGTCCACCACCATATAATTAACATTTCATCTTCATGCGAGGTTTTACTTTGTAAGGTGGCATTAGAATCTCGCCTTTTCGCGCCGTATTATCCTTCTAACCCTTTGGGTTGCAAATTGAAATGCTAGAACCACGAACAAATTCGTAAATTTTCAGATTTATGCTTATCTTTTCCAATATTCCAACCAGGAAACTCTTGTTGGATTGGGCATGATGGGCAGACGATGGATTCAGAGGCCAGGCATGGCAGCATGGGTGCCATCAGCCCAGATAATAGAGACAGACTACAACTTGATACCTCCTGTTGCCCTCCTTTCTCTCTCTCTTCCACTTGCATTCTTGCAGCGCCCATTAACGACCGTTCCAAATGTTAATTCACTCCTCGAGCACCAGATCGAAGATAGCAGCCAAACCCAGCGACCAACGTACAAAGCCTGTGGGTAGTTACTGCCGCAAAAGTAGCATTATCTGGGGAAAATGAGATTGGATGCTATTTCTTGTGCCATACTACGCGACACATGACCTTTTTTTTTTAATCACCTAGTGGTTAGCTATGTCATGTATGAAGATACCAGACAAGACCTACAAACAACGTACGTTTGCTAACATGCAGGGACTGTAGGGATGGGATGCTGTACTGGCATGGAATTGTGCCATGAAAAGAAAGGATACATAAACTTATCACTTATGCGATCGGTCTGTAGAACCAGTGACATACAGCTGGATATTTACATGAGTAAACAGAAAATCTGTTTCACAAGCAATATTATGCGTTTCTTTCACTTCAGGAAAGGTCTTCTTTTTTCTCCACTCGTTTGCACATCCTATCTTGTTGACGCTAAAAAATATGACGAAAGATTTATCAACTCAAACACACGAGAACGCCAAGTTCAAAAGGATTCAATGCGTGCTAGCCGATTTAATCCTGCAATTGACAAGATAGATGAAAAATACGCTCAAAACCGATATAGTGCGACATTCGGCAAAGATTTAAACAGCTAGAAGGCCGATCAAATCAAAGGTAACGATAAATCTAAACAACCGATTAGGACTGATTAGATGGTAGATAAAGGTATATTTTTTTCTTAAAAAGGCGATGCGCAACAAGATCAGAGAAAAATCAAACCCGATTAACGTAATTGAGGATGACCAATAACACGCGACATGCAACTTATTGATCAAGATCGGATTACAGAAAAGATTCTAAATTATAGAGCTACTCCTAGTTGACAGGAAAATAAAAGTAAATGCGAGTTGTTTGATTGATTAGGGTTATCTTTGCTCGCCATTACCATCTTTTATAATGTATTGGCCGATCGTATCCTTCTTCAATACATTGTCGACTATGATATGTATCGGTCTTTGTACCGACCGATAAATCCCATCTTTAAATCAATATCGGTCATAATTTTATCTTTAACTTTTTCTTTTTTATCCGATATATATCGTTAAAACTATCTTTTTTATCTTTAACCGGCTATAACTTATATGGTGCAAACACCTCTATTCCTTTCGGAATCAATACGTTAGTTCCACGCTTCCACGGCACTAGTGACAAGTCCAAAATGGAGTTTCGTAGAGCAGAAGCAAAAACGAGTAGGGCTAGGGGCCTAGGGCGGCATCTTGATCCACTCGAGGGATGCCGATTTAACGCGCGCAGCTGGCGAGTGGCCTCTGGAGAAAAGCTCTAAATAATGCGCGCTTTCCAATCATGCGAGCCAGTGGAGGGGCCGCGGGGCAGGCGGGATCCACCCGAATCGCGGCTGGCGATTTGCGTGCGCCGCGAAATCAAGGAAGCCGCGGCTCCGAAAAGTCGAAAAAGTGGACCAAAAAGGCCGGTTTTGGCCGCACTCGCTTCGCTTTTGCCCGCCCGGCTGGCAGCATGGGCAGCTGTCAGCAGCGCGCGAGGGGAAAGGGGGACGGCACGGTAATGCCTTCGTGAGAATTCTACATTTCATCTGCTACAAGCCTACAACCTTCTTTTTGCCAAATCCGATCAAATATTGAGAAAAATCTTAGTCATCCACATTATTTTACTAATTTAGATTCAGAGGAGGGTTTGAGAGCAGGCACTGTCTATATATCCAAAACCAGATAAGGGTTTGGATTTGAATCATAGACGATCAGAGATTTTCGATTGAGATGGATGGTTGTCTCCATGAATCTAGGAACCTTTACTTGTATTGTATTATTTGGTTTACGTACTAGAACCATGGATTGAAATTTTATCGAAATCTTGGATTTCGGGCCCCAAGAGATCTAAATTACCGGTCAGAAATTTTTTTGAAAATACTACAGTACTTTCATTTTTTGGCGAAATTTCATGCAAATCGGGCGAATTTCATAAAAAAAATTTGGATTTTGCTTTTTTATGGCCAGATTATTTGACTTCGGTTACATCAATAGCACATAAGAAAGTGATCTTTGATGATAATTTGTAAAAAAAAATATTTTTTGAGATATTTTAAAATGTTGGCAGAAACAATGTTGGAATTTTATAAAATTGAAGATGCTTTGTAATGCTATGAAAAATTTATGGTACTATTTTAAAAATTCTAGGATTAGACAGGAAATTTTATAAAATATTTTAACTTCATTTGTTATCCTTTAAAAATAAAAAAAACAGAATTACTTTAAACGAGGTAGTAACAGTGCCAAAATTTTATAATTTTTTTAAGTTTTATCATCATTTGAAAATTTTATGGTCACATTAGTGATGCATCAAGGCTATCTATAAAAATTTTCTAGTATGGTTTGAACAATTTTTATTCAATTAAAATTTGTCGGTTAGCCTTCAGTTGCACTGTCTGAATTTTAAAATTTTATAAAGCTTGATCATCGTTTGAAAGTTTTATGAGAATATTAATGATGCATCATAACCATGCACAAAAAAATTAAAAATTTTCTAATGTGGTTTGTACCATTTTTCATTCGGATCAAACTTGTCAGTCAATGTTTTCTCGAGACCGTAGCATTGTTCAAAATTTTTAAAATTCCTCAAACTTGATAATCATCTGAAATTTTTATAAGAATATCATTTATGTGTCATAAACCTCCAAAAAAAATTTAATTTTTTTACATCGTTTGAATCATTTTTTGTTCAGTTGAAATTCGTTGAAATTTTTTATTTTTGTTCGAATTTCAGGTTTTTCAATTGCAAACGGACCAGATTTGAATTTTGGTTTTTGAATTTCGGCCGAGATTTTGGTGAAATTTCAGATTTCGGTCCTAGGAGAGATTTTATCCGAAAACGAAATTTGAATCATTGACCGGAACTAATAACATTCAAGATTATACAAGATTATGCACGAAAGATATCCGCTTTTGGCTCTCTCTTTAGCTCTATATCTCTTATCTCTAGGAGGCCTTCCTCCACTAGCGGGTTTATTCCAAAAACGCTTTGTTCATAATCTAGAGTAAAAAGATTCGAACCTTTGCATGCTGGTACCAAAAATTGATGCCTTACCACTTGGCTATACTCCAAATGGTCTGTTCGTGTTTTCTTGTACCAGTGTGTATAACAATAAAATGGGGTTTCCTTTTAGAATAGAACTGCCCACTATGTCTGCGATCCAATCTCAAAAAAAGAGCAAAAATGAAAAAAGAAACTTAAAAATCCCGCCTCCTTGTGAGGAAGGAAAAGCCAGAAAAGTTCAGTAGCCTAAGTGAGCTTTCTCCTCAATGTGGATGTGGTGATTGTTCATAAACTCCTTGAAAATTAGACAGACTTAGAACCTGTTTGGAGGAGCTGCGGCTGAACTGCAAAGCTGATTTTGGATTGCTGGGTTGTAAAGCAGCTGTAATTGATGGCTGTCGGCGTATTCCGCTTGACAGGCCCGGAGTCTACAGACCAGGTTTGGTTCGGAAGGAGAGCGTCTTCGCGGCTGGCTAACCCCGGAGGGTGAAAACCCTAGAGACCCCCACGCGAAGGATTCCGGCGTCTACGAACTAGGGATGACACAAAGATTTTACCCAGGTTCAGGCACCTTTTGCCCCGGGTAATAGCCTTACTTCCTGCTAGATTGCTTATAGAGTGTTTGAAGCTAGTACAGTACAGAGCTTGAGAGTTACAAGTTCTTCCTTAGGCTCTACTGCGGAACTCTTGCTTGCTCGACTCGTCGTCCCCCTTTCCCATGCACCAGAAGGCCTTTATATAGGCGGGCTATGAGAGTAGGTAAAAGGGGGTCATCATCTTGATCCTTATGCATTTATTACTCCTTCTGTCTTTGTCTGTTCCTCGGCCTCGTTAAATGCCGGCGATGGCTTCGCCCGTCCGACCGGATGTGACCTTTTTGACGGGTTGGTGAGAGCCGTCGAGGAATGGGCTTATGGCAGAAATCCGCGTAGTTGATAGATCGACACCGCACTGCCGCCGCCTGAGCAGCACGATAGGGAAGGAGACTTTGGTAAGGCGGTTACCGCACCACCTTTTTGTCTTGCGGTGGGGCGGCAGGTGCTCGCCCAATCGCCGCCGGGCGCCACGTGGATGAGCACGGGCGAGGCGGCGAGCGTGCTTCGCGCTTTGCTCGCCGGCGCCACGTGGGTCGACCGCCATGAGGCGGCGAGCGTGCTTCGCCCACTTTGCTTTCGCCGGGCGCCACGTGGAACGCCACGTTGACCGCTTTGTGCGGCGTGAGGGTACCCATACAGCAATCTGTGACAACGGTGTGGCTTTTCTTGTTATCTTTGTTTGGCAATGGTTATTCTTGTTGTAGCTTTTGGGGACCAACCGAGCCGGGAGGTAACAATATAGTGAAGTACAGCGGCGTCCGAGTGGGGAGGTGACCTGGAGGTGGCGAGGCGGAGTGGCGGAGGTTGAGAAGGCAGAGCGACCGAGGTGGGAGGTGGTCAAGCGAAGCCACAGCTGAAAAGCTTCTCCTCAACAGCTGCAGCTTTTAAGAGTGCTTCTTTTGTGGCTTAGCTTCCCAGCTGCTTTGTAGCCATGCTGTTTAAGAGAGCTTTTGGTCTAAAACTAAAACATAGCTCCCCTAAACAGGCCCTTATTATCAGTGCTCCAAGCTCCATGTGTTCTAGGGCTAAGACTACGTTGGTGTAGGCTCCCCTTATCCTTCCTCTGGCATTCGCTGATCGATTTCTAAATGAGTGGAATTTCGATTCTCTAACTGCTCAAATAGCAATGGTTTCCTGTTCCGCATTGACCCTAGGATTGGCGGCTTGGCTTAAAGAATATGGGATTCTCTTTCCGGTGGAAAATTTCATCTGAAAATGAGACTGAGACCTACTTTTCGAATTGTCTGAGGCTATGAGATCCACTTTCTTTTGGAAAGGAGAAGGGAGAAGCTGCATTTCAACTGTGTGAGGATGGACTCTAGACCCACTCGTTCTGATTCTGTGATTGCAATTTCTAAAAATGGATCATAAAGTTGATCCTGTTTACTAACTCACTCTCGAAGTAGAATATATATAACGGAGGTGGGAGTACGTACTCATAAGAAAACGGAATCTATATATATATATATATATATGTGTGTGTGTGTGTGTGTGAAAATGATTCTATACTCCTGGGAGTACATACTTCCACCTCGATTGCACCTTTTAAATGATATTATTATACCCCTTTATCCTTTTGAGTATACTATAATACTGATTATAAGATACTCTAAAGTGAGTTACACAAAAATTTTCATCAAAGTCCGCCCATTTATAGCATAATTTGTTTATATATTTCTTTCACATATGTAAAAGGTTATATAGCAAAAAATAAAAGGCTCCGATGATTTTTTACAACTATGTCACATTGGAGTATCTTAGAATTATTATTGGAGTATACCGAAAATAATAAAGAAGTATAACACTTTTATTTAAATGATCTATTGGAGGTGGGAATATGTACTTTCGAGAGTACAAAAAGCTTCATATATATATATATATATATATCTTTTACTCCTACATTTGAAATACCACCTAAATGAACTTGAAATATTCATTTATCACTTTAGCTACATTCATATATTAAATATAAAATATTCCAAGATGAATCACATGAAAATATTGTAAAGGAGTATATAGTTTTTAGCGTATTTTGCAAATACATTTATATACAAACATAAAAAGGAATATATCTAAAAAATATACATACTACCTCTGAAAAAATATAAATACTACCTAACTAGTCTTATATACTCGTATACTACTCATACATATCCTCTGTTATACGAGATACTTCCTATATTATGAGATATGATATAAGAAGTAACACTCTGAAAGTAGAGAAGGGGCTCATATATAGAACACGCCTCGGCTCTCCCCCAATCACCGGCCGGGCGGCCTCCCACGCGTCGCCGACATGCGTCGCGTCAGATGCCCGCGCGCCGCGGTAACGAGACGGACGGTTGCAACGGTTGATTGCTCGATTTGGTTCTTGACCGGGCTGCTTGCGCAGGGTCAGCTCGTTCCTTGTCGAACGGTTCGGAGTTTGGACTTTTAAGTGTCAGTTATCTGGTTTCCGGGAGGACCATTGAAGTTGCAATTTGGAAAGTTTCTTGGGTGGTGTACACGCAGATTGATGTTCAAAGTTGTTAAAGAAGTTGGGTGAGACAGGAGAATCACTGTTTTATTCTTGAACGGATTCTCTCTTCCCAGATCAGATAATTGCTGACTGCTGAACAGTTCAGGTTGCTTGTCTGTCAATAAGTTACATATACCAGCCAGTTCATCCAAAAACTTAACCTAATAAGGAAAATTAAGCAATTCACTTATACTTCAACACTCCCCCTCACATATAGACTCCCTCAGGTCTAGGATGTGGAATAGAAGCGAGTTACAATTATTTTTTTAATTATACCAACCGAAACTTAAATTCAAGACCTCTTAGCTTTGATACCAAGTAAGATGAATTAGGAAGCATTAAACCCTATTGTCTTGGGCCGCATCTCTATTTACAAGTGATAGGAAGAGCCTCTATCGTGGTATTTACATCTGATTTGTTACATTCTATATATATCTTGCTACTATTCTATTTATAGAAGATTACAAATACAGAAGATATCTACTTCTATATTTAACAGGCAGCGTTCTGCCAATCTCTTAAAAAAAGGAAATGGTACTCCTAGCATGAGTTTTTTTCGTCTGTACGAGAGGTACTTCAGCTTGTCCTTTTGAAAGAGTGATATCAAAAAAGGAAGAGCTTGCCTTGAGAAACAGAATCTTTTGGGCAATAATTATTGTTATGTCCTTTTAATTAGCTGGTCCTAAGTCACTGGAGCACCAATGGTGCCGACATAAGAATTAGCACACGATTTATTTCTTTATTATTCCAATCAAAATTTTACTCAGCTTATTATGGCATATATTGTTTTACTTTGGCATGCTCCAAATGAATGTTCGTACCTGGTTGTTTTACCCAATCATGTCTACCAGAGGTTTTGGGAAGCAAATAATAAGCAAAAACGAAAAAAATGTATTCACATTTAAAAATGGTGTAAGTCTCTGAGGGACACAATGTGCTAACACTTATTCACTTGGTACTCGGTAGAGGTTTATTATGCACACACAAAGAATTAGCTACTTCCTCTGTCCTAGTTTATAGAACTAATTTTTTTGGCATATAGATTAAGGTGATATTGAAAATACCAGACTACCGCTAATTATTATCTCTAAGTACTATATTCAATGCATGCACGTAGAGAATATCAAATAAATCTAGATATTTATTAGGATATAAAAGAAACATTACACTAATTTACATTGAAATATGAAATACGTCCTATAAACTTGGTTGGAGAGAGTACTAGATAAGACTTTCGGCACAATACACCAAACTCTATGGGAAAAGCTCATGTATATGTTCCTTGTATTCTTTTGAGAGCTGATGCCTTCACGTATAATATTCCCAATTTATTTGTTTTGCCATGGTTTATATGCATCTAGTTTTGCTTATATCCAAACATGGCTTTCAAGGGTTACACGGTGTCAGCCTTCTTTAGGCCTTCTGCTTTTCTCTTCAAGCGTACAGCGAATTGATGCAACTCCACCGTTTTCCGTTTTCTTCGGATAAAAGGAAAAGGACAGAAATCGACTCCTACAAACTTGGAGGTTGCTCTCCTATCTACTTGAAAAGGTCTAATTTATGTGTGACATATTTTGTTTATGGTTTTGACTTAGTCCATAGCAATACTGCTGCTACAGTTATTGTTGGATAATCAGGGCCACATAAGATTATCCAACCTTTACTATAATCCAATTCTAGCCAACAAGAAGTATTTTATCATGTGTAGTATCTATATATATTGAGTTATATGGTGTATTCCGGTAAAGTGCTTTATAGTCATGGAAGAACTGCCGTGCTACACCTACTTGGAGGGTTTGTTAGGGAAAAGCAAATGTCGATCTACCCTCGTTAATTTGTGCATGTTGTACAAGAGGAAGATGCGTTTTAAGATGGAACAATAGTATTTTATATCACAAGCATTTCTTGGATGCTAGCATTTATCCACAAACAACTTGGGCAGGACAGGGCAGGCCCTTCAGATGCGATGTCAAGCTTGTCTGGAATTATTTTTTTTCGAAAGGCATTGTCTGGAATTATTCATAGAATTGGTTGTGAAGAAAGGTACTGGAAGAACAAACTCAGCCACAAATATGTACCAACAAATAAGAACACCATTGAAAGAGGAAAGCCACTGCTCTAGTGAGTCAAAAGGAGAAAACGCATTGCTTTCTTGTGCACTTCTGCCAAGGCATGGGCATATGCGTTTCGCTTTATTGCCGATAAGGCAGAGCAATGTGGCGCACACAACCAACCATGTTGGCTCCATAAACCCTCTGGTAGTTCCTGGAAGTTAGTGTGGATGAAGCGTTCTGTTTTATTTTTAGTCTTAAGCTGTCGGGATGGCATCAAACCGTCGTTAAATAAAAGCATATAAAATAATGCTGCAGCGTGCAAGAACAACGATCTCATCGTCTTCTTTGCTTTGTGCTCTATTGAGGAATCGACATGTAGAGCCTCTAACGATTACTACCCCTAAATAATTGTTTTATATGCACTCTCACACACATCAGGATTTGCCAACACTATTACCCTCAAATTCAAATCCTATTTTACGAACCCATGTAGCGTAGTTTACTATATATGCTTCTTACTATATATAACTCCAAACATGTATAATATCACACTAAGCTAAGTTAGGTTTAGTCCGGTGAAAATCCAAATAATACCTAAAATAAACTTTGAAGGCTTCGCGCGCTGGGAGCGATTTGAGCCGAGCCGCACGCGGCCGGTTGGGCTCGTTTTTGTTTTTTTGCATTTAGGTTCCTCAAAAAATGCGTAATTACGTGTAGATCCTTCTCGCGGTTTTTTACGAAAAAGATCTTCTGATTCAGAAAAATCACAAATCTTTCGTGAAAGGACCCTAAATAAATTGTGTCTATACCAACTCAAAACTCCCCACAACTTCACAACCCCACTTTATCTCATATGTAACAAATATAACACAACTAAATCAAACTAGAGCCAACTACAATTGCGGAGTCTAAGGCCCCTTTTGGAACGACAAGGAAATTTTTTATTCTAAACTGCTTATTATAAAATTTCCATAAAATTTATAGGTTCCAAATGAACCTTAGCATTACACGCCTTGCACAGCCCTAAACCTAAATTCGAAGAGAGCTAAACTAATTTCTTTTGCTCAGGTTTAGCTAGGGAAGCAACCATGCCTCAACTAAAAAAATAGTACATACGAGTGTCAAAATTGTACTAGTGAGCATCAGAAAGAGATCCAATATAGTAGTTATAACGATTGCAACTTTAGCAATTGCATGGATAATTTTTCACGAATACTGTTCAAAACACTATACCGATTTTGGTATTATAACAAACACCACAACAACAATGTTTCAGAATACTATTGAGAAATTCAGAGCATTCATTCTCTCCATCAAACATCCTTAGGGCCCTGGTAGAAACTAGAACCTTATCCGTGGCATACACATAAGGTGTGTTTGCTTGCTTGCACCATTTTAACCTATCTCACATGAGCCATTCAGATTAGTCTTGGCAGGATTAAGTGGATACAAGTTGAGTTGTTTGGTTGCTTGTTTATGCATCTCACAGGCCTATATTAGAAAGAAACCCAATCTCTATGTTTTCTCCATCCTGCATGAGTGGGTGCAATTGCATCTACTTGGTTTGGATGAATAGAAAACCAAATATATATCTAATAGATATAATTACACTCACTCATACGATTCAGTCATCATACAGACAACTAAACACACCCGTAGCTCTTTTTCTAAGGCATCCAAGGCCAATAATTATAGGTGCAGCAGAATCTTACGTCCTAATCATGGCATGTGCTCCATTTCCCGGAATCAGGCGCAAAAGTTAACTTTTGTCCTGTTGCTCTGATTAGCGTGATTTTCTTTAAGATATCTCGTGATCTCAATCTTGTCCGGCGGGGATATTATTCTGCTCCATGTGCTGCCTTCTCAGGTTGAGATTAAGGTGACATACCAAACGAGATTAGTGAACTACTAGCACATAATAAGTACAGATCTTATGACGCTAGAGACTTTACATATTCATATCGTACCGAGCTCGAGACAGACTCGCGACTTCATTTTTAAAAAGAAAAAAGAAAAAGAAAAAGACATATTTGCTAGGTCTAATCTTTTTAAGAGAGGGTGCTGCAGTTACCTGGGCCCATTTAGTGGAAGGTAAAGCCCAACTTATGACTGCTTTGTAGGCCTATTAATTCCTTTCGTGTGGGCTGTAAGCTAAGGCGATTTGCAAAATGCAGACCACACGAACTTTTTTTGCGCGAACCTGTACGAACCCTCGACTGCACGTGATGACGCTGAGGCCTCATCGACGACGGCGCTACGAGCGTACAACAATGGCGAGGATTTGGCGCCCTGCCTTGTCGTGTGGTGGGTCCCTTGTTCCACGTCGGAGAGAGTTAAACGCTCACATAGTCAGGTGATACCCTGCTTCGTGCTAGCTGACGATAATGAAAGTCTGTACTCTATTTTAGACCTATAACCTTATAAGAAAAAGTTTATAAAGAAAAATAAGTCTCACGCTCAATTACTTGATTACAATTCTGACTAGTTTTCTAACATGTCCTTTATTAATTTTCACTGGCCCATCTCGAATAGATGAAACTTATGGATACAGGCAATTACCTTTGCATATTGATACCATACAGACAGTTTTACTTGATATGTACAAAAAAACTAATCGTAAATTACACCCGAAAAGACATCTCTCGTGAAGAGACACCTTTCGACGAGAACGCATTTTTCAGTCAGAATACACCACTTGAAGCATAAACTGTCTTCCCTTCGTTCTATATAATTAGGAAGGCCTTTGCACCATTAAGGATGTTGGTAAAAGATTCACTATTTCTGTAATACCTGTACTCTGTTAAGTTGTTTGGCTAATAAGAAGTAATTCTTTGTCACTCCTTTCGTAATCTTTGATGAGACCTGCCATTTTTTATTCATAAGTTCTTATCTCAAGACCCTAAATCTTGAACATCAACGCTGCATTTATGCGAAAACTTTCGTGTGCATAGCAGCGTTGGGCAATTTTTGGGAGACTTGCCTGGAACTCTGACACGATGCGAACAGTTTTGCCGCAGGGACTGTCACTCTACGAGCACACCAACAACCAGGCCACAAGGTCCTGAGATTTCTGCGTTTCAAGGTTAGAATAGGTGCAAAAATGCAAGAATAAACAGGAGAGAGAGAGAGAGAGAGAGAGAGAAAGTGCTGGTTGGTGTGCCAATTGGGCCGCACTCTCTCTTGGCGGGTCTTCTACGGGACGTGCCTGGGCCTTGATGCCTTGGGGTACTACGAGGCTCTTGCCCGTTTGTAGAAGAAACCAACAGGACGAAAATTTCTGCAGGAAACGACTGCAGGGTTAGCAGTTAGCAGTGTGAATCTGCGGCCGTCAGATAGCCTCACGTAGCTAATGTGTTGCGTGTCTGTGAATCTCAACAGTGTAAGTGCCCCAGAAGGTGTCCAATTGTCCAAAGCATCTAGTTATCTAGCTGCCTTTTGTCAAGGAGGAGCAGGACGCAAAACCTTTCTTCCTCTAAAACACATAACCTTCGCTTCCAAATGACTTCACAATTCCCTTCTCTCAAAATGAGTACAGCATGTACAGGGAAATGATTCTTCCTTCACTCGTTCGATTGTTCTGAACCGAACCTCCCTACTCCTATCCGAAACGCACAGGACAAAGACCAGTCGACAAATGGAGAGGAATTCTCTGTAACTGTACATTTTCACCCCAATTGTAAAGAGGCATCTATTTATAAGGTTTTTTTTAAATAAACGGCGGTAGCTCTGCCATGCATTAAAGATAAAAGAAGGGAAATGAATCCATTATAGAGCTGAACATCACGGACTCGAAAACATCCCGGGGCTAAGAAAGCGGAATAACTAAAAGAGTTGTCTGAACCGTTGTCGTCAATACTTTCTGTTGGGTACCCTCTCCGCCGCACATGACAGCCCACGTGGCGCCCGCGGCGGTGGGCGAGCACGCCTGCTCGCCCGGCAGTAAGCCCACGTGGCGCCCGGCGGCAGTGGGCGAGCACGCCTGCTTCGCCCGCCAAAGAAAAAGGTGGTGCGAGGTGGCTTCACCTCGGCTCCTTCCTTGCCGTCAGATTCAGGCGGCAGGGACAGGCGGTGTCGGACACATCAGCGCAAAGATTTACGCTACAAGCCCATTCCTCGGCGCCTCTCACCAACCCGTCAAGAAGGGTCATATCCCGGCGGATCGGCGAAGCCATGCGTGTCATTTAATGAGGCCGGAGGAACGGACAAAGACAGAAGGAGTAATAAATGTATCGGGATCGGCATGATGACCCTCCTTTACCTACTCCCTGCTTTGGCCTATATAAGGGCCTCCGGGTGCATGGGAAAGGGGTCGAGCATTCGAGTAGTGTTGCATCCAAGCAAGCAAGGGCTCCATGACATAGTCTAAGGAGAACTTGTAACCTGAGAACTTTGTACTGGCTTTGCACACTCTCAAAACAATCTAGCAGGAAGTAAGGCTATTACCCGAGGAAGAAGGGGGCCTGAACCTGGGTAAAATCTTTGTGTCATCCCTAGTTCATAGGCGCCGGAATCCCTCGCGTGGGAGTCTCTAGGGTTTTCACCCTCTAGGTTTAGCCAGCCGCGAAGACGCCCTCCTTCCGAACCAAACCCGGTCTATAGACTCCGGGACTGTCGAGTGGAATCGCCGAGCAGGCGCCCAGTAGGGGGCTAGTGGTTGGTTTCCCCGGCTGACTCCCCGGCGGACTTCGGCGTCCGTGATTTGGAAGCAAGCCCGTGCATCTGAAGATGGCGGATCCTCAGCATCAGAATATCGCGGGGGCGAGCGACGACCAAGGCACCTCCCGGCCGTCACGCCGGTCGAGGGACCGTCTCACCCCGCCCCTGCAAGGTGGCGCTGCTGCTCCCTTGGAAGCGGGGGAGCAGCCCGTGCGTCGCAGGCTGGCCATGGAGGCGGCCACTCCTGCCCAGAACTTGCACGCAGCCCGTGCTCTTCTGGACCACCCTCCGGTGGAGTTCGCGGGAGACTCCCCGGCCACTCCGTGGCTGCGGAGCATCGCCGGCCTCGTGGATGCGGCCCAGCTTAAGGTAGGGCCCCCCGGCCAGTCAGGTACCGGTCGTACCTTGACGCCTAAGGCGCATGCAGGGCGCTCTCAGGCCTCCAGCCGCCCTAACGAGAAATGCCCCGCCGGTGGGCGGGGTCAAGGAAAAAGCGCATGTGATCGGTCCGGTTCCCAGGAACGTGGGGACCTACGCTCTCATCTTGGCGAGCCGCGGCGGCGTACGGTGATGACCTTCGCATGTCGCTGCCGCGCCACCGGACCAAAACGCCGCCCATGTAAGCGGTGGCGGTGACGATGAAGTCCCCGTGGCTCTCATCCTCGGACCAAGGAGGAGGTCCACTCCTCCGACTCTCCAAGGAGCCAGGCCTTGCGCTCCCATGAACGGTCTCCGGACCAGGCTCTCGATGAGCGGCTCGGCTCCCTCTACGGCGTCGGGTGCCAGGCCTTTTCCCGGCGGCTACGCCGCGTGGTGTGGCCGGACAGGTTCCGCCCGGCGGCCATAGAAAAATATGACGGCACCACCAACCCAGAGGAATTTCTCCAAATCTACACAACGATGGTGCGGGCAGCTAGCGGATTTGAAAAGGTCATGGCCAACTACCTCCCAATAGCCTTAACAGGCTCTGCCCGCTTCTGGCTGCTAAATCTCCCCCGAGGATCGGTGCACTCGTGGGGTAAGTTGTGCGACCTCTTCGTCGCCAACTTTCAGGGCTCCTTTGCGCAGCCCGGCGTGGAGAATGACCTCCACGCTCCGGCGGTTCTGCCACTGCCGCAACACAATCCCCCACATCTCCGAGCAATCGGTCGTCATCGCCTTCAGGAGGGGCGTACGCGACCGCAAGATGAAGGAGAAGATGGCCACCCGTACCATCAGCTCCACCTCCGAGCTCTTCTCCCTCGCACATAAGTGTGCGCGGGCCGCGGAGGCGAGGGGGCCAGCGCCTGGCCCCAAGGGTGGCCAAGGCAAGGACGAGGCCGGGACCTCGAAGGGTTCCGGCCGTGCAGGCAAGAAGGCGCGGAAGCGCGAGGCGGGAGAAACCAGGCAAGTCCTGGCCGCCGAGCGCGACGACGAAGAAGATCCCGCGCCTCGGAAGCGCAACCGCCGCGATCGGCGTGATGATCGCCGTGGGCGGCGTGACGACCGTCGTGACCGGCGTGACAATCGCCGCGATCGGCGCGATGACCGCCGCGGTCGTGGGGACGACCGCCGCGATAAAAGGAGGCGAGCCCTCTTGCCGATACATAAAACCAATACCCACGACCTAGACAATTGTCGGGTCGTGGACAAGATAGTGGAGAAGCGGCTCAAAAGCGCCGCCCGACGAGGATCAAGGCGAAGATGCCTCGGCGGCCTTCGGCGAGCCGATCACGTGGTGGCCTACATCCATGGTGGTTCGTCCACCTTCCTCAACGCCGCTTACAAGCGGTGAAGAGAAGTGTCGCCACCACATCAAATTCGGCGGGTCGGATCTTTGAAGTGGTGCGAGCAACGCTCACCTTTAGTCAGGCCGACCATCCCGAGGGCGCCAACGGCCTGGGGCATCTCCCGGTCGTGGTGTCGCCCACCGTTCGGAACATGCGGCTCACCCATGTGCTGGTGGACGGAGGGAGTTCTATCAACCTCTGTCCTCCTCGGTGTTCTGGCGCTTGAGATCATGGCGCAGATCTGCGCCCAGCTCTGCCCTTCTTCGGGGTAGCCCTAGAGGCTGGTTTGATGCCCCTGGGTCAGGTGCGCCTCCCCGTTACCTTCGGGGAAAGGGATAACTATCGCACCGAGTTGGTGGATTTCGAGGTAGCCGATTTCGACCTCCCCTATAATGCCATACTCGGCCGACCGGCGTTGGCCCAGTTCATGGCGGCCACCCACTACGCGTACATGGTGGTGAAGATGCCGGGGCCCGCTGGCCCCATTGTGATCAGGGTGGATAAGGCCGAGGCCTTGCGCTGTTTCAAGGTCGCGCAGGACCTGGCCGGTGCCACCTGCGTCGGGCGCCCAGACGCCACTTCCTCGGGAGCCCCTCAGGCCCGGACCCGCGCCTCACCTGGCTCTGCCGGTGAGGTTAAGGTGGTCGCCCTGAGTGCGGGCGAACCCCGAAAGACCGTCAACATTGGCGCCAACCTCAGCGCCAAATAGGAAGACGCGCTCGTCACCTTCCTCCAGTCTAATTCCGACGTGTTCGCCTGGCAACCGTCCGACATGACTGGGGTCCCCAGGGAGGTGATCGAGCATCGATTGGCGACGCTCCCCGGGGCGCGTCCGGTCCGGCAGAAGGTCCGGAGGCAGGTGCCCGAACGCCAAGATGCCATTCGAGTGGAGGTAGAGAAGCTGTTGAGCGCAGGGATTGTCCGGGAGGTCTCTCATCCTGAGTGGCTCGCCAACCCCGTGCTCGTCAAGAAGTCCAACGGAAAATGGCGCATGTATGTCGACTTCACTGACCTCAATAAGGCTTGCCCGAAGGACCCTTACCCCCTGCCGCAGGTCGATCTCATTGTTGACTCCACGGCCGGGTGCGAACTGCTGTGCTTCCTGGATGCGTACTCCGGATACCACCAGATTAGCATGGCACTTGAAGATGAAGAAAAGACCGCTTTTGTAACCCCTACGAGTGTCTACTGTTATGTAAGAATGGCTTTTGGTTTAAAAAATGCTGGTTCCACTTACCAACGTGCCATGCACATTACCTTCCGCCCCCAGATAGGGCGAAATCTTGAGGTTTATGTTGATGATTTAGTTGTGAAAATAAAAAAGGGTGAAGAACTGATCCAAGACCTGGAGGAAACATTTGCTAACCTCCGGAAGAATTGTCTGAAGCTCAACCCAGATAAATGTGTGTTCGGTGTGCCCTCCGGCAAGCTATTGGGCTTCCTGGTGTCCAGCCGGGGCATTGAAGCCAACCCTGACAAAATATCGGCCATCGAGCACATGAAGCGCCGGCCGACTCAAGCAAGTCAATGCACGGCGGTCGCTTGGCCTCCTGAGGCGGTTCATTGTCCGGTTGGGAGAGAAAAGCTTGCCTGTTTAAGCTGCTGAAGAAGACAAACCGCTTGAGTGGTGAAGAAGCCTGTAAGCGTTGAAGAGTTGAGCGGTACCTCTCCTCTCCCGGTCTTGGTTTCCCCACCGGGTGAGCCGTGCTCAGACATAGCCGCCACCCCGAGGTGGTGGCGCAGTCTTGATCGGAGAGAGAAGGCGCCCAAAGGCGGTGTACTACATCGATGAGTCTTTGCGAAGCGGAGACCCGATACCGCAGCTCGAGAAGATCTTGTCGCGATCTGGTGGCGTCCAGAAGCTGCGCCATTATTACTTCGAGGCGGGAAGTTACCGTGGTCACGCCTACCCTCTGCGAGATCCTCCTGGCAAAGCAGAGGACCGGATTGCAAAATGGGCGGTGGGCTGGGGAATTCAACCTCAAATTCGTACCCGCGACCGCCATCAAAAGTCGGAAAATGGCGGAGTTAAATCGCCGAGTGGACTCCGCCACTCCGGAGTGAAGAAGCTCGCGCCCTCTCCTGGACCTTGTTCTTTGATGGTTCCTTCAGGTTGGAGGGCGCGGGGGCTGGAGTTGTCCTGGTCTCCCCAACCGGCGACGTCCTCCAGTACGTGGTTGCCCTCGAGTTCAAGGCCACGAATAACATAGCCGAATATGAGGGCCTGCTGGCAGGGTTGCGCATCGCTTCGGCGTTGGGCATTCGGCGTCTCCAAGTCAAGGGAGACTCCCTGCTGGTCATCAATCAAGCGCGGAAGGAGTTCCAATGTTCTGACCCCACCATGGCGGCGTACCTGGCGGAGGTCCGAAAAATGGAGCGTCATTTCGAAGGCATGGGATATATCCATGTCCCCCGGCGCGACAATCACCTTGCGGACGGGCTTTCACAACTTGCGTCCTCAAGGGCTCCTGTTCCGGTCGGAGTCTTCGAAGAAAGGCTATCGCGACCGTCCATCACGGCCCCCGATTCAGGTGGGGACGATGGTGTCGCCGTCGCGGCCCCGGTTCGAGAGGGGACGACAAGCAAGGCGTTCGACCTCGGCTCGAGTGGAGAAGGCGGCACTGTATCATGGCCCCGGCCCGGGGAAGATAGCGTGCCCGCCTTAGCCCTCGTGTCAGGAGGAGATGGCGGTCTTTGCCAAGCCGCCAGGAAAAGCTTGGCCCGGAGTACCCGGCGAGCACCGAGTGGTCGCGCGCTGGCGAGAAGATCGGTGGATGGATCCTATCCTAGCCTTCCTGCGTGACCAAGTGATCCCCGACGATGATGCCTCAGCTGAGAAGATTGCACGAAAGGCCAAGTGCTATACCATGGTAGGTGGGGACCTATATCGCCAGGGCAGAAACGGAGTTCTACTGAAGTGCATCACTCGGGAAGAGGGGAGCAACCTGCTCTCTGATATCCATGGAGGCGTGTGCGGGAGCCATATGTCGGCGAACGCGGTCGGTAAAGCGTTCGCCGAGGATTTTATTGGCCTCGCCATCCGAGGATGCTTGCGGTGGTGAGGACATGCGGCTTGTCGGTTCTTCGCCAAGCAAATCCACCGACCGGCCGAGCTCGCAAACCATCCCGCTCTCCGGCGTTTGCGGTGCAGAAATTGGATATCTGGGTCCGTTCCCACGGGCCACAGGGGGCTTCACCCACCTCTTCGTCGCCATCGATAAGTTTACGAAGTGGGTTGAGGCCGAGGCGGTGCGTGCCATCACGGCCGCTGCCGCCGTCAAGTTTATGCGTGGGATCTTTGCCCGCTTTGGAGTCGCCAATCGCATCATCACCGACAACGGGACCCAATTCACCAGTGCGGCTTTCCTGGAATTCTGCGATGAAATGGGCACCAAGGTATGTTTTGCTTCGGTGGCCCATCCCATAAGCAATGGGCAGCGAACAGCGCCAACGCTAGTCTTTGAAGGGCCTCAAGACAAGAGCATTTGATCGGCTTCACAAAAGAGGCGCGCGGTGGACGGAAGAGCTCCCGACAGTGCTGTGGTCGCTCCGTACCACACCCAGCCGGGCCACAGGCGAGACGCCTTTCTTCCTGGTGTACGGGGCAGAGGCTGTTCTCCCCTCCGGTGTCGCTTTCGGTTCCCCGCGCGTCTCGGCGTTCAACGAAGAAGACCAAGAGGATCTCCGGAGAAGATGTCAACCTTCGGAGGAGGTGCGGGATCGTCTTTGCTCTCGCGCCGCCCGCTACCAAAGAAAGTCTCAGCGGTACCACGCCACCCGGTCTCGAGAGAACACGGTAGTAGGCGACTGGTTCTGCGAGATCGAGACGCATCTTGGGTTGCATAAATGTCTCCCGATGGGAAGGCCCTTTAAGGTGGTCTCGATATCTCGGCAGGCGGTCCGGTTGTAGCGAGGACGGCGAAGAACTGACGAATTCCTATAACATAGAGTTGTTGCGGAAATTCTATCCTTGAAGGAATTGTATGTGCCCCGCTGCTCGCCCCGGTCAGCCTTAAGGTAAGATTCTCCCTTGGCTGGTTGGTGGCTTCTGGCGGTTAGTAAGGTTGTTGCCTAGAAGGCTTCCAATTTACCATTGTTGTTCCTTTACGTACTTACTGGCGCAAGTTTTTTGCGTGAATGTCGCTGGTTCCGTATGTTTGCTAATTCCTTGATGATCTACTGAGTCACCTGGTGTCTGTGTCCGACAAGGACGGGTGACTGGAGGGCAGGCTAGATGCGATGCTCAAACGCGGCTTGCGCGCCTTGGGTTGGCTCCCTGAAGCACCACTGGTTGTCACCGCAAGCATCGTTAGTCTAGTACCCTCTGGAAGCCCGACTTTGGCCTGCACAGCACCATGGTTCGATCTCCAAAAAATCGCAAGGACTTAGAAATCAAAAAGGGACCGGGGCTCACTCCATGCGGGGACCTATATCATTCGGTTTTACCTTGCATATGCCTACTCATTCTGTAAGTAGCTGTGCACCAAGGCGTGGAGTCTCCAATTCCTCTTCGTGGTCGCCCAGAAGCTCGGGGGCTGGTCGCCCCATGTTTCTTCGTGGTCGCCCAGAAGCTCGGGGGCTGGTCGCCCCAAGCTTCTTCGTGGTCGCCCCGAGCTCCTTCGTGGTCGCCCCGAATCTTCTTCGTGGCCGCCCAGACGCTTGGGGGCTGGTCGCCCAATGATATAAAAAAGCAAGATAAGTGCTTCATACCGTATTTTTGACCATTTCCTTATGTGCATGCGCTAAGATGGGTCAAGTTACGCGTGATTGCCGTAAGTACCAAAAATTAACGGCCCCTCGTGATACAAGGAAACGTGCTAAAGCGTTAACGATCGGCGCGGCCAAGCGCCCGGAGTGCAAGTTAGACGTGGTACTCAAACACGGCTCGTACGCCTCGGATTGGCTCTCTGAAGCACCGCTGGTTGTCACCGTCGAGTGCCGTCGGTCTAAAAACACTTCCGGAAACTTGTTGCCTCGCCACGCTACGCTGCAGCGCGTTTTCGAGTGATCATCAGGGTCCAAGTTCTAGAATAGTGTGAACCGAGTGGCAATCCCACGCAAAAACCAAACGCTAGGATCGGGCTACATCTAGCGTTTCCTGGTAGACTCGAGGTCGTTTACGCCTAAGTCCCGTATGGCTTGTGTGATCCTTACTTATGTTTGCAGCGAACACGCGTAATCACTGGCGGAGCTCAGGGGTACTGCCCTAACCTAAGCGTTCCTCAGGCATTCCAGCTAAGCTAGAAGGCTGGCCGCCTAACGGTTTAACCTAGCAAATTTGATCACACAAAACGAATGAACATGCAAAATAGTACCGAACCCAGAAATATCCGATCTGCTAAGTACCGCTTAAGTGTTTGTACATGCAGGTGGATCAAACAAAAGAAAGAAAAGCAAAAAGAACCAAGAGGCTGCCCGGCCCATCACTCCTCGTCGCCAACGTCGAGGTCGTCATCCTCTTTGCCTTCCACGGCCAGAGGGGTGGAGACATCCATGACCGGCTGCTCAACTTGCAGCATCCCGGCCATGTGCTCAGCGGCTGCGCGCACCCTCGCTTCCGCCTGCGCCACATCTCCCTCGACGCCGACTGTTACCGCTGCCATGGGATCAAGGGCGGCGTCGCGGCTGGCCCAGCAGGCCAGCGTATAGGTCGCGGTCATGATCGCGACCTCTCGACCTTCTCTGGTGGAGCGAGCGGCTAAGGCCACAGGCAGTCCCCGGAGCGCCTCCGCGGCCTAGTTGGTCGCGTGGGCGAATTGCAGCGCGGAGTCCTCCAGCGGCGAGTTCAGGGTCACCCCCAAGGGCTCCAAGCACCTCTTCGTGCGCTGGAAGGCCTTCTTGAGCATGACGGACAGGTTGCGCCGCAGGCGGAAGGACTCCAACTCCGAGGTCTTTAGCGCCGTCTCCGCCCTCTGCGCCCGATCCTCGGCCCTTTCAGCCCGTGTCTGCATGGCGGCGGCGGCGGTTCTCTCCTGCGCCAATGCCGCCTCTGCCGTGTCCGCCCTCACCCGCTCCCGCTGCAGCTCGCCTCTCACCGACGCCTAGCTGGCTGGCGATGTCGGCCCGTGCTGGCGAGCTGCGGCAAGGGCGGTGCCGATGAGCGTGCAAGTCCACGAGCCTGTGAAAGAGCTCGGCGTGGCGTTCAGGCGGGAGCAATGGCGGTCGCGGGCGAGGCTCGGCGCGGTGCTAGGATCATCCGTTAAGCCCTCTCGTGGCGGCCGGAGGCACTGGCGGAGGTGCTTGGCTTCGATGGGCGCCGGGGGCGTTTCCGCCCTTGGCGCGTCCTGAGGGACCGCCTTTGGCGGTACCCTCAAGCTGAGACCGGCCATTGGGAGTGTTAGACCACCTTGTTGGGTGGTGGCACAGGCTCCGTGGCGAAAGTTGGCGCCGCGGCCGTTGAGGCCGGCGTCGGAGGAGAAGACGTCGAGGCGGGCGCCGCGGGAGGCGGCGCCACCGGCGATGAAGTCGAGATTGGGGCGGCTTGTGTGGCCGCACCCTGCGAAGGATCCGCCACGACAGAACTCGTGGCGGCTAAAATCGCCAGCGTCCACGCGCGTGCCTGAATCCGGCCCGTGGTGTCCGGGGCAAGTGATCGTTTGCCCGCGGCCCGATCGCTGGCGGGGGCCGTGTCCCTGATCACCAGCGGGCCGCGGGCCGGCACCACGGCGGGCCCCGTGGAGTCCATCGGCGGGAGCAGCCTCACGACTCTTAGGCGCTCCGCGTGCTCCAGATCGGCGAGCGGCTGGGCCGCCGCCGGAAAAGGGGTGCCGGTCGGAACCGGCTGCATAAGCACAGCGAGCCATCGGCCCTGGAGCTGCTCATCCAAGTTTCCACGCTGGCAATGAGCGAAGTGCGCTTTGGTTGGTAGGAGACCACAAAAAAGCATGTGCACGAAAAAGCTAAAGAAGAACAAAGACTCACGTCAAGACCACGTCTTCGCGTCGGTCGTCGTTGTTCGTATCTTGCCATCACGGAGCGGGCCAGCGGCGAAAGGGCCGATTCTCCGCCCCGAAGTCCGGGCTACCAAACCCCAGATAGTCCGGCTTCCGCAATCGGAGGATGCGGGTCGCCATTCTTGCGAACTCCGCCGTCTCCTCAATGGCGAGTTCGATCCTCGGAAGCCTCCGTCGCCCGGCAGCATCGTCCAAAGCGTCAACGCCATTGCCGTCTTTGATGTCTGACCATTCGGCTGCGCCATGACTTCGATTGGACCTAAGTTGGAAAGAGATGTAGCGGGAGGCCATCCGTCCCCTGAGCAATGTGACCCCCACTACCTCATTATCGTTGGAGGCGCGGCAGAGGAAGAAATGGCGGAAAAGCGGAAGATTCGGCATCACCCCATGAACATTTCACAGAGGTGTGCGAAGATGGAAAGAAAGACAATGGAGTTGGGGGTGAGGTGAAGGTGGTGGATCCCGTAGAAGTGAAGGACGGTAAGAAAGAAATCAGAAACGGGCGGGGCCAGGCCAGCCATCATAGCCCAAGTATGGATAAGGATTTCGTCGGAAAGGCATCGCGGCGTGGCGGTCCCCGCCCGGAAGCGGAAGGTGCCCTCTGGCGCTAGGATGGCCATCCTCCCCACCGCATGGGCGTCCGCGGTGGAGGCGGGGATGGAGGGTGCCATGGAGATGAAGAAAGGCTGAGGTTTTTCAAGCAAGAAGGTTGAAGAAGCGAAAGTTAGGGGTGCGCAAGGAAGAACCTATCTATATATGCGCCCCAGCACCGACGGTTCGCGAAGAGACAAGATCGTGCGTCGCCTCGGGTCCCGAGAAAAATCTGCAGTCTGTGGGGAAGGCGGTCGTATCCTCATAGTGGTGGCCCCACCCAGAGCCCGCTAAGCATTTAATGAAGGTTCTAAAGTAAGCTTTGATGCAGCGCTCGAGGCGGGCCGGGCTCTTGTCAGCGTACTGCTACTGGGTACCCTCTCCGCAGACAAAAGCGATCAACACGGCGGTCAACATAGCGAGCCCACGTGGCGCCCGGCGGGTGGGCGAAAGCGCGCCGCTCGCCCGGCGATAAGCCACGTGGCGCCCGGCGGCAGTGGCGAAGCACGCCACTGCTCGCCGGCGGTAAGTCCACGTGGCGCCCGACGAGCGGTGGGTGAGCACGCCTGCTTTCGCCCGGCCAGTAAGCCACGTGGCGCCCGGCGGCGGTGGCGAAACACGCCTGCTTCGCCCGCCGCAAGACAAAAAAGGTGGTGCGAGGTGGCTTCACTTGAAGGCTCCTTCCTTGCCGCATCCGTTACGGGCGGCAGGACAGCGGTGTCAGACCTGTCAACTGCAAGGATTTCTACTACAAGCCCATTCCTCTGACGTCTCTTACCAACCCGTCAAGAAGGGGTCACATCCCGAGCGGACCAGGCGAAGCCATGCGTCGGCATTTAATGAGGCTAGAGGAACGGGACAGCACAGGAAGGAGTAATAAATGTATCAGGATCAGCATGATGACCCTCCTTTTACCTACTCCCGTTAGCCTGGCCTATATAAGGGCCTCCGGGTGCATGGGAAAGGGGGTCGAGCATTCGAGTAGTGTTGCATCCAAGCAAGCAAGGGCTCATGACATAGTCTAAGGAGAACTTGTAACACGAGAATTTTGTCTTGGCTTTGCACACTCTCAAAACAATCTAGCAGAAGTAAGGCTATTACAGGAAGAAGGGGCTGAACACAGGTAAAATCTTTGTGTCATCCCTAGTTCATAGCGCGGAATCCCTCGCGTGGGAGTCTCTAGGGTTTTCACCCTCTAGGTTTAGCCACCAAGACGCCTCCTTAAACCAAACCCGGTCTGTAGACTCCGGGCCTGTCAGGTGGAATACGCCGACACACGCGCAAGGAAAAGGAAACCTCTCAACGTTCTCTTAGGGTAGGAAAAAAAGGGAATTTAGAGAAAAAACGAAGGAAATGCCCTTTCAAGGGGGATCTCAATAGCAACCTGCTGGTCAGATGGAGGCAACATCGTGAACAATGCAGGAGAAAACCTCGCCGGGAGGTTGGTACAAATTATTAAAAATCCTTACATTCCTCTCTTTCCATATGTTCCATAAAGTATATATTAGCATCCCATCCACCTGTTTGCGAGAGGTAGCAAGCACTTTCCGCGTAACAAGATGCCACCAAAGCGAGACCGAAATCCCTGAGTGTGCAATTTGAGGGTTTGCTTGAAGATGAGAGAAAACCTTTGCTCAAATCTGAGTAGCGAAGGGGCAAAGAAGGAATAAATACATTGTCGATTCAGGTTTTGTCCCATAGAGAGGGCAAAACGTCGAATGAGGCCAACCCCTTGCCGCCAACCTATCCGCCGTGAGCAGCCTGTTCTGGATGAATAACCATGCAAAGAATCTACATTTGTTTTCCGCATTAGCCTTCCATATTCTCCTGTAGCCAGCGTCCGACACCACCCCCTGGAACTGAATGAGATATGCCGATTTTGCTGTGTATAGATTATTTGGTGTCCATTTCCTGATTATGTCATCCTCGGAGTCGATTTGGAGGTTTACCTGCTGAATGGCCTGCCACAACAAGAAAAACTCGTGGAAATTGTGTGGCAGTCTATTTATAAGGTGATTTATGCTTTCTTAAGCATAAGCTACATTTCTCAACCGTTGGATTAAAATCGAAATCGGACACGCACATCTCAAAGTTAATCCAATGATCAAGGTAACCAACTTAGAGTTGACAAAACATCAAGCGACGCACAGATAGCAAATTCGCATACTCACTGTGCACTTCTCCTGCAGCGCCTTTAAAAAGTATTTTTTGTAGTTCTAGGAAAAAGATAGTAATTCTCTGCTCCACCTTGCATCACCACAGCAACCACTCTGTCCGAAGGTTCCTTGCCTCCGGGGACAGTGACCTCACTGCTGGTGAGCTACCGCCGATCGATCGACCTCAACTAGAATTAGTTAACTGACAATTGACCCTCTCAGAGCATCTCCAACAGTTCTTAATATTTAGACTCCCAATATTTTTAGATTGAGACCTTTCTAAAAAATTTTAGGTCTACAAAATACCTTGTTCTCCAACAGTTCCTATATTTTCTCCCAAAAACACCTTTGAATTGGTCCGGTGGGCCATCCTGGGCGCGAAATAATGTTGATTGGGAGCGCGGACAGAACGCACAAAAATGAGGAGTCGGGGTGCTGTTTTTGGGCGTGTCAAAATTTGAGGAGTTAGAAAGAGGAACTGTTGGAGTACTTTTTTTTGCAATCAAGTCCAAAATCAAGTTTTGGGAATGGATTTTAGGCACTGTTGGAGATGCTCTCATTCACTCATAGACATGGAGCTTAGCTGCCGTCGATCGGCGTCGGCGTCGGCCAGCCAACCAGCGATAGAGATGTGTCTTGATTAGCCGTGGCGTGGGTGCAATTAATCAATTATTACTCTGGTTTGCTTGCGATCCCGTGCCTTCTAAGATCTAGCTCCCCCTAGGAATTAACATCGCACGCCATTACCTTTACGAAACTAGAACCTAGTACTCTGCTGAACATATGTTAGCATCAAGGCGGCTTAATTTCCAACCTTGAGTTGTGTTATGCACTGGGCTTTCCGAGCTTGCTTCATGACTCATGCAAGCAAGAGCCAACTGTTTTTTGGAGCTTAGTGTTCACTGCCCCTTTTCGTTCCTTCCCAAACATGCTTCCTGATTCCTGCAGGGGGGCAAACTTGATTTGATCAAACCATTGCAAAAAAAAAAAAAAAAAAAAAAAACCTCCCTTGGTCACAAAATAATGCTATTTTGAATATCAACATGGTCCTTAAAATGTAAGCAACCATGTTCGCTCTGAAGGCTAGAAATTTCCACATGAACTGAAAAAAAGAAAGATCTACACCGTTGATCATAGTAGGTCCATATTATAACATCTAGATTAAAACAAAAAATGTGTCATGTACAATACAAAAAGAACTAAAATTCAAAATAAAAATAAAATAAAATCAGAAATTTGATTTCCATATGATTAAAAGAAAGAGTCCAAGTATAATAAAAATTAAAACAAAAATAAAAGATAATTGGTAATTTAATTTCCATATGAACATCAAAATAAAATTGAAATTCAGAATAAAAATTTCAAAAATCCGAACAAAAAACATAATTAGTAATCTGATTTACATACGAATATCAAAATAAAAATAAAATTTAGAATAAAAATTAGTAGTTGGATTTGTATACAAATTCCAACATAAAAAACTAAAATTCGAACAAAAAATAAAAATAGGAATTTAATTCCCATAGGATTAAAATAAAGAGTCCACATCAAGTATAATAAAAATCAAAATTTCCTGTAAAAATAAAATAAAAGTAGCAATTTAATTTCCATATGAACATCAAAATAAAAATAAAATTTGAAGCAAAAATCAATTGAAAATTAGTAATTGGATTTGTATACTGAATACAACCTAAAACTAAAATTTAGAATAAAAAATAAAATAAAATTAGCAATTTAGTTTCTATATGAACTCTAAAGTAAAATCCTAAATGGCTTAAATTTTAATAAAAATAAAATAAAAAAGCAATTGGATTTATATACGATTCCAATATAAATCTATATTAAAAATCTATGTCATGTATGATCCAACAACACACAAATATAATTTGAAATATAAACAAAAATATGCTAATTTATTTTGCATAAGAATTTCAATTCAATTTCCATAAGAATTTCTAAATAAAATTCTTAAATAGATATAATCCAAAATAAAAAAATAAAGAAACATTAGCTATTGGATTTCTATTGAATTCAACACAAAATAACTGAAATTTGAAATAAAAATAAAATAAAAAGTGAAATATTAATGCTGAAGGAGCCAAAAGCCATGATGAAGAGTGATGAGTGTCTACACTATTGAAGAAGTCAATAGTAAAAGAAGCTTGATGATGAGGAGACCCTGGTAAAGAGGAGATGAAGCTTTGCATGGAAAACGAGCTATAGAGGATATATATACCCATTTGGTATCTAAAAACGTGCCATCGCTATTGAGGGACATGGCATCACACACAATGGTGAAAAAATTCTTTATATTGTTAGATAACGACTGAAGCAAACTTGCTAGCATCATAAAAGATAGGAGGTCGTCGCGTTAGTGAAGAAGTAATATCGTTGAGTTAGCAAACATCGAATAAGAGAAGTAATCGATATGGGACAAGCATAAAACAAGCATATATAATATCTTGTATGTATATGTATACATAAATTTATTTGAATCAAAACAAGTTGCAAAAAACTTGAGAGTAAAGATGGCGCTACTCTATGAAATAGCCTTAAGGCCACTAATGAGAGCATAATAGGTTTGGAGCCACTGGTGAAAGCATGACGGGTGTTCCTGATAGGGATAAGCAATACTTGTGCATGTATGTATTGCATGTTGATGTCGTAACGTTCAGCATTAAGTAATAATTGAAGAGAAATAGAAAATAGTTATACGATAGAGTATTACATTAAAAGGGTAGCAGTTGAGAGGGATCGATAAAAAATTCAGCTTGCTATTGGTGGTTGAAACAGAAAAGTTATGGAACGATTAATAAGAGATATAAAACATATGGTTTCTGCGAAGCAGCCAGCATGTGAGGAAGATAAGTTCAAATTAAGTCGTCCATAATGTATCAATGTATACATGAGCAATGTACTCTAATATCTCGTAAAATAATCAGCATATTACTTGAGATTAAGTAAATGTACATGTGTTACATATTTTTTTTAAAAAAAAGTTAATAATGGAGAAAGAATAGGGATATATAGCTATATGATTTATGTAAGATGAAGAGTTGCTATGTTTTTAAGAACCCCAACATCTTATTATTCTCAATGATTTTCTTCCATCAAAATTTTTACCTCAATTACATCTATTAAGTTGAATTTTTCTTCAAATTTCTATTGTTATTTCTAATGTTTATGATGTCTTAAAAATCTAAATAGTCTACAAAATACGTTAATACATTTCTCAAGCATAAGTTAAAACATTTGATACTACAAACTGTTAAAAAAACGCAAATACGCTAGTCACCTGCTAGTTTATGTTATAATAGATGTATAAAAACCTAATAAATTTATACTTTTATTAAAATTCTTTTCAAGACAAATCTTTGCATACCATTTCACGTGTTTGATATAAATATGAAAAGATATCATTAATCTAAGTTTTAAAAATTTGACTACATGTAAAAAAACAACGTCATTTATGACTAGAGGGGTAGCCGTTAACAGTTAAGACCCTCCCAAATTCAGGTACGATCCTCTCTTGCTTTGAAGTCATCGAACGCATGTAGTATAATTAAGCACGCCATGACCGTTTCACCTGGTCCTTCCTGCAATTGCCATATGGACCAAGATTAGACCTGTCATGTGTGCTTATCCAGTACTAATGATTCCCAAGAAATGCATGGGCCACGTTGATTGGTCGGCCCCAGGTGGCTGTAGGCAATCAATCTATATATATAAATAATCAGTCATATTCAAGGCACTACCTTCATTTTAAGAGCAAGAAAATCCTACAATAATCCTAAATTTGAAAAATTCTCACATTAATCGGAAGAAAAAGAGAAGAATCTCCACCTTATTTTGGTGGGACCAGATTATAACAGTATAGATTAATCGTATGTAACAAATATAATTGTATTTCAATCATTGAAAGGATCTTCACCATTTATTTTGATGGGTCAGATTATAACGGTGCAGATTAATTATATATAAATAGAGTTATATATCAAATACAATTGTATTTCAATAATTGAAAGTAGAGTTGTATATCAAAAACAATTATATTATAATATCTAGACGCGCAGTTTACATAAGTAAATCCGCTAGTTTGATAAATCGCATACGGTTGTCGAACACAAAGAATTAGAGCCACACGTTAACGTTTCAGATTCCCGACCTATTTTTTGCGGTGGAATATGATTAAAGCCTTTTCCAAGAGCTTCTATTAAACTTTGTCAATTTGATGGACGCCACGTACGGATGTCGCCGATATTATATACTCGCCGGAAAGCTCAGTATAGCGCACATACAGTATAGATATAACCCCGATTTGTCGTTCAATATATGTCTGATTCATCGTATACAAAGCTTATTAATAGTACATAACATATTTTTCTTGAAGAACAGTACGACACTCAGGTCCCAGGAGATCACAATGTGCAGGCATCCTGCGACTTGATTTGGAGATTTTACTAGCGTGGTCCTGTAGCGCAACACGGTAATGAAAATTAGTGAAACAACAAGCATTTCTAAGTCAAAGAAGAATGATATCCTCTCACAAAAAGAAAAAGAAAAAAAACATGATATGGTAAGAAGTGAAAGGACTCGAGTCCAAAAGCACAGATTCTCTGCTCGAAGCAAAGGAGTCAAAAAGCAGAAACGCAACAGGCAGATGCGTGTAGCGTGTGCGCGACAAACGAAGAGCAGGCAAGTAAAGAGGGGGCAGTCAGCGAGGATTGAAATCTGTTTTCAGTTGATATTTGAAGCTATTCAAAATTTAAAATTTCAGTGAAATCTTAAAATTTTGAATAAAATTGGTCAAATTCATAAAGTAAAATTCAAATCGGTAATTTTGAACTGAGATTTCTGCCGAAATTTCGATGATTTTTAACCTCTTGTTAAATGGTTACTTGCTTGCCTAGCTTAGTCGGTAAGATGTCAAGTTGTTATGCTTGTGGTTGTGGGTTGAAGTGCCCATTGTGCATACTGTTGCACTAATTTTGTTTTTTTTCTTTGTGCGGTTTGCAATCATGAAAAATTGGCAACGCTGAGGATTCAAACCCATAACCTAAGGTCAGCCCATCGTCCACTCTAGTGTGGAGACCAACTGAGTTAAACTTGTTTTGTGATACTATTACAATATTTTTACATCTATTTCCGCCACCTAAGGTCAGCCCATCGTCCACTCTAGCGTGGAGACCGAGTTAAACTTGTTTTGTAATACTATTACAATATTTTTACATCTATTCTTTACAGATGGCATTATAACTCTCCACAGAAAGATTGGCGTCAAATCCGACCAAAAGCTAGTCCAATAAACACGAATTTCGGTCTAAATAACATAAATTTGGGCACAATTTGCTGAATTTTCTAAAATCACTGTAGTAATTTAATTTTTTTATTTTGCCGGGATTTTGAATCTTGTCCCGTTCGAAATCTCGGTCAAAATTTCTGAAATTTCACCGGGATTTTAAACCATGGTCTAGAGGAGTAGTAATCTGCAGAGTCGGGAAGCAAATTTTATTTTTGCCTCTTGGTTTGGTTGTTTTTTACAAGTTCGTTTCTCCTTCGAACGAAATTGCAAATCTGCTATCTTCTCGATAACGACAAGCATATTCCGTGCTCATATACCACGGTAGTTATCTTTCGTGGTCTCGTACCATAAGCAGATGTACATATCTTCTTTTAATCTTTTCGCGGCAGAGAAAGATGCTATATTTACCATTTTGTTTTAACGAGGCCAAAGTTATAGAAAGAAAATTAGACCAAGACGTCAAAAAAAGCAAAAAAAAAAAAAACTCTAGAGACAGAGGGAGGGGTGGCAGAGCCGGCCTCACCGTGGTCCACAGTGACCCGTCTTTCCGCCATGATGTATGATCTTTCAATGGCCGCAGTTTAAGGAATAGGGAAAGAGCACACTGCTCAAAGCGGAAATGGTTGAATACCTCTTCTCGTGTTAACAGATACTCCTACTCTAATGATCACGATTGGGGGCAGGTGCAAGTGCGAGCCTTTCGGATGACATCAATCATTGGAGTCCCAGCGTTTGCGCTCTCTGCACAGGGTGGTGCAATTCTATGCACACTTGCACAGCCTAGCGTCCTATTGGTGTTGCGGACTTGCGGGAGAAAACTTATGATGGCTCGTGCTGCTGGGCATCTTTGCTCCAACTCCGCAAAGTTTCGATGCATGGGCTAACGAAAGGGAAATTAGAGTGGACTGATAGATTTCTAATATGTCTAGGACCTTCCTCTTCACCTCTAACCACTACATCTAAGAGTACCTTCGGTGTTTCCTCCATTGCCGTTTGATCCCGAAGTCATGGTGAGATCAAGACCTTCGGGAGATTGGAGCACGTCTGGGCTTGAGCCGTAGCAGTGCTTAGGGCGCCGGGGTTCACAGAGGAAGCCCGGAGCGGTCGGTGACGAGCGGCGGCGTCCTTTCCGTCACTTCCACGCGCTAGGGTTTAGATCGGATCTAGGATGTGTGTGTAGGGCATCAGGAATTACAGCGAACGTTGGTTCGCGTGCCGGCCTGGTCCCTCTTTATCTGTAGCGCAGGCGTGACAGGGGGACGCAACCAGTGAGGTTGTTGCGCCCCCGATCAGGGCGCAGATACGGGTACGGACTCGGTCTATTGATAGAGTTTACGGACCTTTGCGCCTAGAACCAACACCTAGAAGAGGGACTTAGAGTATAAATACCTTCGGGATTTGATGACGATGAGGGTGCCATTGCTTGCACGGTGAGGAAGCAGTGGCGCAGAAGATGGAGACGGTGCAGATGCCGGCGTTTCCCTTCTTGCCTCCCGTGAGCCTCCTTGCTGGCGTTCGGACGGAGAGGAAGAAGAGGATGAAGATCTGTGATGGCGAGCGGCAGCAGCGGCCTTCCCGTCACTTCCACGCGCTAGGGTTTAGATCAGGTCGGTGTGTAGGGCACAGGGAGTGCAGGCGAACGTTGGTTGGCGTGCCAGCCTCGTGCCTCATTTTATAGCGCGGGCGTGACAGGGGGCCGCAACCAATAAAGTTGTTGCGCCCCCGATCAGGGCGCGTATGTGGGTACGGACTCGGTCTTTGACCGAGCCGTACGAGATCAACCCAACATGGACAATTATATGCAAGTACGTGCTACTCCTACACTGCAGTAAGGAAGCTCCGGTCATGTTAGTGCTCTTGTATGGCACACATAAATTAACATATTTGGATCTAACAAATTAGATTAGTTAAGATTTAGATATGCTACATCTCCAAATGTAATGCAGTAAAATAACTTATAGGTAAGATTGTAAGGTTCTCCACCTCTTCGTTGAGTGCCCTCAGGTCCGGCGTTTGTGGTCCTCTGCTGCCCAATGGGTTCGCGCTCCGTCTCTCCACCCGGACAATTGGGAAACCTCCGCGCGTCTCGACCAGTGGAGTCTGCACTGCATCCCACGACGCTCGGCCTACTCCAAGGGTGCTAAAACCTTAATCATCCTAACTTGCTGGCAATGGTAGAAAGAGCGCAATAATAGAATTTTTCAAAGGCGATGGGCAACTCACGATCAGATCCTTCAGGCCGTCAAAGATGAGGCAGCCAATTGAACTTTGGCAGGAGCATCTCACCTCGGCAATCTCATCCAGGATCAGGCCTAAAGGCTTTCTTCCTTACCGACCTCCCCTGTCTTTTCCTTTTCTTCGGGCGCTTCCTTTGCGCCTTGTATTTTAATTGCTTTGTACTCTTTGCCTTCTAATCTAATCACGGTTCTTACCGTCTTCAAAAAAGATTGTAACTACACATTACTAAAAATATTTACCTTCGGGAAAAACATTATGGAAGCCCTAGCTACCAGCCATGGACTCCCTCGTTCCAATCCAAAGATCGCGGAACTTGTCCCAATTGTGAGTGGACACATTGATCTAGAGATGTGTCAAGTCAATTGTTCCTTCAACATTTAATACGCTTGTCATTTATTATTTGTACATTAGTTGAGAAGCGGCAACGATCAAGGCTCCACTCAATGCCGAGGGCGCGGCGGTGAGCCACTTCAACACTGGAGTCGTCAATCAAGAGCGCATGTTGTTATGAGAGTCGTTGAGCGGTGTTTAGATGATTTAGGTCAAAACATAAACCTCATATTATACTAATCCCTTCCCTAATCACGCCATAATTCCCCTAATCTTGCTGTGATTCCACTCGTCAAGCCGTCCACCACAATCGCTCATGCATTACTTTGGACAATTCGCATCTTCCTTTAAGTGAAAAATAGGTTTGAAAATTCCGTGTTGAGTTTAATTTAGGTTAAACTGAAAATTTATATAAGAATGAACTAAAAGAAAAAAAAATCTTTATTACCCCTGAGATGTCGATGATCAAATTTAATTTATAATGCCACTTCTTGCAACCAACACAACGTACGTAAAAATTCTTCCATTTTAAGGACAGTCTTCACGCCGCTTAACCTCGCTCGTCGTCGATAAGACTTGAATGGTAGCTTACTTAGCAACAATTCCAACGGGGCCGGGCTTCTTTGTAAGGCTTGCATCCTAGATTCAGAACACAGGCACCACGCAACTGATGCGACGTTAGTACATTGAAGAACGCTGAAACTGCAGCCGAGTTGACCTGAAAATAAGAGTACTACTTTATAAGCTCGGTTAGCTTCGTTTCAGTTTGCTCCACTTGGACATGTTTCTGAGTAACTACCCAGTTTCATAATACTTGCTAGTATAATTGATAGCAGAATAAAGGTGTAAGATGTATTTAGTTTGATATCTGCGATGTCTGCTTTATCATAAAAAAAAGCAGCACAGCACTGCCTGCTAAACTCTGTGAGTATGCTGACTAATACTAGTCGTGGACTCCTGGTTGGTCGAGGCTCAAGAACGAAGGGGCCTTGCTGTCTACATAGACGCTGTTCTCGTAGTCTGTTTGAGAGAGCGTACCTTTTTTAAAAAATGCTACTTTTTAGTTTTCTAAAAAAAGTAGCTATAGTTTTTTATAAAAAAAATAATTTGATAAATAGTTAATTTTTCTCAGCAAAAAACTATAAAAGTAGGTTAAACCCAACTTTCAGTCTTTAGCTTTTGCTAGTTATATATATAATTTCTAACTTACATTAAAAACCGTTTATAAACTAAACTGGCTAGAGGACTTACTGACTTTTTCATGAACAGAGCTTTCCTAAAGCCCCTAAAGAGGGCCTTAATCTCCCCGAGTGGCTTTTCATGAAATAGAGCTTTCTTAAAGCCCCTAAAGAGGGCCTTAAATCTCCCCGAGTCCAATTCAACTGAAACAAGTAGTGTAGCTTTCACGCTAGAAACGGAGACCTGGATGCCTCGGTCTCTCATGTCCCAAACTTCCAAGACGGGGGCAGGTTCCTATCACCTCGATGAGCAGAGAATCTTAGGCACTTTTCGACTCCACTGCTGTATGGAGTAGTAGCACAAGTTTCTACTGAGCTGGAGTAGTACGTATTCCTAAACCTACGTATGCTTTTAGTTAGGTCGCCTTTAGGGTCAAAAGCTCATCTCAGGCAACCATTATCAATTCGGTTTCAATTGAAACAAGCTTAGTTTTGTAATCAAAGGGTTACACTAGGCATGTGCTGCTGTTCTTGTGCAAGAACAAAAGTGCCCGTTGTCCTATCATAGCCCACCGTAGTTAGGAGACTTTATACAACAAGTTGAATGAGTAGTAGGCCTCTTTATAATTTCCATGCCCCTTTTCAGTTTTCACCTTGTGATAGGAAAACTTGCCGCACCAGCCAAGTTGCCTGCTGATAGGTGGCTTTCCTAATCTGAATGTACTCCCTCCGTTTTTTTATAACGTCTATTTTTTAAATGGTCTTTTATAAATGCAAGGTTTGTATATATATTTAATAAGATCTTTCCTTCTATACTCCTATTTATTTTCTCTTATCCATATGCATTTATTCATTACCACCCACACAAAGTATATCTTTCATCTTCCAAGACAATTAAGTGGGGGCATCTAAGTTATTTTCTCTCGTATCTTTCTCAATTTCAACGCAACATTAATCCTTGTGCAAAATCAAAATACACCTCATAAAAAAACGGAGGGAGTAAGAGCTAAGGCAAGCCTAAAAGAAGAACAAAACACCCTCAAATCCAGAAAAGCTTGCCCTTAAATGGCTCTGCACGGCGGTATCTTCCGCTGCCACAAGTATGTTTGTTCACGACGCGAATCATGCCTGAATCGATTGCAATGCGACAGGCCCGTAACACAGGAGCGGTACTCCTAGCAACCAAGTGGTTTGCCACTGTCCTGGTGCTGGATTTGTTTGCACGATCGCTTACGGGCATAGCAATTAACGGGTAACAACCTGCGCGTACAAGGGTTTAAATCGCCAGCACCCAACGCGCCGACGGTGGGGCCTGCGGCTCACATGACGAGCTATGCCGGTGCGAGGGCGACTCGTCCGCGTGATCCGCCCAGCCACATGCCCGCCTCCACCGTATCTCATTAGTTCCCGGGTACCAAATTTTAAAACAAACCGGCACCCATCACCCTTTGCCCATACGCAATTCCGTAGTCTACTGTGGTGATATCAAGATGCGTATGTACGTGCTATCGTGCAGTTGGCGAGTAACAAGCCGTCCGGTCCGGTTTGGCGGTATAGCGTCTGAAAGTATCCCCTCTTCTCTTATCCAGAATATAGTACTATAAGGCTTAAGCAGCGGCCAGTGGGGAAGGGGAGAGAAAACAACTCAGGACACCGAGCAGAAAGAAAAGAATCCAAGAGGATGGAAGACAGAGGAAGGAAGGAACAACTGTGTACTTTGATTAGGACCATCGTGAAGTTAGCAGCATGCGCGTGTTAGGATTTAGGGGTGGCCAAGTCAAGTGGAGCAAAGCACGGGGGATCAGTGCAGTTTAGTGCAAAAGCAGTGAATCTGTGAATGTAAGGGGCCGACCTCTCTCACTCGCGGCCTCACCTCCGTGTCCCACCGTCGCCATTTTGGTTAAGATGTATGCTATCAAATCGAAATAGGCATAACTTGCACGAGCCAAAACAATATACTGCTGGTAGTTCAGTATGAAAGCAATCCCATTGGATGTAAGGTTCATCTCCAGCAGAGCCTCTAAACCAGCCTCTAAACCTTAAAATAGGGACTTTAGTAAAAAATACAGATCCAAAGGGACCCTAATCCAAGCCTCTAAAATTAGGAGGCCCTAAATTTGCCTCCTCACCCCAATTCGAGGAGCCCCTAAACCAAGTAGTAAACCTTAAAATAGGGAGTTAAGTGAAGGATGGCTTGCATTAGTTATTGCAATTGGCGTGTCTTTCTTTGGATGAGTTGCAAGCTGTTGCATCTGCATCTCTTCTTTGAAAATTTTGAAAATTTTAAATTTAAATTTTAAATATCATGTTTTGAAAATTTTAAATTTAAATTTTAAATATCATGTTTTTAAATTGTAAATGTTAATATGCTTATGTTTTATGTATTACAAATATTTTTGATTGAATTTTAGTGGTGTCAAATGAAGATTATACATAGCGGATATGTCAAAATAGGAGAAAAAAGTAAAAGCAATTTGAGATTTAGGGATGTTCTTTGGACTTGTGCTTTCAAAGCAGGTCCCAAAAATAGGAGGAGTCCCTAAATCTAAAATAGGGACTCTGTTTTAGGAGCCCTTGCTGGAGATACTCTTAATGCGTAGGAACAAATCTGAAAATGTTTATACAGTCAATCCAAATCAAACACCGCCAAAAAAACGTGACATGAGTGAATGACATTGCCCTAGCTCCAGGAAAATTGATTATTTGTCCTATCTTATACGTGGTTTCGATGATTTAGAACAATTTTCATGTAATTGACAGTTTTTGTTCCGTCTTTCGTGTGTCCCTTGTTTTTTGTTTCCCATTTTTGAGTTATAAAATGATTTTCTAATTGTTTTGGACATAACCCCGCGATAAAAGACCAAAATACCTACCGCCCCACTCAACCTGAGCCCTCTCCCTCTCCATTCCCTCCTCTGTCGACCAAGGCGACCACTGTCAGCGGTTCGTGTTAGCGGCGCTGCTATCAATCCCAGGGATGGCAAAGGTGATTCCTCTCGAGCTGGCGATGGTCGCGGCGAACCTATTGGTGGAGTCCGCAATGACGTCCACCAGCATGTGCCCATCGGCTACGGCGTCATTGTTCTTCGATGTGCTCGTGTCGGACTGTATCAGCACAACGCCAAGATCGGCGCACTCGTGCAAATGGAGTGCAAGAGGCTACATGACGGCCAGGAGTAGCCGCGAAAGTAGTAGTGCCAGTCGTTGGTGTGTGTTGCGTCAATGGCAACGACACGATGGCTGCCGGAGAAGGAGGTGGAGCTGGAGGCCTCCAGCAGGCCACCGCCGAGAGCTAGGCGTGGTAGAGGGTCGATCGGTCATCCACGCTGGCCTCCGCGCCACCCTCGACCACCTCCTCCACCGTACCACCGACGCTCTTACTCCCGTTGAGGGCTTTGTCGTCTCCGACCCCACCTCCTCGTCCACCACAGTCGTCGACACTCAGTCCTGCTTCTTCGCGGTGAAGGATATGCCAAACAAGGACGCTGTCATTGCATGCACGCCGTATGCATTTTAGTCTTTTTGCATGGGTTATGTTACGCCCTTGTTGCACACACGCCACATGCATTTTAGTCTTTTCACATGGGTTATGTTACAAGAAATTAAAAACTATTTTAAAACGCAAAAAATGACAAAACAATAACAAAAGTGGCGCAAGGCAAAATATCAATTACACGAAAATTAGTCACAAATCACTGAAACCTTAGAGAAAATGATCAATTTTCCCGAATTTCAATGCCCACGTCAGACGCGCACACAGACCATTGGCACCTGGGCACCTGGCACATCACGAGAAGCGGCATCTCAGTGTTGCCGCTGAAAAAAAATAGCTCATGCATGGTTATGGACACGAAATACGAGGCAGCTGAAATCACGGCTTATTTAGGCTATTCACAGTGCATTGTATCTTGTCAGAATATCCAAAACTGTCATGTAATATGATATTATAGAAGATACAACTATCTCAATGCATGGTATCATGGATTGCTTCTTAGTCCCCACAAGATAATTAAATGCTAGATGTGTATGAGAGTATGAATTGTGGGCCACTTAGATGATTCACTTTTCAATGTTTATGATTTCGTGCCTTAGAAGTATCTTCCTCAAGATACAGCTTTCTTCTCTCCCCTCTTAACTCTCTTGCTACATCATCAAAAATGCTTATATGGCATGCATTAAATAGGTATGTTACCATGCACTGGGAATAGCCTTAGTTCTATATCTCTTTTTTTAAATCTAGCATCTGACTATTTGCAAATTTTACCTTGTCTCGTACAGTAGAAGACGCAGCAATTAACATCTATCCTACGTTCGAAAAGTGTCGAAGGTAACTGACGCCCTGGAATATGGCCAACCGCGGGAGTAATCGTGGCCCACTGCGATATAGGATCCTTTCCGTGCTCCTCAAGTGCGGTAGTGCCATGCGTATGCGGTAGCGCCTCCCACACTCTCTAAGCATGGCAGTGTCTACTCCCGCAGTTTGTTGCCCCTGCCGCAATGCCAGTGATCTTTCACGCTCTTTAGGTGTGACAGAAGATAGAAAAAATATTGTCTCTTGCGCCTTCAGTGATAGGGCAAGAAGCCAAATTCGTAGATACAACTGTAAAGAGACCATATCTAGAAAAATCGAGATATAAAGGGTTTGATAAACAGTGAATGCAAGGACCGTAAAAATGTTCGTTCGAACTTCGAAGTAACTCGCGCGCTAGTACACCAGACGGCCAGCTCTGAGCGGCAGGTACTACTTTTCCACAAGGCTTTCCAAATTGAAATCCAAATCCATTTGCATTCCTCTCGCACGCAAGAATCTAGCAAAGATTTTTCACCTCCATTCGTCCGCTTCTGCTATTAATGGAGTAGTAACAAATTTGGATGTCGTACATGGACGGGAAGGGTGTGGCTACCAGCCACTGTTTGTACACATGATTTGCTCTACCCATTAAACAGCTACTGTACGTAGAAGTATATGAAGGCACAGCAGCTACGCTCTCGATACGGAGTAATGGACAGATAGATTTGGCATCAACAAGGCGATGTGATGATGCAAGCATGGCACACCATGATACTACCACCAAACACTCCGTAGTCTGTTCATCTGACCACTCGGTTAAAACAAGGCAGCCAGTTTCTTGTTTCACACCGAAGGCACCCCCAGTAGACAACTAGATATTGTCACTTCCGCCAAGCGCCAAGTCTCAACGATTCAATCTCATAGCCGCCGCGGATAGGCCAAACAACTTCGAAAGCTTTCTTGTGAAGAGCTCGGGTTCTTTACTACTAGAGCTACTACTGATCTACTATGGCAATACCCTAACAAACTAGAGCTGAGATATGGAAAGCTTAATAATCCCTACACCTAACACGACCGAATACAACTTCTAGTTTCTAAATTCTAGTAGTACAACAGAACTAAATAGAGGTGGGAAAAAAATCGAGGTACGGTACAACAGACTAATAATACGACCGGAAAAAAATGTACAGCCGCCGCGGCTAGAACGAGGCGACGGTCGGCGCGGCGGCAACGATGACGGACTCCTTCTTGCGGCGCATCTCGAGCACCTTGCGGTGGGAGTTGGAGTGCAGCGCGCTGACGAAGGTGGGGCTGCAGGCCGGGCGGTACTCCGGGAGGAGGCGGCCCGACTTGTAGCGGACGCCGCAGGCGTTGCACAGCGTCTTGGCGCCCTCCGGGCCGGCGCGCCACTGGGGCGTCTTCTGGACGCCGCAGTGGCTGCAGCGGCGGTCGCCTGAGACTTGAGGAGAGGCTGCACCGCCCGAAAGCTGCAGCGGGAGGTGATGCTTCGGCTTGCGCCCGCGCTTCTTGGGCTTGTGCTTGCTGTTCTTGACGTGCTTGAACTTCTTGGGGCGTGGTGGCTCGTCGAGTAGGTCGGAAACGACGAAGGTGGGTAAATCCAACATGAGGAACGGCGAGAAGGAACCGGACGAGGAGCAAGAGGAGGTGGTGGACGACGACGACGTCGAGTCGGAGAGGGGCGCGCCGGACAGCGACCACACGGAGCCGCGCGAGCGCTTGCTGCGCTTCGCCTTCACCGGCACCAGCGCCTCCGTCGACAGCGCGCATACGGTCGTGCTACGCATAGGGTCCGCCGCTGACAAGGCGACTTCTTGCGGCCGCCGGTGCTTCGGCGGCCACGTGGCTAACGGCGCCGCAGGGAGCTGCTGCGGTGGCGGGAGCTCGGCGAGCGAGTCGTCCATGATACGGGATACCCACTCCAGCTCCTCCGCGTCATGGGCCTACACAAAACACACCAGAAACTCAACAAACAAGGCACCAAACCTAAAAAGGAGTCATCTTGCCGGGGAAAGAAAAGTGTCGAACGTCCTTAGGCATGAGCTCCTACCGGCAGGTCAATCACCGGAGGCGGCGACGGCAGAGGCATGAGCTCGTAGGAAACCACCGACGAACCGTGGGAGTCACTGGACTTCTCCTCCTCCACGGCCGCCGGCGCCGCGTCCCATAGCTCGCCGACTTCCTTGTCCACCTCACAGAGCTCCTCCAGGTCCAGCAGGTCCTCCACCGAGAACCCCTCCCCCAACAGACCTACCCCCCTCTCAGCCGCCCCCCACGCCGCCGGCCCGGCGGCCGCGGCCGCGGCTATCTCCTCGGCCGCCTCGTAAGTCCTCTGGCTACTCCTCAGCGCGGCCATCCTCCCATCCCTCTCCACCTGAAACCGCACATAGAAAGAAGAGCAAACAAAACGAACCTCTCATCAGTTTCAAGAACCATCCAACCATAAGAACATCTTCCTCTTAATAATAACCGCCACACACGTCCCAGCCCCAGAGCCCTGCCTACCAGCGAACCGTGGTGATGCGCGAACGACGACATAACGCAGGCGGCGGCGGCGGAGGAGGAGAAGGAGCGGGGGAAAAGCGAAGTCGGGGAGGAAGAGGAGGCGTGGGGGAAGTGGGAAGCAGAGGAAAAGGCAGGGGTGGACGAGATGAGCGTCCGGTGGGTCATTGAATGGCTGCCAAAGTCCGTGTGCGCAACAAATGCACTGTTGTTTTCCCTCGCCCCTCCCTTTTCTTTCATTTTACACGCCCTCCTCCAGTGACCAGTGCTCAGTCCTTGCTATTCCAAGTGGCAAATTTCATTTTATGATTTTTAGGAGTGTCATATCATCTAAAGGAGTTTGAATTGATAAATAAAACAATGCATAGTTTCATTCGCGGTTTCATAGGCTAGTCATAGCATTTAATTGTTGCATGGTGTTGTGATCAAATATTTCATTTGATGCATTTTCATTCGGTTTCAGTGCGTAGGAATACGTGGGATGAAACGATACGCTCTCAGTGTAGTTTCATTCGGTTTCCAATGTGTTGAAAACTGTGTGCATCCGGTTTCAACCAGATAAACTCGTCTCCTCATAATTTCTTTACTATGTCACTATTTTTATTGATGTGTCACCTCATTAAATGATAATAAAACTTCCACTGTGAATGGCTTTACTACCAACTTTTTCTATCAATTTTTTAAGATACTTTTTTATAATTAATACCGATTTGTAGTGCTCCTTCCATGTTTTGACTTTACACAAAAATTAATATTGCGTTGAAATTAAAAAAGTTATAAGAGAAAATTACTTAGAGATACTCCCACTTAATTGTTTTGTAAGATGAGAGATATACTTTGTGTGAGTGTTAATAAATAAATGCATATGATTAGAGTGAATAAACATAGATATAGAAGGAAAGACTTCATTAAATCTATATGCAAACCTTATATTTATAGATAAGATTATTTAAAAATAACTTTGAGTACTACTAATTTGAACTCTATGTAACCCTCTTCCGTCACAACATATATCATTTCAAAATTTGACTCGATCTACATAACACAATTTTAACAATTAATTTGTGTTGTAATATAGTTAGGACATACAATAAAATTATTAAAAAAACTTTACAAGGCAAATATATGTATGTAAAAAACGTTTGTATGCGTTACTATTTAAATGTTGTCCAAATATTAAAATATGAATAAATGATGAATGACGAACACTTATCTTGTCTTTTTTTTAAGATTTGTGCTATTTATATTAGAAAGGTGATGCAAGAAGCAATACTTCTACATATAGTTTTATGTATCCAATGAAAAAAAACAGTGACAATAAAAGTTTTAAAAATTTAACTTCACGCGATTCAAAACAATTTATACTTGCCATCAGAGGAGTAAGTATTAAGTGCTGGATTACTTCATTAGTGTAATTATAGAGCTAATTTGAACCCCGTATGTGATGATAAAGGCATTTTTGTTGTGCCGGCGAGTAAATGGGAGATAAGCGGGGGTGGAGGAGCGATTAGTGGCGTGCACTCGGGCCGGGGAGGACAAGTGATGGGCCCGGGCATCTCGCGGATCCTTCGCTCCATCCGGAGGAAAATGCTGTTCCTCCAAAATCCGGGTTCGGAAAGTTCGAGCTCAGTTTGCTTCTGGCGGGCAATCATGTCAAGCAATGACCGTGCTCTTATTCGGCGTTTATTGGTTGCCATTGTGGTGCAAGCAGCACGCATTGTGTGTACAAGTGTTGTAGGCTCTTGTTGCTGTAGGTGTAGATAATGTTTGGCTTGTGCTATATTAATAATTGGCATTTTTTTCGTTTTTCATATCTGGGTTAACAAACTTGTTACTCCATGTTTGGCGGCCAACTAGTTAAAAGAAATATTTTAGTTGTTGAGACTTATCAATGGATTTTTCTATATATTTCTATATAACCTAAACATATATGACGCATTAAGGCTACAAACAGAACACATATGGAATATAATGTCATGTTTTGATTTTTGAATGATACATTTGTGAACTAGTTGCCGGCCTAATGGGTGGAGGTGTGGCACTAGGGGTCCATCTTAGGTTGTCCGTCTTGGATGTGAGTACTACTTAGTGGGAGGTTGTGTGTTTGCTCTCTATGAGAATAGATGCATCTATGATCTTAAGAATTCTAGTCGTGTGTGTAAAATAGAGCACATATGTGTGGAATGCTAATTGTCTCACGGCAAGAGTGTTGACACATCTTTCCTTATGTTGGACCTAGGAAAGGGTTTATATTGTTTTTGAAATTTCAACCCTTTCCCATGACAAATATATGGATTGCATTTCAGGCATATTAAGCATCAAGGAAAAAAATACAAAGATATGTTTGTGGCTCAAATTTTGATCACGGTACCTCTACTACTCATTAACTTATTTGTATCGTGCTACCCGATAATAATTTAATTCCGTTTTTTTATGAACTGAATTTGAGTCCAACAAACAAAATTACTTCATAGAAGTAGGTTGTCAATGATTTATGTCTGTGAACTTGCAATTTTCTTGTTCTTTGTGGGCAAAGATTACCAACACAAAAGTTGTTTAATGTACCATCGCAGCATTGTTTTTACTCCGAGGGGACTAAATTATCAATTACAAAACAAAGGTAAAGTTGACAGCAAAGATGATCTTGACCCATAACCCATTTCGCTCGTCCAGCTTTTCACCTCTTTCTTCTGCCGACGGACGGCGATTAATCAACAAAGTTGTACCACAACGCGAGAGGACACAGCGTGCTGTCAATCATCCTGGGAATGAAAAACAGAGCAGAAAAAATTACCGAAAACAATGAAAAACGTTGCTCAGCACCACTCCACGCGTTGACGCTTCACCGGCGTGGACTCGCTCGTGGAATCGCCAGTTTTGACCGGTCCTCGTGGCGAAGTTACCAAAACGCTATCGGGAAAAATCGAGCGCGGCACGGAGGAGCCGCGCATTGTTTGCCGCCCCACGTTCACCCCGAGGAAGAGTATTCCTGGTCAAACTCGAGGGCAGTTTGGGGAGTTGGCGGCTTCGTGCTCGCGGCGACGTCGTCTTTGCCCGGTAAACGCCAGCGGCCAACGTGCGGTGCCGGCCGGCTCTGGCGCTACCAATAATCTGCGGGACACGCGCGAGACAGTCCGTGGATACCACTGCCTCTTGACCGGATGGACCCGCGCGAGTTAGCGCCCACGCATCAGTGGTATTCCACAATTCGGAGCCATGTTTGAAATCGACAACGGATACCGCCGCCGTGCCGCGTCCGCATCCAACGTGGCGCATGTCACGCGGGCGCGGCGGGGGAGACGTCTCGATCCTCTCGGACGTAGCGCGCACTCGCCTCTGCCTCTGCAGGTTAGGGACCCGTTCGAAATTTGAAACGTCGCGGTGGCGCACTGGCTCTGCGCGGGTCTTGCGAGGTTGCCACGAGCCCACGACCCAGCCGGTCGGTTTGATCTGGGTTCGGGTTGGCATGGCTACGCCGCGGCGGTGGTGTACGTGGAAGGCAAAATCCACATGCAATTCGACAGTGGAATAGATCAAACGCTGTCACACACTCACACACCAGCCCACGTACACAAAGTCAAACTGCTCTCGCACCTCCTGGAAAAAAAAAACCTCTCTCCCACTGTTCCATAGACCATACACCCAAACAATTACAATTGCACCACTTCAGCAACATGAACTCAGGTAACCAATGGCGAACCTAGAAATAAATTTTACTAGCTATGTTCTTGCGCGTTGTAATAGAAACTTAATTTGTGATAAAAGATTATTTGCAAAGAGCACTAACAGTAGTAAAGATGGATAATTTTGATAAAGTGACGTAGGAAGAACTCTTGCTTTATATGGTAGAGACTAGGTAAGACACCATAGATCAAACTATATTATTCAATTGCAAAGCAAGATATAATCGTACCATATTGCAATTGCACTAATAAGGGTATTACGCTAAATGGAACCAACAACTGTAATCCACATATGTACATATAAAGATATTACCCAACTAGTGAAGCTTACACGACACAATGTGCAAGAGGCCTGAATTACGAAATGTACATCTACCAATATGCGTAACTGATCCTTGTTTTCATAAAACTATGCTTAACTGATAGCTAGTTTCTGCGTCCAAAGAGCACGAAGCCGCAATCTTGCAATACAACCGAATACTTGATTCTGCTCCTGTTTGAGCCAACCTGCCCACTTGTACAATCTAAAGCCCACCAAATCACGCAGTAAGTGCACCCTCGCCCTTGCTTCCGACACCTTCGCCGTCACTGTGCTCCTCTCCTCCACCGACAAGCATCATAACGAGCTTAACGAGCTAACTCGAGCCAACTCGAGTTTTTAACGAGTCGAGCCGAGTTGAGTTTTCAACTCGTTAAGAAAACGAGTCGAGTCGAGTTGGCTTGTTATCTTAACGAGTTTAACGAGTCGAGTCGAGTTGGCTCGATATCCAGCCCTAGGTGTCTCCCTTCCTCTGCTTGCCTTGAGCCTCAAGTTGCGCAGGTCCGCTCGCCCAGCCTTCCTGCGCTCTCGCGCCTTCACGAAAACTTGCCATTGAACTTGCCCATGCCCACACAAAAGTACGCCAACGCCGATGACGCCCCTTCCTTAGCAATGCGTGCTCCAACTAGTTTATGTTGGTTTTGACCTATTCTTCCTCTATTTGAACGGTTTTGCACAGTATTCAACCGGTTTTGCACTATTCATGATGCACTAATCCCAAAAGAGCCCATATTGTTCCATTCGGACCCAATTTCAAGAAAACACTAATTTTCTCCCTTGCGCTGACACTATCCAGTTTTCGATGAAAACCTTTTAATTTTTCTTTGATTACATTAATAAAAACTCATTTATTTGATTTTATATTGGTATTAATTGGCTTTATTGTTATACCTTATCGACTAAGACACTACAGGATCGGAAGCAAGAGAAGGACCGAGAGAAGTATTCAGACCAGGATAAGAAATCTAGAACTTTTAAGCCGTAGTTTGGTATGACGACAACGAGCCAGGAGGCAAGTCACTCAATTCCCCTTGATCGTGTAGAATCCAAGAATTATATAAGGTAAAGTTTTTGGTAAAATTATAACAATGCATAAAAAACTAATTTGGATTTTAAATATTTTCAAATAAAATGGTATGAATTAACACCCAACCAAATATCTTGTGTAAAACCCTCCTTTATTTGGACACCATATTCCCTTCGACAACCCTAGGTTTTAATATTGGTATATTATTACCACAAAACTGTAGATAAGATTTACTCATAGAAAATAATAAAATATTGATTTGACAAATTAATCGTTGAGGGCAAGCAAGTGGTTTGTTCTTGATTAATTATTATTTTGTGCACATATATTATCATGGAGACTTTGTACACATCGGTTGTGAATGGTGGCCTCCCCTGAAGCATCAAGGACAGACACTTATGTTAAGTTTAGAGACATAGTTATCACTGAAACATAGGATCGGTGTATCAGACTTGGTTGGCGCACTACACAAAATGATCAAATTTCTGCAGGAGTAGAACTAAGTGGGTATGCGATCCTTTGCTTTTGCCGACTGCAACATATATAGGGCAACATTGGATAATCATGATATACGACTCTTTGCCTCTGCCGGATTGATGGACCAATGGTTATCACAAGATGGGTAACTATCATTGAATTCGAACACTCCATACCAAAGTCCATAATAGGTCTGACAATCATGATAGCCTTATACTCACGTCTGACAATCATGATAACCTTATACTCATTGGGTGAGAGCAAGAAACTAGAGGGTAGTGTTACTATCTTATTATCACAACTTCATACAAGTTGAGGGTATCTTGTGGGTAAAGGTGGGCAAACTCTGCATAGGTTTATCAAAAGTATTCAAATGTGTCATTCTTCCTGTTTATGAAGCTATGCCGATGGGTGATACCAAAAACCACGGCATAAGTAGTGTATTTTGGTGATATGGAGTTTATTTCCATATGATATGCAATTGCTTCGATTAACCTTTTAAAATTATTTTAGAAATATAAAACTTGCTTTCCTGCGTATTAAACAATATCTAATACAAATTCAGCCTAGAGCCCTTGATCCATTTGAATCCCCTATGTGCATTATATATATTTTTTCATCCGTGGCTTCACGAGTACATTGTACTCACTCTTGCTTTAATCATTTGGAGACAAGATACGAGGAGGACGACACTTTCTACAAAGAGGAATTCTATCATTCCTTTGAAGGGGAACATTACACTTTCTAGGTCTTTTCCGCACTTAGGCTTTTCATGCGGCTTTAATTTCTCCTTTTCTTTTGGTTGTAAATTACCGACCAAAGGCCTTTTGTATATGTTTGGTCATTTGACCCCTTTTGGTACTATAACAACTTTTAAGTTTTAATAAAATTCACATTGTTGTGTAATGTACCATTCTACAAGCAGTTGAAATCTTCGATAGTAACGGAATTTGTTTCAAGGATGTTGGGTACCCCCACAACGCCGCCCGTCATCGCTGAGGGCCACGACGCCTCCTAGTTCCCTCATCACCATGCCTAATGGGTCCATTGGCCACCATCCTCAAGCGATGTGACTTACATTTAGCTGTCGCACTAGCCTGCTACATCCACCGGGCATTGCTGCGCTATCACCAAATGCACTAGCCAACGTTGCTAGGTTCCTCATTTGCTATCACTCCATCATCCACTGTTAACCCATTACAGTCCCTCGCTGAGGCCAACACAACTCTACAACCACCTCGGCGATGATGTCTCAGATCTAGTCAGATCTTGAAGGAGATGGGCGAAGGTGGGGGGAGGGAGCGATGAAGCGGAAATCAAGGTGGAAGGGGAGGAGGTAATGGAGGGTGACTAAGTTGGAGCATGGAGGAGGCCACATAGCGAGAGGAGATGAAAAAGGAGTCGGTGGCTGGGATCGATGAAGGTGGGTGGGGTGGTTGTTGAGAGTGGGCACCGTTGGGGTGGACAGTGATGAGGAGGGAAAGAATGAGGGATGAGGGAGAGAAAGAACACGTGGGGTGCACGATGTAAATTTATCGTTTGGGCCTACAGATAGACACTATGTACTAAAGGGGTTGTGTCTAGTATTATTTCTAGATGACATGGAGGGCACTGGACATAGTTGTAAATAATGCACAAGACTTAGGGCCTTCTATCAAACTTATGAAGATAACAAAGGACAAATTACACATTTAGAAAATTTATTGCCAGGGATAACTCCAACTTTTATTGCCGTGGATAATGGAGTTGCAAGAAGTTCATAAAAGAATGTTTCCTATTTTTGGAGGCACGCAAGTCCCCTAATTTACACCCTTTATCAACCATCGCATTTTATCATAACAGCTGTTAATTGCTCTTACGTTTTCGCTTATACTTTCATGTGATAAACCGTCATGACTAGTTTATACAAATACTCACTGGCCAAGGAAGTTAATTATTAGCCTTTACTGGTCATCAATGGTTATAACTGGTCGACGACAAACTATATTAAATAAACCATATTTCACTCTTTCTCGCTGGTTGGAAGAGTAACCAGTTTTAATTGACCCGATTAAGGTACTAGATGGGTCATGACAAAATGGGCCTAAAAGAGATTCTTTTGTGACTTCTCTTGACTAAAAATATTGGCATAGTCAATGATCCTCATCAATAACTTTTGTGGTGTCCATACTGGGGATGCCCTCATACACGCTACCCCCATGTATTATGCGAGAAAAAAAATCATCACCACTAAGAAGCGCGAAGTAGGGGAACAAACTCACACAAATGAAACATACGTACTTGGGATGTATCAGTAGTCACTATGGCCAATTGCAAGGAAGTGAGAGTCCTAACACGTTCCATGCAGTAGCACATGCACATGATGCACTGCGTGGCTGCTCCAATGCATGAAAAGCCCTCTTCATCGACACTGGGATGGCGTAGAGGGGTGTTTTATTTCTTCATTCCTTTTTGTGGTGTTTTATTTGCAAATATTGTAGCTCTGCTAGTCGGCTTATTTGGAATTACTCTTGTGTGTGTACGCTAGATTATGATGAAGGAGCCGCAGAAGCAACTGGAGCAAAAGGTGACTATCTTGAAACGTACGAAGGGGTGAACGCCGATCACAATCCACAAGTCATGACCCTTAATGATATTAAACACATATTAGTAGGGTATATGTTGTATGAGTTATTTTCTGCATTAATTAAATGTCAATTATATTTGCTATGAATTATTTTTAAATCCTGATTAAGTAGTTAGTGCCTTTAATTATATTGTTTAGATACCATCTTTGATAATAATATAATCTGATTTTCCTTGATAAACTTAGAGCTAGTGTGTCATACATTAGATTAACATAGTAGTAGAGCAGTACATAATTATCACATTGTTCATGTGTACATGTGGTTTAGTGATGGCTGTGTGCATATGCTAGTCGGTGGTTGTTTGCACCAGTGCCATTCTTGGTAAAGCTCCATCTAAAGCATAGAAGGGCTACAATCTTGCGCCGTGAAATTGACATAATTATCACCATCCATGAGACCGAGAAATCAGACTTGGACTAGTATGTTGTCCTACTTCATGAAGTCTTTAGAAGAAGGCTCTAGTCAACAATTAAGGGTGAGCCAGAATGGATTTTTGATTGCTACTTGTTGAACTACACAATGGTAGAACCCATGTAGGTAGTTGGTAGATGGCATAACTAATAGATGGAAACTAATGTTTTGGGACTCTCGAATGGTTTTCTTATCCTATCTCTAATCCAGTCATGATATCATGTGGGTAAATCTGGGCAGACTCTGCAGAGGTTAACTTAAGTGTCAATACGCTATGCTCTTAGTTAATGAAGCTATATTGTGGGGTAAATCCTAAACTCAATGTATAACTAGTTATCTGAAGGTTAAAATGTGGGAATTTTGTAATGATGTTGGATCATTAACCCCTATACTTGAAAATAATTGTTAAACTCCTGTCGGAGATTGGAAAATTCCCGTAGACAACCATCGTACCCCGGCAGCTGACCAGCAGCTGACCATGTTTGCCCTTAGACGTTATCCCCAAGGAAGGTCTCCGGATAGCCCGGCCTGCAGGCCCGTCTCGTCCTCTGTCAAGTTCGCTCCCGAGCATGCTTGCTCGGGAAAGCACGGCTAGCGACCAAGACCGAAGAAGAGTCTCGGGCCTCACCAAAAAGCCGGGCACACTCCACGAAGACGACGTGGCATTAATTACGCGGTGGCTCGAAGGATCTGACGCCACGATCAGACGCCGCGATCTGCATCATCATACCCATGTCGCATGCACAGACCGACAGAAGCAAGGGAACAGCTCCGCCCATGTCCGGAACAGTGGCGCACCCCTCTGTAATAAATGTTGTGTCGCTTGTAACCCCCTATAAATACCTTCTCGCATGAAGGGTTCTGGGTTGGACTTCATTCCCTGTTTTCCTCATACATAGAGCTCGTTGCCGGTAGCCTAGAGGATTGTCCTTAGAGCCTGCCAGGGCGCCCCGAGCAAGCATATTGTAATACATCCACAAGAAGTTAGTGCCACCACTAGACGTAGGGTTATTATCTCCCCTGCGAGAGGCCCAAACCAGGTCAAAAAAGCCTCCCCCTGTTCGCTGTGATTGTCCCGACCACCTCGATCCATAGCTCGGCAGGACCTCGGACGCTATACCCCCCGTGGAAAAGGGGCCCTAAGTTGATCTCTCATTCAACAAGTAAGCTCGGCGGGGGACCGGTTCCCGAATCGTCGACAGCTGGCGTCGTCCGTGAGAATCGACTGAGTCCTTTCACGCGGAATCCCTAAGAATGCTGAATTCTCAAGTCAATCAAGACCTCTGCGTCTTCGGCGACGTGGAGGACGGTGGCGTGTGCTACGTCGGCGAAGGCGTGGACGGTGTGACTGATCCGGAAGGCCACACCAAGTCCATGTTCTGCGCCGAGCACGTCCTTCGCTCGGGCGCGAGTCTCTCCCCCCGAGCACGCGTTTCGCTTGGGGGCTGTTCGTGTTCCGCGCCGAGCACGTCCTTCGCTCGGGCGCGAGTCTCTTCCCCTGAGCACGCGTTTCGCTCGGAGGCTGTTCGTGTTCCGCGCCGAGCACGTCCTTCGCTCGGGCGCGAGTCTCTTCCCCGCCGAGCACGTCCTCCGCTCGGGCGCGAGTCTCTTCCGCGCCAGGTAAGTTCTACGCTTAGGTGCGGGTCTTCCCAAGTAACTAAGTATGCCCTTTGCATCTTTTCTTTCTTTAAGCATTTTCAGACTCTCAGGCCTCGCCCGAACGCAGCAGCATGAGTCCTCTCATGACCTGCTAGTTAGTTTCCCTGGACGTCTGGTCCATGTCCAGGATGCGGTAGCCCGAGCGTGTCTTGTCTGTCAATTCCTCAAGCATTTGACTCATGCTTGGGATGCGGCAACATGAGTCCTCTCATGACCTGCTAGTTAGTTTCTCTGGATGTCTAGTCCATGTCCAGGATGTGGCAGTCCGAGCGTGTCTCGTCTGTCAGTTCCTCAAGCATTTGACCCATGCTTGGGATGCAGCGGCATGAGTCCTCTCGTGACCTACTAGTTAGTTTCCCTGGACGTCTGGTCCATGTCCAGGATGCGGCAGCTCGAGCGTGTCTCGTTTGTTAGTTCCTCAAGTATTTGACCCATGCTTGGGATGCAGCGGTATGAGTCATCTCCCTGGATGTCTGGTCCATGTCCAGGATGCGGCAGCTCGAGCGTGTCTCGTCTGTTAGTTCCTCAAGCATTTGACCTATGCTTGGGATGCAGCGATATGAGTCCTCTCGTGACCTGTTAGTTAGTTTCCCTGGACGTCTAGTCCATGTCCAAGATGCGGCAGTTCGAGCATGTTTCGTCTATCAGTTCCTCGAGCATCTGACCCATGCTTGGGATGCGGCAGTGTGAGTCCGCTTGCAATCTGCTAGTTGCCTTCTCCCCGAGCTAGTGCTGCTCGGATGCTGCAGTAGTTTTTCGCTGCAATATTCTTCTCCCCGAGCCAGGGCTGCTCGGATGCTGCAGTAGTTCTTCGCTGCAAGATTCTTTTCCCGAGCGAGCTTCGCTCGGATGTTTGCATAGTTCTTCGCCGCAAGATTCTTCTCCCGAGCCAGATCGCCGGATCTCGCGATAGTTCTTCGCCGCAAGATTCTTCTCCCGAGCCGGTCGCTCGGATCTTCGCATAGTTCTTCGCTGCAAGATTCTTCTCCCCGAATCAGTGTTGCTCGGACGCCATGGTAGTTTTTCGCTGCGAAGTCCCAATCTTCCCTGTGAGTCTAGAGGCTTAAGGCGAAGGCCCGGTTGAGCAACTTCCCCCTTAAGCCTCGGGGCTATTGTCGGGATTGGAAAATTCCGTGAGCGACCATCATACCCGGCGGTGGCGGTGACCGACCATGTTTGCCCTTGGACGTTATCCCCAAGGAAGGTCTCCGGATAGCCCGGCCTGCAGGCCCGCCTCGTTCTCTGTCAAGTTCGCCCCCGAGCACGCTTGCTCGGAAAAGCGCGGCTAGCGACCAAGACCAAAGAAGAGCCTCGGGCCTCACCAAAAAGTCGGGCACACTCCACGAAGACGACGTGGCATTAATTACGCGGCGGCTCGAAGGACTGCACGCCCACGATCTGCACGCCCGCGATCTGCGCCCACTGTACCCACGTCGCGTTGTACCCTACCGAAGCAAGGGAACAGCTACCACGCCCGAGTAATGTGACGCCCCTCTGTAATAAATGTTGTGTCGCTTGTAACCCCCTATAAATACCTTCTCGCACGGAGGGTTCTGGGTTGGACTTCATTCCCTGTTTTCCTCATACATAGAGCTCGTTGCCGGTAGCCTGGAGGATTGTCCTTAGAGCCTCCCAGGGCGCCCCGAGCAAGCATATTGTAATACATTCCCAAGAAGTTAGTGCCACCACTGGACGTAGGTTTATTATCTCCCCTGCGAGAGGCCCGAACCAGGTCAAAAAAGCCTCCCCTGTTCGCTGTGATTATCCCGACCACCTCGATCCGTAGCTCGGCAGGACCTCGGACGCTATACCCCTCACGGAAAAAGGGCTCTAGGTTGATCCCTCATTCAATAAGTAAGCTCAGTGGGGGACCGGTTCCGAATCATCAAGACACAAACTATTTAATTAGGGGTATGTACGCTTACCTATCGTAAATCGTAAGAATGCTTATTAATCTGTGTACGTCTGAAATCCTAAACAGTCATAGGAATATAAGATACCACCTTAGATCTGGGTGTCCCTATGTCTCTCTCCTTTCTCTGTAATGAAGTAACATGTAATCTAAAAATCCTATATTTTTCGTGTAAGGCAACCAAACTCTTTTGAGCAATACTTGTGAGATTAAAAAAGACATTCTAATCTTTCGTTTTCCCCATCCCTACGCGTTTAGATTGCTGTGTTCTAAAGGAGCCTCTAAAACGTAGATATTTTTTCGAGTTCTCGCGGGGACTGAGGCTCTGCTGGAAACTTTTTTTTTAGAATGACTTGTATTCAGACATCCAATGCACTGTTTTACGTTAAATTCTAGCCTCGGACGGTGATGGGAGTATGGGACCTTTTCCAATCGCGCCGACGGCGACGGGGCCAACTGCAAGGAGCTTAGGAGCTGCTCCTCATCTGCCCTGATTCCCTGCAGGCCTGCACTAGGCATCTAAACCATGCAGCACCTTTTTATTACATTGTGATTGCGATTTGTTTAACGAACTCTCCCTAGCCCTGCACACACAAAACCTGGCATGCACATCCGCATCTACGGATACCGACAGTTTTTTTCCCCTAAAAAACAATGGATCGATGTCGAGCTTGTAAACACAAAAACTCCGAACCAAATAACATGTTGAGACCTACTCCCGTTTAGAATATTAAAGCATGTTTTATGTTAAATCTCACATAATTTTAGTAAAATTCCTACGTTACAAATATACTTTTTTTCCCCTCAATACAGCACTGGAATGCGAAAATGCGCTACAGTTGTACGTAGAGTAGGAGTACAATTTTTTTTGGGAGTGTATAGGTATCATTCGGATGTTTTTGTCTTAACTAACATCCAAATTCATCGGACCGTTGGATCTAACATCCAAATTCACCGGGCCGTTGGATCAAATCATAGGATCGGATGTGGGCCGTTGGATCTAACATCCAAATTCACCGGGCCGTTGGATCAAATCATAGGATCGGATGTAATCGATACTCCCGAATCTCAACAATGATCCAATGGTTCTAGATTTGGATGATTTCAACAAAAAAAAACATCCGGTTGATGTTTATCAAATCCCATTTTTTTTTGGGTCAATTTAGGACTCAGAAATTTAAGGCGTCTTTTGCTTTTAGACCATTAATCATGGTGAAATTAAGAAATGTATGTAAGAAAACAACTTAAATATTCTGACTTAATTATCTTGGAAGATGAAAGATAATGCTTTGTATAGACGGTAATGAAGAGATGCATATGGTTGAGAGAGAATAAACAGAGATACATTAGAAAAAGTCTCATTAAATCTATATACAAATCTCATATTTTTAAACAAGATTACATTTCTAAATGGAAGGAGTATTATATAGGTTTGGAGTTATATATAGCAAGAAGCATACATAGTACTTCTCTAAACAAGACAATTACTTATATTTATGAACGGACGCACGTCACAACAATAAAGCGCGCAACTACCTTCCATGAGGTTACGCGTTTTCCTTGCCATTCATAGTTAACTTCTAGTCATATGCTAAGGCCGTATTTATGCATGTATTTGCGGTTGTATGTGTCGACGTATATGTCTACTTTGTAGTTGAAAAAACAACTGGGTTAAATGGAAAGCAAGAATACGCAACACAAGACTGAGTCGATCGGCGTCTCGATCACCTCTCACGTATGCACACACACTGGACGCTCTCCACGTTCCCGCCAAGATACGTAAGTACGTTGTATTTGTACGCACTATGCGGCCGCGTGGACGATGACATGACTCCGACGGAGATGCCGAGTACCGGGTCGTCGCCGCTTCCACTCGAACGGATGCTACCATGCGGTCACCACCGAGAGCGGTTCGCGTAGAAACAACGATATCAATCCAATTAGATTGACACAGACGTATACAGCCACTTATTTCAAGTCAATGGCCTTTCATCTCTCGCAAAATAAGGTCAATACAGTGCTTGGCGTTATGCCATGCAGTGACAGTGTTGTTTTGGGGGAGTCTGGCCGGGGTAGATATAGCGGACAATCATCCATTTGCATTGTCGAATTTATAAGTAGAATGCTGCATTACAGTGGCAGAGCTAGAAAAATTTGAGAGTATGAACAAGCTCATAGAAAATGTCGGCAAACTTTTTGCTGGACTCGTCCGTCACCGCGCACCACTGGTTCACTACTTTTTAATTAGTCTGATAAAGAAGTTGAGAAAATGAATTTAACACTGTAACATATCAAACGTAATTGTCATATCCATGGGCTGTACTGCACTATGCTCAAAGATAACAAATTCACATTCGATGGAGGATACTAGTGAATGAAGAAAGCATACCCACACATCTGGAGTTCAATGGAAGCGTCAGGATGCAAGCTCACTGAATGGATTCCAAGAGACTCTTAACGGTTTGCATATCGAACGCACCTGCACAAACATCACTAGATCATTACATTTTTTTCACAAACAACAACAAATAAATCACTAAATTAACCATTAAGCTTTTGTGCATACTTCCTAATATCATGAGATATTCTTGAACAAATAACGAAGAACAGTATCCAAAGAGCACGATGTTAGTACTAACTTGCACGGTCTTTTCCTTGGAGGGGACGAGGTACAGCAGGAAGCCAGGAAGGGGCAAGAAACGACTACACCGAGCTTCTCCTTCTTGGCGACGATGTCGCAGGCGGTGGAGATGAGCCAATCTTGAAACCTACCTGAATCCTCTTTCACCTGTCCTCCTCTTCTGGTCTTCTGGATCTAAAACTCGGCTATCGGCTATGGCCAGGGCGCCCAGGCGCCGGCTTCCAGGCTCCAGGCGTAGGGGCGTAGCATAAGGCTTCCGTTTGCAGGCGTCGGTAGTGACCCCCAGCCCAGCCCCGCCCCGGGCGGCCCGCTCTGCCCGGGAGTTGGCTCTTGGCTGCACCGCTGCTGTATTACATTATGCTACATGATGTGGATCAACCAAGTTCGACGTACTTAATTCGGGAAGCAGAAATTCATGCTAGAGACAAAAAAAGGAATCCTTGTTTTCTACAAAGCTATCACATTTCAAACAGCTTAAACAAACCGATATTTTAACTTTATAAAAGCTTTTTGGAGCAATAATATTGTCTTGTTATTTGTATACACGATTTTATTGAGTAAATTTTATAAAACTACATGTTTTTATAAAAACTATCAAAACTATATATTTTAACTTCTATTTTATAAAACTACAAATTTTAGGAGAACTTGTATCACAAAACTACAGGTGCTAGAATTGATCGTTTCTTGTAACATGTCTGATAGTGTGGGCCTACATGATAGCCTCATGCCTAAGTGAGATGGGAAATGGAGCACGTGAGATTGCCACGTGAGCCTACACTATCAAACATGTTACAAGAAATAATCAATTTTAAAACATATAGTATTGTAACACATATTCTTACACATATTCTTCTAAAATCTGTAGTTTTATTAAATAGAAATTAAAACCTATAGTTATATGGTATTTTGTAAAAAAATTATAGTCTTGTAAAATTTATTCTTATTCAAACCTGCGCGCCTTTATCTTCACACGCATCAAGTGTTTTTTTGAAAAGACTAGACTAAAAATAGGGTGGGACACTATATATGCATGCCCAATAGCTGCTGAGCTTGCAGATAAGAGAGGCGTGCAGACATTTAGAGCGGAGGCAGTGAGTACTGAGTAGTGCCTACTTGACTAGTGAGTGAGGACAGATATGGTGGCCATGCAACTTTCTTGACGGTTCTCTTTCATTTAGACAAAGTAATATAGATAGTAGCTATTTATTATAATACATCTCTATATTATCTGTTTCTCACTCTTCCACATCACGTAAGATCCTACGTGTTATTAATTTATGGTGTGTTTGGTAGTTTGTATCAAATGGTACATGTATGAGATGGTTCAAGAAAAATGTCATCCATGTGTTTAGTTGCTTGAATGGAATCATTCCATCCTGGATGGTGGGATACAAATTTAAGGAGTATTCCCTATAGATACTGAACCATTTCATTTATCCAAAACAATAAAATCAAATAGTACAGAACCAGCCTATCTTATTCAACCTCACTCTATCAATCAAATATACTCTTAGAGACAGCTGATGTATATCGCTATGCATGCCCTTAGTGACAAGGATGCAATCCGCAGTATGCCAAACTGCTGAAGCGCTGGCGTGCACTTCGGCGAGGGCCAAGCCAACAACGGGGCAAAAAACACACAGAGAAAGCTACCTTTTCTTTTTGAGAAAACCAAAAAAGCCGCCCGACTTTCCCTTTTTTGCAGCTCGTTTTCCGCGCTTCTTTGTCTATCGCTTGCAAGGCACATCTTCTGAGCTGCCTGCGCCGTTTACTCACTCACCGGTCACTCCTATCAGCTCATATTTGCTGTGAGTTGTGGCTGTACTGGATTGCATCATTGTGATGTACTGCTCCTGCGTATAGGGATCAAGTTAACGGGAGAGAGATTGTTTGGTGCCATCAAATCTTGATGTTGTTTTCCGTTCGCATCAAGCAAGCGTGCGCATGTAGTGGGTTTGATCTGTTTGGTTTTAAATCAATTTCATCATAACTAATTTTAGATAAACGTGGTTTGCTACATCTTCTATAGTAATAAAATTCAACGCTAAAAGTGTAATAAAATTTGGTAAAAAAAATTAAATTTATAACGTGTGAAACATATGACTAAGAAATTATAGTAAATTATAGCTACGATAATGAATCAAACATCCGCTTAAAAATCTATGGTACATTGATGCAGCAAAATTAGCCGCAAATCCGTAGGCTAGGCTGCAGCTGCGAATTGCGATGGTCTCCAAAGTTGTCAGGGGTAATAATCCGATTGGCTTTTAAGGAATCGCTCGATCGTGACGGAGACACGTGAGTTGGGGTTGGGCCGTGGCCTGTCGGCCTGGGCGTCGTTCGTACAAATTGGCCGGCCTCTTGCCTGTGAAATCGTCTTGGCCCCTCCGAGGCATGCACCATTTATGTGTGTACGAATGGTACGGGCCCGATTTGTCACTTCTTTTCATACACAACCTGCAACTCCTTTTTTTTTAATAAAAAAACAAAACGTGTCAAACGAAAATTTTATGTGATGTTTGGTTCCACTGAAATTCGAATGGAAATGTAGGGGGTGTTTGGGACAGCTCCAGCTCCACCAAAATCTGTGGAGTTGGTGGAGCAGGGTATTTCTAGCTCCAGAAATTTGTGGAGCTGGAGCTATAGGTACATTAAGAGCGTTTAGGTAGATCATCTTGTTTACATTTTAGACTAAAAATATAAACTTAATTCACTTTATTTTAGCCTATAAGTTTCAGCTCTGAGCTGGAGCTGGGATCTAGAGCTCTCCCAAACAGGACCGTAATTCTCTGTAGAAAAATTTGGAGTAGATATTTCAACGGTTCGACCATAAGGCAAGCGTTAGGATTTCAATTCTACAGGATTTAAATTCACACTTTGTTCCAAGCCCCAAGCGTTGAACGGTAAGATTTGATTACGATGCTGCCACTTGCTGCTGTTGCACCTTCAAAATAGACCAGAGCAGTTTATTAGTTCGGCCCAAGGTCGACGTGTTGGGCCCTGGCCCAAATCTTTGTCTAAAGCCAGGCTTAGATACAGAAGGACACTGTTAACCGGGCCAGCCTAAGAATTCGGCCTACAGCCTGTGGGACATCCCTATCTAATCCTACACTCCTGTGGCTCATAAAACCATTTCTGCACTTCCCGTGATCTCGTTTACAATCGACACAAAATTCGTCTACTGCGACAAAACAGGTCGGGAAGACTGTGACCTTAGCTGCACCGCACTATCTGCAGTAACAGATAACATTATGTTGGGGAAGAACTGAAGTAGTACTAGTATTACCTAAAGCGTCGCCTTCTCTCCCGACCATCACACGGCCATGATGGAGTACAGAGCCTGCCATGCTGGACGGGTCCTGGGTAGGGCAGCAAGGGCGCCCGCCTAGGACCATGAGGGTAAAAGGCATCTATCTATATAATGTTTAACTGCCCATATGTGTACATTATATTTTATATTTGTGCTAGGGTAGTGGTGGAGAGAAAATTTAGGAGCCTAGGCAAGCCTTACTACTGCTAATAAATACGAATAAGTCTATATACACATCACACAAGTAAAATTGAGAGCCACAATAAGTTTTTTTACCAAAAGCATAGTACAATACACATGCGAACATCTATGGATGACAACAAATACAAATACAGTAAGTACCTCATTACAACACTACCAACACCTTGACAGTTCACTAACAAAAGTCCAATGACACACCAAATGAGACTCTAAAGGATAAAAAAAATATGTTGATTAGTGCATTATATAACATACAAAATGTATTCACATTGATGTATTAAAGTAATGCATCACATACCGCTAATATGCTTATCACACCTAATACGAGGCAAACTCATTTTTTGAGTTTTCATGCTTTGAGATCATCGCATAATGGTAACATCAACAAGTGCTTTAAATATCTCCCGCTCGATAACATTTTCTATTACAGTATCCTACAATGTTCTTAATCATTAAACTTTACCTTTTCTTCGATTTTGTTATGGCATTACTTTTCATAACTCTTTTCAAAGGTAAATCCATCGCATTGCTTTCGTCAACACTGCCTATAGGCCCGTGCACTGTGCCGACTACCACTCTGTGCCCCATCGCTCATAGCCTGCTGGCTCGCACACGGTGCTGACTATCACTCTGCCACTCCCTGCTGGAGTTGGGACAAAAGGGGATTGATTCCTTGATTCTTTCCTTTGATTGGATCTAGAATGAGGTGTTTTGTGGATGTGTGGGTTGCAGCCTATAGACTTTGGCAGCTTGGTCTGTTGGTGTGCGAGGTGCGACACCTTGCTCGTGCCGTTGGCAAGAATTTGCCCTGGAGGATGTCCATGTGCTACTTCCATGGCATCGACGGTAGCCGGATTGCTCCATTACAAGTCGCCAGTGAGCCCGGACAAGCGCCTGCCCTACTTGGGAGGTGCCTCTGCCTCTGTGTTAGGGTAAACATTAAAAGTTAAGATAACAATAAAGATAAGCAACTTAACCAACGTCCAACAACATGAAAAAGGCCCAAGAAGCCAGCCATTGCCTCATCATTAATGCAATGGGTTTGCTCACATATAGCTCTCTATTCACGACTTCTTGTGTTGACGCTCTAATTCGTTCTCCAAAACGAATGCCACCACCATCCAATGCACATTATTTCCCAAGGTTGACACATTAATGGAGGAAAAGAGCATTGCAATTTCATTGATTCCCATCCAACTCTCTTCTAATTTCTTCAATTTTCAATTATTTTAGTAGAATTCCCTTCAAATAGGCATCCTTGCTTGCTTATTGTTAGATTCCCCTCCAATGCAACATCCACACTATCCAAAATGAAATAATGTTTCTTGTAACTTTGGTTGATTCATGATAAGATCTCCTTCACTTGATTTTATTCTCTATGTTCTAGGGGCTTTGCACTGATTTTTCTCGAGATGATAAACTTTACTATTTTCCAAACCTTTTGCATAGATTCTTGTACAAGTTTCTATGGATTCTTCTTGCTATTACTTCAATCTCTATCAAATTATCAAAATTCAAGTGATCCCGATTTTCTCTAGTAGTGTTTGTCCTTAGTAGCATATGTAGTTTTCTCAAACTTATTAATAGTATTAATGGGTTAATGTCTACAATCAGTAGTTTTTGTTTTTTTATGTACTCTCTGGATAATAGAGACCATAAATTTGTTATGATATATTAGGGTTAGCTTTATGTTGAAATAGTAAAAAATTATATTAGATATGTGTGCTTAAGTAACGGCCCTTACATACCAGCATCACGCTGCTTAGGCACAAGGGCATTTGCGTGGTAGCGTCCCTGTCAAAGGCCTCCAGAGTCGAGGGGCCGCAGTTCTGACATGGGACTCTTCTCCACCATCGGTGCCTAGGGCAATGGGTCCTTTGGCTCTTAGAGGTGCACTGGGGATAGGCAGGCTATGTTCTCCTTCACAGCCAGCACCCTCGTCGCCAAGGCAGCTCTAATCCCCATCTTGCGGTGGTGGCAATCCCCGTGCTAGCGTGGCTCATTGTCTCCTTTATCTTTTCTCTCGAGGCCATGACTGTCTTCCTCTTTAGCACCATGAGGGTCAAGATGGCTTCGTGCTGATGCATCAGTCCCCACGAACGACACTAACTATTATGTTTACAAGCCAAACAGTAATATAGGACCATGACTTTCGAAGACATTAAAGGAGGTGTTCCCCAAGCTTACTTACAAGAGAGTGCGGTATACATAGAGGATTTCAGAAGTATTTTTTTGAGTTACGACAGAGGTAGTATCAGAGCTATATCGACTATAGGAGTGGCCTTGGTTAGAATGGTTTAACCTTAATGACTTATTTGCAAATAATAAATTTGAAAAAGCTCTAGTCTTATCTTGTTCTATCTTGTCCTTACCTTTAAATCACTATTTAAAAAAGAGTTGTTTTTGTCTCTTTTCCATTTTTCAAATCAGAGATTGTCAGAGTTTGTATCAAGCAAAGCGATAGATGGCCAAGCTATCCATTTTAGTAGACTATGTTGTGAGCTGACCTATTCTCTATTATGTTGGTAGCCACAATAAATAACTTATTTCAATAAAATAAAAGTTGGTGTTTATTACTTCTTCATTGGGATGTGTAATATTTATTCCCCTTGTTCTCAATCTTCTCATTTCCTATCCTTTTCGAAACCCAGCAGATGGAAAACAACCGTCGCTCCATAATTGGGAGTCTAGGACCAACCAGAACAATGAAGCCTTTGGAAGTGAACTCACATGCTACATTTCCATGGGATCGGACACTACGCTTGGAATTGCTTTAGGAAGCGACAGAAAGCAGGCTCGGGAATAAACAACTACAGAAACACCAATATCAACGCCAAAAATACAACAAGACAGTCATTCAACTTTGGAAGAGTACGTTCGGACAACGTTACAACTCAGGCCACACAAGACCTGCAGCAGGGTCTGAGTGAGAATTAAGCTAAAGGATTTATAAACCTACTTTCTTGCTAACTTCTCTGAATCTCGAGGATGATATTCTTTTTAAGAGAGGTAGTTTGTAACATCCTAGAAATTTTATCTTTAATAATAATAATAATAAATTTAAAATATTATTTTATTAGCCTTTGAGAATTTCCATTAATAATTCAATTTTATGATTTTTAATAATTATTTTTGAATTTCTAGTATTTTCTATAAATTTTATGGGTTTTAAAAAGGCTTTTACAATTTTTAGAAACAAAAAATCATGCTTTAAAATTAGAATAAATTTTAAATTGAAAATAATTTTATTAAGTTCAAAATGAGTTAAGGAATTTTTTGAATTTTTCTAAAATTTTAAATTCTATTTGGTATTTTCTAAAAGGGTCTTTATATTCCTATAATTAAATGAATTCAAAAATGATTTGAAATTCCTTAATTCAATCCTTGGGTTGAGCCCATTCCGACCAGCCCACCTAGCTATACCCCCAGCCCACCCTAGCCTTTCCTCCTTGGCCCATTTTCCTATGTAGCCACACCTGGCATCCTTTTTCTCCTCTCGCCACCTCCTCTTTCCCTCCTCCATAGCCCACCTAGCCCATCTTCCTGGCTTGGCCCAGCCCTCCCTTCTTCCTTGTGGACGAACAGAGCCGACTAGAGCTGCCATAGTAGCATGCATGTGCTCTTGAAACTTGGCCGTTTCTTCTTCATTAAGTGCATAATCAAGTCCCTACCTCCACCACATCTCAACCTGGCTGTTTTCTCTCGCGTTGGTGCGCATTTCATCAGGTAGCATCTCCTTTAATGCTGTTGGCTGCACACTCCACGATGCCCATTACTGCCTTTCCCGTGCCTCGTTTGCCCTATAAAAGGGAGCACCGAGTTTCCTTTGCCCCGCTCGTTCCATTTTTGTCATTCCCGGCCATTTCTACTTCATCCAAATCATGGGAGCACTAGCTCAACTAAAGCCCTGTTTCGACGCCAGTCGCTGCACATCCTCGACCATATCACCACAAAAGTGCCTCAATTTCTTGACCAAGCAGAGCCAAAAGGTCCGCAATTTCCCTATTACCATTCCCCTCAATCAATTTTGGATTATATCCTCGATTCTCACCAAATTTTATCCCTTCCCAATGATCGGCCATGGGTGCTCTTCATTGATTTGGCACTTCTACGGAGCCTCCCCGTCCTTACCGTCACCACCACGACCTTCACCACATTGAGCTGGTGCCCATGTTCACCTCCACATTACCCCGACCATCTTCCTTCGGCAGCACTGCCACAAAACAAGTTCGGCCACCGCAAGAATCCATGGCATGATCGCCTCCGTTGAGCATTGTCGCCAAGCCTCAAGCCTATACGCATAGCATTCCTGGCATCATGAGCCACCTAGCCCACGTCTCGTCGGCGCTGCCGAGCCATCCAAACACCGCGTGACCATTAGGGTTAGGCACCGCCACCCCATGGACTAAGTCCACGGTGGACTGGCTAAGCATCGTTGACCCAGCTCACAAACCCTGACCCCACCTGTCATAGACTCACATACATTGCCCATACAAAAATAATTTAGAAGTTCTATGAAAATGCTAAATAGTGTTTTCTTCTCCATTTTCTTTTGGATTTAATCTTCCGAAAGCTCGATCTTTTCTGTTCGAACTCCGATCGGACCCTTTCTTTCCCCTAAATTCATCTAAAATCCTAATATATCTTTTTTTATTAGTTCTATATTTTATTTTAATTTATTGGAGTTTATTTGAATTTGGCTCTTTTCAAACGTTTAGATTTCGAAGCTGGAAGATCAATGATTCAGAGCACCAAAGCATCGTGCAAGGCAAGTTATACCATTGATCATGTTGGTCCTAAATTTTTAAAATATATTTTGATTTAAATTACTGCATGCATAGTTTTATCAGTGTAATTTAAATTCTAGTTTTAAATGTATAGTTACTTTCTAATTGTTATGACCACATTTGATATTGAAATTCTTGTACTATTGTAATCTTAAGTAAATTTTCACTAGTTCGTACATCAAAACAATATTAACTAGTGCTACATAGCAAATGGTTTAGATATGCTTAGACTTGAATTTGTGACATTTGGGGAACCCATTCCTTGGTATTTGTGTACCATGGAAAGTTATAAAAAATGATATGGTTCATGAAAAGTGAATGTGATTTAGATTGGGCGAGAATGATTGTCTAGTAGTCTTCGGGTTTGTTGAAAAGCTTGTTTAGTCAATTAAAGACCGGTCTATGAGAAGCGATTGCAAAGCCTAATCGTGCTTCCATAAATCTGGTATAGGACAGACCTGACTGTCCATTTTGTGATATTCCATTGTTAGTTATACTATTCGATTGAATGTGGGGATGGTTAGTCTTCCACACGGCGTAAGAGAGGACTTCTAACTAAGGTGATTAGCTCTTTCAGCGGCGAAACCTCATCGGATATAGCTATATGGAATGGAGCTTAATAGGGGTTTTATTGTGATTTTCTCTACTGCACACCAAAGGAAGTGTGTCTTTTTTGGCAAAATGAGATATTCATATCTTGTGAGTAAAATTGCACAACCTCTGCAGAGTGTAAAACTATTCAAATAACCAAGCTCATGGTCATGGGCATATACCGAGCAAACCTTCCACACAGATTAGACTTTGGTTTTCCAAAAGTGATTTGAGAAAGATGATTTGTAGATGGAAGGTATTCTGTTTGGAAAGATTGGGATAAGCTCCGTGATGGATCCCATGTGGAAAATTGATTTGAAAATCAATTTTGCTATCTCAATTAATCTTTGAAAATTATTGACCTCAAACTAACCCTACTATGCCTTCCTTTGCTATCCTTACATCAATATTGCATTTCATATGTGACTTGCGATTACTTTTTTACTCACTTTGCATTATCTTTTGTTTTTTAGAGGAGGAGATCTACATCACCGGTGAGGATCTCGATGACTAAGCCGCTACCCTAATCGATTACTTGTGGAAATTCTATTGGAATCTACTATTGCTTTATTTTACTTTCGTTTTGTTATTTTATTAGGCATGCGTGCATCTCATATTGTAAACTTTGATAATTAAATGAATAAAATTTCATAAGATATATTGTGATATCATTCTTACTGTGCGTATTAGTTTTTACTGGACTAGTATAATATACACATAGGATTTCGGAAGTGTTTTTTGGGATCCAACAATAATTTTTAAAATTTTTTAGGATTTTAAGTTTAACTAATTTATTAACTAGTTCAAACAAGTTTGAACTAAAATTTAAACTAGAGTTTTATTTTTTATGATAGTTTGTTTGAAGGTATGTAAATCGGCAAATCATATGATCAATTTTCGATAGATGAGTATATACCCTAAAACTAAAATTTTCAAAAAATATAAGTAAATATAGTTTAAATTTTCGCATTTGAAATCATGGTGCGTACTGCCCACGCTCCATGGTGGCCCGTTCTGGCGTCCTTTATGCAATGCCTGTTATAATAATTAGACACGTGGGCGCGGCGCACGCCGCGCCACAACGTGACAGGCATAATACAAAATCCGGGCTTTTTTCCGCGAAGGAAGCGATCTAGATGTAATTTAAAAATCTTTAGGATGGAGCGTACAATTCTCGCTACACGCGCTGTAATTTTGAGAAGCTTCTGGGACTCTACGATAAATCCCATGTAATCCTAAAAAGTTTTCCAGGAACAAATTTTTTGGCGTGATTTCTGGGAAAATAAGGCCTTACAGCGAAGAAAGGGACATAGAAGTAATTCGTAAAAATCTCCGGGATAAAAAAATGGCTGACAAGCAATTTTAGAAAGGCCCGTGCGAATTTTCGTATAGAAAAACATGCTAAAAACCTTACCGCGAACAAAGGACTTAGAAGCGGTCCTTAAAAATCTTCGGATAAAAAATGGCTAACACGCAATTTTTAGGAAGGTTCGTGCGGTTTTTTTTGCATAGGAAAACATGCTAAAAGTAAATTCTCGAAGTTCCAGAGGTCTCCTGCAAACAAACGACCAACATGTCCTTGCGCACCTGGGAAAAAAACACTAATCCGAAAAAATGAACAAAACCGTAATTTCAGAAAGCCGCAGCTGCCTGTTCGCGGAAGACAAAAATTAAGGGGTCTTTTCATAAAAAAGGCCTAAAATAGATAAAAACAGACTAATACGTAATTTCCTAAAAGCCCGAGAACTGTTCCGGCTAAATCCAGAAGTTTCAAAGTCCTTCTCTTAGAAAAAGGAGGTTTTCATAAAATCTCGGACTAAAAAGGACTTTTACGTAATTTCGAAAATTTTCCAGGCCCTTTTCGCCAAAAAAACCACGTGCCAAAAAACCACGCGTCACGCGCGGGTCCCGCCGAAGGCCAGCGACACACGTCGGTCGAAAAAAATCGGACGTTAGCGCGCATGGGCGGGTTCGAAGGCGCAACCTCTCGCTCGCAACGCGCGCGCTACCACTACGCCACGACGCCGTTCAAGCCTAATTGCCACGATTAATTACTTAAGCCTAACAACTGCGTGAAAAAAGCAGGTAACATGGCTCAACAATCTTTGCGCCGTACGAATGAAGGCCCGGTTTTCTGTTCATGCTCGCGACGTGTCGCTCGGCCCCGCGTCCACGCCGCGCGCAAATCGACGTGGCCGCACGAGGGAGCCAGAATCCTTCGGTGTTTATATACGGTAGTATATATATTAACCATTATATGGCGCCTGGAATTGCCGAGAGGAGAGGGCATCCAGGTGTCACCCTTGCCGTTTTTGCGAAAAGCCCCTTGTGTTTCTTGAAATTTCGGATAGGTCCTTGGGAATTACGAATAGGTCCTTTGTGATTTTTTGTGAGAAGATTTTTTTCCGATTCACGTTTGGGTTCCTCGCACGCTATTTTACGAAAAAACCCACGTTTAATTCAAATCGCGAGCAAGCCATTTTCTTGTTTTTCGGGATAGCAGACAGGTCCAAAAACGTAACAAATAAGTCCTTACTCCTTACGTTTAGGTCCTTTCTCCGTTTTTCCCGGAAAAAATGTTTTCATCGCTAGAAATATGTGTGCAACTTTGTCTCTAGACTTTTTCCCCTGCTCGATTTTCTAGCTCGATCTCTGGTATTTTTTTAAACATGTATTGTTACATGGTAAACGCGTAGAGTATTAGGCTTGACAAAAGGAGGTTGTCGTCTCTGATAATTTTTCGCCGTTTTTCCTCTAGACTATTTTCTCACCTCGGTTTTCCAAATTTCGGCCTCTAATATTTTCCAATTAATTCACGAAAGAGATATTTCTAGAGATCACGAAAGGTGTCCTTTCGCCATTATTTTGAAAAAATACCCCATAATTCTCGCAAATTCAAGACAGCACTGCTTCTTTCGACACAATAGACCTGGAATTACGATTTTTGCGTAAAAATTTGGATCGGATTTTTTCACGCAAGACAAAGATCGCGTGTTTTCACGCCCACACAGTACGGCGTGCAATAGCACGCTACCATATCTAGTATATTACGCGTCTAGTTCACAGCTGATTATGCACAAAGCAATGTACACTACCGTAGACTTGATAAACGTACAAGGCCTCTAGTTGGAAAACATAGAATCTCAGGGCCTGCATGCATAAACACCCACCAAGGAACAATAAACATAGCATTGAAAACAACCCAGGGATTCAGGGAAAAGAGGAATCAACGCAACGGTGTCCTGGGGTTGGCGAAAAATAAAAGGAAAAATAAAGCCGCCGTCTCTTACACTCCCTTGAGTCTCCTCAACCCGACAACCCCCGAATTAACAACACGATATCGTCGTGGGGAGCAATCGCACGCGGTGAGGCGCCGCTCTCAACCTCCCCCCACCTCCACCAAGCCTTGGTAATTGTCCGCTTCCCTGCTGCTAGTGCCTGAGCATTTCTGGTTACCAGTGGAAAGTTGCTGTTCTGGTTGGTCGTTAGTGATGTGATCCCGGGGGCACTGTTTTGGTGGTTAGGTTCGGCGATTGTTTCACGCAGATCTGTTAATAGCTAGGAATTCCTCGGGAATGAGAATAGTTAGGGGTTAGGGGTGACATGAGCATCGACTAATCGGTGGTCCTCTTGTAGTATCTGTCTATCGGACATGCTAACCGCTGTCCTAATTATGTGCGTTGTTACCAGTGAGGGTCCAGAGAAAATGCTTGCCTTCTCCTCCACCCGCTGCAGCAAGCTCGTCAACAGTCTTGCCCTGCACTCAAATTCGCAGGGATAGGACAGATTCGTGCATCTGGCCTCGTCGGCTTCTTGGGTGGTTCTTCTTTTTGGGTTTTTTATGCCTTTCTTTCTTGGTTGTGTCTTATAATGGTGCAATACTGGCCGATGGTGTAGAAGGGGGGTAGGAGGGGGAAGTGAGTGGGGGAGCAAATGGGGGCGATTGGAGGTGATGAGCTGGTGCAGTGGGACAAGGTGGATGGACCTGAGGCGGTCAATGGCGGCGGAGGTGGTGCGGTGAGGCTGGATAGGATACAGGTGTTGGTGAGGCTGAGGCCGCTGAGCGACAAGGAGATTGCAAGGGGGGAGCCTGCGGAGTGGGAGTGCATCAATGACACCACCATCATGTTCCGGAGTACCTTCCCGGACCGACCCACGGCCCCAACTGCATACACATTTGGTCAGTGCTCTGTGTGCCCCTTCTTCTGATAATTGATTTGTTGTGTTTTGTCATATCTTTGATACTTCCGTATGCTTGGCTAATCTGTATTGTTTTCAGAAAATTTTAACAATACTTGATGTAATGCAATGGCTGTTGGTCTTGGAAGCAACGCTCAAAGCCTCAAACATCATATGCCCTTTGACAATTTTATGTATATTTGTTGTGTTAAGGTTCAGGTCCATAGCTTTGGGTTATCACTGGATAATAGATATGCCTTTATTAATTATTGACTTATTGTTTAGAATATTTTAATGTACTCAATTGCTATGTATGTATCTCAGATGACTTGGGGGTGATTTTGGTAGTATAGTAAATCAGTGACATTATTCTGTACTTTGTTACTTCATAAAAAACATTTTGCATAATATCAATGTGGTAAAAAAAAAGTGCATTGATCCTGGTAGATTACACGCAGTATAGACTCTAGCCTTATGTTTGGTTGCCCTGGTGAGCCCACCCTGCATAATATTATTGATAATGGCATCATCTGAATAAATTTGATAGGATGACAACATCCTAGATCTATTCAAATATATCCTTTTGGTAGCATTATCTCATCCAGGATAATCCCATCTGAACGTCTTAGCCAAATGCTGGATCCTGTATTTCCTTTCTCTAAAGATAAGCTCATCCAGGAAACTATACCGTTTCTCCATTTGCTAGGTGCTAGTTTTCCAAGGTTGCCTTAGTATATTTTGATTAGTTTTTTTTTCACATGTATCCTTGTTAACATAAATCTCTTATAATTTTAGATAGGGTATTTCACTCTGACTGCAGTTCCAAAGAAGTCTACGAGGAAGGGGTTAAGGAAGTCGCTCTATCTGTAGTTAGTGGCATCAACTGTGAGTGCAAAGCACACCAAGGGCATATATCACAGTTTTTAAAACTTCAAAGCATTTGAACTAAATCAAAGTGTGTTTTCTCTCACAGCTAGTATTTTTGCCTATGGACAAACAAGTAGTGGAAAGACATACACTATGACTGGAGTGACAGAATACACAGTAGCAGATATATATGATTATATTAGCAAGGTGATCAGACTCTCATCCATCCACAGGTTCCATGTTAGGTTTTGGTCGTAATTATAGCAAAGTCCTCAAATGATGTTTCTTTTCCAGCATGAAGAGAGAGCATTTGTGTTGAAATTCTCAGCAATTGAAATATACAATGAAGTTGTAAGGGATCTTCTGAGCGCAGAAAATACTCCTCTAAGACTTTGGGATGATGCAGAGGTGAAAAGAGGTTCCTTGTTAGCCTTGTTAATTGTTATTCTGCTATGTTCATGCTTGCTAATGATTTGGTGCTGTTTATTCTACAGAAGGGCACATATATGGAGAATCTTACAGAGGTCATATTAAGGGACTGGAACCACCTCAAGGGACTTATTTCTGTGTGTGAAGGTGCGATATTGATTACTAGCAGCAGCTTACATTATTACTAAATGGCGAATATCTGTTCTCATTTGTGCTTTATGTGCTTGCAATAGCTCAAAGGAGGACAGGGGAGACCTTTTTAAATGAAAAAAGCTCCAGATCCCATCAAATACTTAGATTGGTCTGCCATTTTCTTGATTATATTTACAAATTACTTTGGTGTATATGTGTTTCATTTTGCATAGATGTGTGCTTTTTTGGCTGATATGTTCATCAATCAATTCAGACCGTTGAAAGTTCTGCTCGTGAGTTCTTAGGAAAGGATAAGTCAACTACGCTTGTGGCTAGTGCGGTAAGAAGAACATCCAACAATTCTGCTGTGGAGTTTTTTCGGTATGAAAAGTAAGTGTAAGAACCAGTTATTCCCCCCATGCAGAACTTTGTTGATCTGGCAGGAAGTGAGCGTGTATCTCAGGCATTGTCAGCTGGCACAAGGCTGAAAGAAGGCTGTCATATTAATAGAAGTTTGCTTGCCCTTGGCACTGTCATTAGGAAACTAAGGTTGCAATCTCAACTCATAGTGTTACTTTGCATTTAGTTCAATCCACATTTTAAGAGGAATTGCTTGTTTGATTTTTGGAGTATTTTGTTGGCTGGTTATTTGTTTTCATTTATGCAGCATGGGAAGTAATGCACACATACCTTATAGAGATTCAAAGCTTACACGCATATTACAGCCGTCTTTGGGAGGTAATGCAAGAACTGTGATTATTTGTACACTGAACCCTGCAACAAGCCACATTGAGCAATCGAGAAATACTCTTTTATTTGGGAGTTGTGCAAAGGAAGTAGTTACAAACGCTCAGGTTAATGTGGTCATGTCTGATAAAGCACTAGTTAAGCATTTGCAAAAGGAGGTTGCTAGATTGGAGAGTGAGTTGCGGCATCCAGTTTCAAGTTCCAATTCCAGTCTCGAAGCATTAGTGAAGGAAAAGGACAACCAAATCAGAAAGGTAAATCCTACTTCGGGTCCTTTTGCTTACCTCCCTGCACTTGGTTCACAGTTCACACATGACAATTCATAGAAAACCATTGTTTCTGTGCATGACTGACTGGCTGTTCTATATTCTTGCTTTCACTTTTGCCATTCCCAGTTTCAGTAGTCAGCACAGTTCAATTTACATTTGAAAAAACTGTCTCATTTTCTTTCCATACATTCAGGATATTTAATGTCCTGTCCTTTACAGATGGAGAAAGAAATAAAAGAACTGAAGTCACAACGTGATTTGGCCCAGTCTAGGTTGCAGCATTTGCTGCAAGTTGTTGGGGATCATGACCCAAAGCACCAGGTACATTTACTTCTGTGATGTCTGGTTCTTACTTATTAGCCTTGTGCCTACAGGGATGCATTTGTTTTCTCTTATTTAGGTCTCAGGAAAGCGTTCAGTCAGAAGCCCTCCATCTATTGGAATGCCCCCAAGCACCAGCAGAGATGACAGTTCTCAGATCTCTTATGATGATTCAGATCTTTACAAGGAAGTGCGATGTATTGAGACCAATGGAATAGGAGGAATTGAACGGTTTGATTTGTCAGCTGGTGAAACTAGTAGCCCGCAAAATTCAAATATGAATTCTAGCGCACGTGGTAATGATTCAAACACATCAGTGAGTTCAAGGCGTTTAAGGCCCCTTGGTGAAACTCCTACTACCTTGGAGCAGCATTTGGAGAACATCAGAAGGCCTTTTGTCAGCCTAACCAAAGATCTAGGATTTTCAACGTGTAACTCATCAAGCTCTAGAGTAATTGGTAGAAGCAGGAGCTGTAGATCACTGGCAGGGTCTACTTTATTTGATGAGATGGAGATGGATGATTGCACACCAGTAAACAGAAGTTTGGTAGACTTCCCAGGAAGACCTGAAGAGTATCATAGAAGAGGTTCTGCACTAAACTATGATGCAGAGAGTGAAACTCTTTCAAGGGCAGGATCCATGTTTTCTGAAATTAGTACTTCGAAGGGTGCAACCAAGACAAATAGTTCTGCTGCATTTGATGCAGAATTTACCGGTATAGGTGAATTTGTTGCTGAACTGAAAGAGATGGCTCAGGTTCATTATCAGAAACAGTTAGGTGACCAGGTACGGACATTATTTAATTATCTAAGAATAGTTTTTATGCTCTTGCTCCTGCAGCTCATTTCATTATTTTACGTGAAATAAAATGTGGGTCATAATTATGGTAAGAAAAAATGTTGCGTGCTACAGCATACATGATGCCAATTAGATAATGAAATACATGTTATGTTCTACCTATTTTTGAGAGAGTTTTTAACTTTTAACCAACGTTTGATAATTGATCTTGAGATCTTTCATTAGTGGATCACTATTATACAAATGTACTTACTATTGACCTAGGCTGAACCAAAGTGAACATTAATCTGCTGAAATGTTTTATTTTCTTTGCTTCAGAAACTCATTAAATTATTGGTATCTTTAATCCATCTTCTAGAATGCAAATGGAAAAGGCATTGGATTGGACCCAATTGTGGATGCTTCACAATCACCTTCTCGATGGCCGTTGGAATTCGAGAAGAAACAGCAAGAGATCATCGAGCTTTGGCACGCTTGCAGTATTTCCTTGGTCCATAGGACTTACTTTTTCTTGCTATTCAAAGGTGAAGCAGCTGACTCGATTTACATGGAAGTGGAACTTCGGAGGCTGTCGTTCCTTAGAGATACTTACTCTAGGGGAAGCACTCCTAGCAATGTGATAGTAGGCAACCTGAGTACTTCCCCTGTTGCGAGGTGAGCAATGTACCGAACTTTTTTCACTTCCCTTTGTGATAACCTTAATAAAAAGGACAAACACCCCTTAGAACGCCTCATAACTCAAATGTTCTTCCGTGTGCAGCGCCAAGAAGCTGCAACGCGAGAGGGAGATGCTTGCCAGGCAGATGCAGAAGCGGTTCTCCTGGGAAGAAAGGGAGCACATGTACACCAAATGGGGTGTTTCACTGGACTCCAAGAAGAGAAAACTGCAGGTTGCGCGTCGCCTTTGGACCGAGACCAAAGAACTGGAGCATGTCAGGGAGAGCGCGTCCCTGGTCGCCACGCTGATCGGGCTCCAGGAGCCTGGGCAGGTCCTCAGGGAGATGTTCGGGCTCAGCTTCGCGCCGCAACAGCAGCCCGCCCGGCGATCCTCTAACGGCTGGAGATATGGCATCCCTTCCTTCGGTTGATTGGATCAATCACACGAGACAACATGACACGACGACGCGACTGACCAAAAGATATGTGTGTGTGTGTGTGTTTTATCTTGGTGTATCTGCCTGTTCTGATTGTCTATAGGATTCTAGGAAATTTCATGGGGGCGTCCGTTTGTGCCCTTGTGCTACCGGCTTCCGGCATGTTTCTGCCCTGCCTGCCGCCGGTCTTAATTGATGACAACATTGTCGTACTAGTGCAAATCCAAGATGTTGTATAACGCGTGCTTGTTAATCCAGCTATACGCGTTACTCCACGTGTTTAACTTTTTAATAAATACTCCCCCGTTCTAAAATATAGGGTATATTAGAATTCAGAAAAGCCAAATTACATAAATTTTGATCAAGAATTAGTCAAATTATGTGTGTGTTTAATTTACAAAAGATATATCAATTGATTCATATTTCACTTATTTTTCAATTATTGTTGATTTCATAACAATTCATAATATATTATAACAGAAACTAATGGTCAAAGTTTACTTCAAAAGACTTTTTTGAATTCTAATACGTCTTATATTTTAGAACGGAGAGAGTATCACATAGAGAAGTGAAAGAGTCGACATTAGTTTTGAAGGGTTTTGAAGGATAAGTATCATGAATTTATCGACTGTTAGGATTCGAGCTCCAGTCGACTGAATGTGACGTTTTGATAGGATGTTTCGGAGTTTTTTTTTTCCGCTGTAGTTCTTTTCTAGTAAATATCACTCAGTTAAAGTGAAAGAGTCAACACCAGTGGCGAATCAGGATAAAAATAGAGGGGGGTCCTATACCGAGCTATGTAGCTCTTGTTAGTTCATGGGTTACTAGTACTTGCACTTTGTCGAAAAAATTTATGCAATGATTGGTTCTCTATTTTTGCAACTTAGTTTGCTGCAATCAAACAAATCGAATCACATGCTTAGAGAGAGAGAAAAATCAATCAGTCAATACCCAATATCAATAGATTAATAGACTATCCTATCACTTTATCAGAAAGAGTGCAGACTGTGCATTGCTTGGACAATTTATAGTTTATAATATACCAGTGGTCCAGTGATGAGTCGAAGTGCTTTTAGCCTTTTGCTGCGATCAATCCGAGCTACCTCCTCCTCGGTTACTTCTCCAAACTCCAGACTAGTCCTCTTTTGCTGATCTGGGCATTCAGCGATCCCGATCTCCCTCGTCTCAGCTCCTCTGGTGACTGAAGATGCGTGTCGGCTGTCGGCGCAATCTCCTCAACTCCTCCTCTAGTGACTGGCTTTCGGTCGTCGGCGTTTCCCAATCCCTACCTAGCCTACGCACCGATGCGTTGCGTGTCCTCCCTCGTGGCCTCGCTCGTAGCTGGCTGGATGGCACTCGCGAGTTGGCCACCCGTCGCCTGGTCGCGTCCACCCGTGCATCTGCCGCCCGTCGCCTCCAATCGCCCGTGTGTCTGCCGCCCACAAGATGGCACTATTCGTCTCCCGGTACCATACTATCAGCCCAGGTGAGGTGAAAGGCTAAAAGCCCATGACTAATTTTGATAGCCCACAAACCTAGTATGGCAGTATTGCTTATTTGCTTTCTTCTTCTCCCATTTTTGATTTATGGCAAAGGCTTCTTCTTTCTGTGTTTACTGATTTATGGCAATTTCTGCATGTAGCTCTCATGCCTAATTGAAAGCCATTTGCTTTTACCTCTTTGAGATATGGACGCATTCTCGTTCTCAATTCGCAAGGCCTTGCGACTCATTTCAGCTATGCAAGATAATGGGTGCTGAATTGCTCATAGCTAACTAGCTGATTCCACTACAGAAATCAAGATATTTTGTCGGCCAAAAGTCGATTTAAAATATACGAAAAGCCGCATTTAAAATAGCTATTTTCGGTTTTTTCGCAGATTTTCGCTTTTGGCCGATTTAAACAAAAAACGACGAAAATATAGCTTAATTTCGCTTAAGAACCGTCGAAATTAAAGTTATTTTCGACGGCTTACGTGCCGTCGAAATTACTAGTCGATGCTCCCGAATCGCGCTCGTGCTGACGTGGCATATTTATTTTCGTCGGCTAGGCCGACGAAATTAACTTATTTTCGTCGGCCTGACCGCCCAAAAATGCAGAGATTTCGTTGGCAAAAAAATGATATTTTCGTCGGCCACCTGTTATTTGGCCGACGAAAATAATATTTTAATTTCAAAAAAAATTAAAAAACATATAAAATCCCAGAAAATTCACAAAAAAATTCTAGAAAATAACAGAAGATTTATCTATATCAAATAACAATGAGAATGAACTTGCATCAAATACACACAGTATCAAATAACAATGAGAATGAACTTGCAGCTAGTTCATGTCAGCATCAAGTAACAATTAAGAAATTTCAGTTCTGCTGTTATAAGTCATGAAGCTTAGGACCATGAGAATGATGACCATCCAGATGAAAAATGTTTCTGCAACACATCCACTGAGAACTCCCAGAATGTCAGACGGAGGAAGAGACCAATTGGGCACATGAAGAAGGTAGCCAAGACCACAGGATACGTCTGACTTGCTTGTTCTCCTGGATCCAGTTGCTTAAACTCTTCTTTTCTCCTCTGGTGCGAGTGCAAGCGGCACAGCGCTTCTAACCAGGTCTACAACCTAAATACGGTCAACAACCCATCAATTTATCAGCTGAAAAAATTACTACATGACTGCCTTTTGTGCATCTCATATGTAATTTAAGAAAAATATTCAACTCTTACCAAATTGGTCAGAGAACTATGCATAATTGTTCACCGTAAAAAAAATAACTTTCAACATTGCTGCTTACCCACAGTTGAAAGCAACAGAAACATTCTCAAAACTGAAATTTGGTACTGAAATTTCTCAATTCTCAAATAAGCTACTAGTTTGGACATGAACTTGCAGCTATTCTTCTCACACACACCCAAATCAACAGATGAAATAATTCTCAGTTGCATTAGGAATGTGACTAGGTTAAATAAAGATCCTTCTCCAGATATACCTGAATTAGAAAGCCTGGCCGAATCATTTCTCACAACATTCCCTTCAATTAATCCCTTGTCTGCACACATGATACTCTCTTCTGGAGGCACCAAAACTAACAGTTATCCAGTATTTCCATCTGCATTGGAGATCAATGATGATCCCGTGATCGGACATTTCAGAGGTACACATCAAGCATGGAACTTCATGGTATAACTTCATCAGCTGAAGATCGATGGCGATTTGTCACGAACACTGCTACTAGATCCGACCATCGGCTTAGTGGCTTACCGTGCAATCATCTTCAGTGATATTAACGATTCCTGCCAGAAAATGTACAAACAAACATTCAATTTTCCAAAAGGAAACACGATCATTCTTTCCCGAGTTCTTCCTTCTTCACAGGTATAAACTAAAAACATAACAGACGCCACTTATGCCGATCAAGAGATGCAAGTAGCAGAAGCATCCAAATGCACGGCACCATGCATGCTAATCACAAGAACATGACAAGTAGAGCACAACAAAAATGCAACATCGATAACGATAGCACTTGGAGCTCTCTTGTATTGAATGTCGTCACAAGACCTGACAAATTTCATAACAGGACCTCCATAGGCAATGGCTGCACGAGAAATCCTGTTAAAACTCAGCAGACGACGGGAAATGTAGTCGTTGAAACATTGCTCAGAAAGTAAAAAACAAAGTATGATAGGAAGATGTAAAATTCCTAGCAAATGATGGGAGAATGCTTATAATACGCATAACGTGCACTAAACCCACATAATAGATGCTAATCGACAAAACAGGAGACGATACAACATCCATATCACACGCTTAGAGGTCATGAAATCTCAGAGCTAGGAGCGCATAAGGACAACCAATTCACACACCTAGTAAGGATAAAAGCATGCCTTCGACAAGAATCTGTGTGTATTGAAATCGAAATCATGGAGCTGCTGCAATTCCAACTTTCAAGACCATGAGTTAATGGGAGATCCGGGCAAGACGAGCCATCAGAATAAATGTACGCAGAGCAATAGAAGGGTCAAGAGAGCATACAAAATCATCAACTTGCTCAGCACACATCCCGTGTTTTTTCTTTTGAAATTAACCAGCTTAAAGTCACACTTTGGCAGGAAATAATCTTAGTTTTTGCCTCCTCACGATCGTAACATTCATGCTGTTGAGATAAACAAGTAGCAAGATGAGACTTCAGATATTGATTAATAGCATCGAGTACAAAGTGACATTGCATGGCTAATGTTTTGCTCAGCAGCACAAATGGTACAAAGCAAAACATGAGGCAATCGAAAAGCACTTAAGCACAGAAATGGTCAAAAGAAACGAAACCAAAGCAGGTGATAATAGATTTGCTGAAACGAAACTGAAGCTCTCTAGTTTGAGATTTGAAGAAATTGTCAAGTCAAGCTCCCGGTAACTATCAAAATAAATAATTTCACTGCTAGCAGTGAGATCAAGTGAAGGCACCATCAGTACCAATGTGTAGGCAACTCATGTTTCACAGATCCAAATCAATCAAAGACACATTCTAAAAAATTTCAGCTGACTTGTTCTCACTTGCCTGCTCCAAAAGGAGAACTTTCTCGACCGAGTAATTAAGTTGATTCTCAAGCTAGGCGCTTTTATGAAGCACAAAAGAGAACTACTTATGAAGGGTACCAAACCAATTCAGCAGGACATTTCATTTCCTCAAAAATAAATTTTGGTGGTTCAACTAATCAAGATCATCAACTTTACATTTTGCAACCATTAGGACAAGCAGCAGCACAAACTACCCAAATCCAAACTAACAAAGCAGATCAAGCAACACATGATCGAGCACTACCTCACTCAGCCCGTTAGCGACGAAGAACATTGGCACTTCGAAAAAGTTATAGCCAGAGTGCTTGCACAACCAATAGATCAGAACCAAACAACTTAGTACAACTAGAGGAGCAAATGATTCCTCAACAGATTGACGACATGCAACAAATGAAGTCATCAAGAATGACACGCAACCACGTGCAATCGGTGGGACCCCAAGCATCCATTCACAAACTCGAAATTAGCATTCGTAACAAGAAACCGAAGTCTTTGGATGTCGCCGTTGTCATGCTAGGCGATACTATCTCATCGAGTACTAACAACTAGCACATACACTAGTTAGTTAACAAGAATACCGACGAGATACCGGGCGCGGGGCGGCGAGGCGGAGGCAGGCGCTGGCTGGGGGGGAAGCGCCATGACGCAAGGGCGGGACCCATGAGGTGGGGGAAGCGCCGACGTAGGGCGGGGCGGCGGAGGAGGGTGAGCGCCATGACGCAGGGCGGGCGAGCGCCATGACGCAGGGCAGGGCACGACGGCGGCGACGTGGCGGCGGTGGGTGTCGCATGAGTCGGCGGCGGCGGTGTGAGGGAGCGGGGGGGCGGAGATAATTGTCATGAGCGAGGGTTTTTTTGGTCGGTCATGGGGTTTTAGGGTTCGATGATTTCGACGGCCAGCCGATTTAATGTCAAGATTACTTTCGACGGCTATTTTTACCGATTTAAATTATTGCGATATTTTCGACGGTTGTCTCGGCCCATTTAAATTATCTGATATTTTCGACGGCTTAGCGTGGTCGATTTAATTTATAAACTTATTTTCGACGGCTTATTTTTAGGCCGATTTAAAATCTGCTATCAATTTAATCAACCACGTTTTCCTGTAGTGTTCTTGCTACGTTGTCATTAGTTGGCACTATGGGAGTAGAAAGTATTGATCAAGACAGTTGTTTACATGAGCATTATATTAATTATTAAGCTAGATGTCTTCCTCTCCCTGAGTATTGCAAAGGCCGCTTCTTTCTGCGTTGGGGATACTAGGGGGCAATGGGTTTGACCGGCCGGAGATGGGGCTAGAGCCCCAATAAGCCCCGACACTAGATTCGCTCCTAGTCAACACTACTTTTGGATGAGAAGTACCGTGAATAGACCGACTATCTCTACCATATAAAGTGAGGGTTTCTTCCCACGTCACTTCATTAAAATTACCCATCTTTGCTACTGCTCTGTAATTACCCACCTTTGCCACTGTTAGCGCTCATAATTACCCACCTATGCCACTGCTCTTTAATTACCCATCTTTACCATTGATCTTTAATTACCCACCTTTGCTACTGTTAGTGCTCTTTGCAAATAAACTTTTTGTCACAAATTGAGTTTTCGTTGCAACGCACGGATACATGACTAGTTAGTATTTAAGTTCCAGTTGATCGATTGCGGTAGATCGATAGGACACTTTATAGTTTATTTATTTTTTCCATTGCATTTCTTTTCTATTGCTTGAACCCTACGTGGTATAATAAATGTAAACTAACCATAAGATCATACTACCTAATTATTTATTAAATTTAACTCGTTTATCTTTATTTTGCTGTGTATGGAATTAATATTTCATATATATTGACACTATATATACTACCATAATCACGAATTAGGGTAATATACACGAAGAATCTAAATTCGTATATTCAAATCCCAACACGTAGTCGATGACTTACAGGTGTGGCAAGGGGTTTGAGGAGGAGCGAGTGGGGCGGGCATGCGAGCTAAGCCATGGGGAGTCTCTACCTGCCTGTGACGTACTTGTGCCGCCGGTGCTTCGAGGCGGGCGTGCACAGGCTGATCGAGTGGGGGAAGGGAGTGCAGCGTCGTGTGCATCGCATATTCGCATACAAAGCCGAGGAGTTTTAGCGCGCGCCGGACTGGATAAGGAGGGCAACTGCCGCCACCAGCCAAAGAAGAACGTGCTGACCTGCCTATTTGGGTGCTTCGCCTGCGCTACTCTCTAAGAGTAACTCTAACCCAAACTTCTATATTTTTCTTCTAAATCACTCATTTAGGAGTGATGTAAAAATTAAGATCACTCTATATTAAATTTGTCTCCAACCCATACTCCCTATTACTCACCCCTATTATTTATCTAAACATTATTATTACTTTGCACCCATGAATTATTTACTAAAAATAGAAATAACGAATAAAAAAATGTAGAAGAAAATAGTAGGGGGAAGAAGAAAACCCCTAGATGTAAGGGTGAGAAGGGTCTACCTAGAATAAGAGTTCCTTATAAGAATTGAGTTGGAGCTCATATTTTTCTAATTCTCCTTATAATTTAGGATAGGGAAAGGTTTAGAGGATGGGTTGGGCTAAGAGCAACTTCAACCCAAATCCTTATATTTTTCCCCTTAAATCACTCATTTAGAGGTGGTGTAAAATTAGAGACACCCTATATCAAATTTGTCTCCAACCCACACTCCCTATTACTCACCCCTATTATTTATCTAAACATTATTATTACTTTGCACCCATGAATTATTTACTAAAAATAGAAATAACGAATAAAAAATGTAGAAGAAAATAGTAGGGGAAGAAGAAACCCCTAGATGTAAGGGTGAGAAGGGTCTACCTAGAATAAGAGTTCCTTATAAGAATTGAGTTGGAGCTCATATTTTTCTAATTCTCCTTATAATTTAGGATAGGGAAAGGTTTAGAGGATGGGTTGGGCTAAGAGCAACTTCAACCCAAATCCTTATATTTTTCCCCTTAAATCACTCATTTAGAGGTGGTGTAAAAATTAGAGACACCCTATATCAAATTTGTCTCCAACCCACACTCCCTATTACTCACCCCTATTATTTATCTAAACATTATTATTACTTTGCACCCATGAATTATTTACTAAAAATAGAAATAACGAATAAAAAAATGTAGAAGAAAATAGTAGGGGGAAGAAGAAAACCCCTAGATGTAAGGGTGAGAAGGGTCTACCTAGAATAAGAGTTCCTTATAAGAATTGAGTTGGAGCTCATATTTTTCTAATTCTCCTTATAATTTAGGATAGGGAAAGGTTTAGAGGATGGGTTGGGCTAAGAGCAACTTCAACCCAAATCCTTATATTTTTCCCCTTAAATCACTCATTTAGAGGTAGTGTAAAAATTAGAGACACCCTATATCAAATTTGTCTCCAACCCACACTCCCTATTACTCACCCCTATTATTTATCTAAACATTATTATTACTTTGCACTCATGAATTATTTACTAAAAATAGAAATAACAAATAAAAAATGTTGAAGAAAATAGTAGGGAGGAAGGAGAAAGCCCCTAGATGTAGGGGTAAGAAGGGGCCTCTCTAGAATAGAGGTTCCTTACAAGGGTTGGGTTGGACCTTATATTTTTTCCAATTCTCCTTATAATTTAGAATAGGAAGAGATTTAGGAGGTGGGTTGGGATTGCTCTAAGAGCATGTACATCTCTAACTATCTAAACTAGGTGCTAAGATGACATATTATTCTTTTATCTTTACAATACCATTTTTAACTACTTTATCTATATGTGCTAAACATTTAACTTTTTTTTTAACATAGTACAAGCTTCCAAGATTTGCTTCGAAACCATGTAATCCAGGCTTACCACCTACTTCTCCATCCGATGCCATCAGTGCTAAAAAATCTCTCTTATGGTGTGGCAACAACACAAAGTCATTCAACTTTTCAGTTACATGCATTTTATTACAAAATTAAACACGTTCAATGTTGTTTTTTTTTCCTGAAGAATTTTACATAGAAAAGCTATATATCTGTCAAATGAGATTTTTTTTGTACATATCATTCGAATTTTAAACATTTGGAATTGCTTGGAGATTTGTGATCCGGCCGGTAGGACCGTCATCTTCTCTGGCGGCAGAGAGTTGCGTGGAGGGTCACCGGATTAATGTTAGGGTTCATTGGTTAGAATACGAGTTAATTGGAGACTCCGAACTTAAGAAGGCCAGGATGGCGAAGGCACGATGGTTGGTGCGCGTGATGGTGATGGTGCTACCGACGAGGCAAACGAGAATGACCAGCAATTTGGAGGCGGCGGGTGACAGTGGCCGCCGGAGACAAAGAAGAATGGCGGGGCGGGAGCGACAAGAACGACTAGCAAGCAGAGGCACCAGGGAATGAGGAAGTTAGCAGGGGTAGCGGGAGGCGGAGGAGAAGGAGGCGGGACAAGGAACCGGCGCAGAGAGCCAGAGGCGAGGGTGGTGGCAGCGGCAGTGTCTATTGTGCATTAGAGCATCTTCAGCAAGGATCTTTAAAATAGAGTCTCTATTTTGGATTTAGGGACTCTCCTTATTTTTTGGGGTCCTGTTTTCAGAGCACAAGTTCAGTAACATTCTCTAAATCTCAGCTTTTATTTTACTTTTTCTTCTATTTTGATATATCCGCTATGTATAATCTTCATTCGACACCACTAAAATTCAATCAAAAATATTTGTAATACATAAAATATAAGCATATTAACATTTACAATTTAAAAACATGATATTTAAAATTTAAATCTAAAATTTTCAAAGCATGATATTTAAAATTTTCAAAATTTTCAGCAACAGTTGCAACTCATCCAGCAAAAACACGCTCAGCTGCAGCGAACTAATGCAAATCATCCTTCACTTAGCTCCCTATTTTAAGGTTTAGGGGCTCCTTGGGAATTGGGGTTAGGGGTGGCAACGGGACCATTCCCCGTCGGGAAGTGCCTCTCCGTCCCCGTCCCCGCGATCCAAAATTTTCCCCGTCCCCGTCCTCGTTCCCTGTCTCGGGGGAGAAAATCCCCCGCCCCCATCCCCGTTCGGGTATCGGGGCCCCGTCGGGGACCCATCCTCGCGAAAATTTCACACAAGAGAATAGCTCTTATAGCCATTTTAACTCTAAAATCATATCAACAGACAAGAAAAAAAAGAATGCATACATTCATTGAAGATTATGTTGTCCCGTTTATGAAAATGTGAATATGATGGGCTAGAGAATATGTTTGCAATCTAATAACTAAATTGGACTAAACTAAATTTAGATCCCCAACCAGTTCCCCGCGGGGATAAAAATTCCCCGTCGCCGTCCCCGCCATCTCCGACGGGGGAATAATTTTCCCCGTTTCCATCCCCGCGGGGGACGATTTCTTCCCATACCCATCCCCTAATAGAGGAATTCCCCGCCGGGATCGGGGAACGGGTCCCCATTGCCACCCCTAATTGGGGCTGAGGAGGCAAATTTAGGGGCCTCCTAATTTTAGGGGCTGGATTAGGGGCCCTGCTGAATCCGTATTTTTTACTAAAGTCCCTATTTTAAGGTTTAGGGACTCTGCTGGAGATGCTCTTAGGGGTGGAATCGAGCCGCTCGGCCGACCGAGCTCGTCGGCTTATGAATGAGCAGTGCTCGGCTCATTGTCTTTGTCGAGCTGAAACGGGCTCGGCCAGCTCGGCCGAGCCTCGAGCCGGCCATGAACCGCCTCGGCATGTGGGCCGAAGATTGCTTTTGCAAATGAAATGCAGATTGTGTTGGCTATTGCAGATTTGGATAGAGAATCAAGTATCAATCGACTCGAATATTTTATAAGTTCTATAACTATTAAAACAAACTACAGCATTGGTGATGATGCCAACTGCCACTCCCAAACTGCAACCTTGTTTTAATATATCAATAACAAAGCAAATATCCAAACAACTAAAAGCATCCTGCCAACTCTGTGACTATGATTCTTGGCATAATGATGAGGTGAATGAATGAGAGTTCTGTATCTGTATGGTATACTGGATAACTGGATGATATATACATGTATATGAATGAGAGTTCTATATTTCATTGTATGTTCCTTGTTCAATATGACTGTATGAATGCCAAGCTGATTGAATGTCTGTGGGCTGTGGCTAGTTTTGTAGTAAAATTAAGCCTCATGTAATTTGGATAATTGATTAGTGATTAGTGAAAGTGATTCTGAATGTTTGAATTTTACCGAGCCTAACAAGCCAACGAGCCGCTCGCGAGCCGGCTCGGGTTCGGCTCATTGTAGCACCGAGTCAGACGATAGGCTCGGGCTCAACTCGTTGATGCACCGAGCCGAGCCGCGAGCCTCGAGCTGTTTTTTCACCCTTTTGTGCTAGGATTCGGCTCTGCTGGAGCCCCAAGGTCTCTCGCTGGTGACAGAGCAACTACTTTATTATTAGATGATGAACTGCTCTTTCACTTCTTTTTGACTCAAAACAGTCGCTTCTCATATTTCGAGCATGTGACTTGATCCTATAAGTTTTGCTTGAAGGATATCTCCGGCACTAATGTACACGTATTATGTAAAAAAAAAAAGCTACTACACTAGGTGAAAGTAAGAGAAAGAATCGCTATAGTTGTTGACGTATCACTCAGGCCCATAGGCTATTGCTAGGTTACAGCGTGCCAAACTGCCGCATCATGGACTTGTTGAGAACAAAAAAGAGATCCAATAAAAGCCTTGATTTTACTGAAAATAATGATTCCTTCTATTCAGCCTACTCTATCGTTGTCGTCAATGAACCCTCTCACATCTCCAACATATCTTTCTTCGTCCTATCTTCACCACCACAACCTCTACCGAAGAGCGTCGGTAGCAGCAGTTCATTGGATGGGTGGGTGGTCTGGTTTGGATCAAAGTTCAAATTATTTTTTTAGGTTTGGATTGGACCTAAACTTTTTCATTCTGGGCTTCTCCATACTTTTGACCGGAGGTCATCCAAAAGAGTCCCAGGACCCAGATTGCGTTCCATACGGGTCATGCTTATTGCTAGGATTGATTGTGTACCCATCGGTGCCCCAGGAGGCGTCCGATCTCATCTCGCCCGGTGGGAAAGCGTCGACGAGATAGAGCGACTACCCCCGAGGGGAGCGCGCGCAGTTGCCATTCTCCAATACCCCGCCCCGGTTTCTTGGCGCATCATCTCCTATTGATCGCTTCGTTTCCTGGCCTGGGCCCCGCCAACGCCAGGTTGTCTGTTTACGTGGGGCCCACCCAGGGATTTGGGAGTCATGACTCATGAGCCCGCGTAATAATGAGTTCATGCCTTTGCCGAGTCCAAAGTTAAAGCTGCGTGCCATGCGGGCCTCTGCTCACGAGTCACGAGTCCGTTCGCGGTGCACAGGCCTCGCTCTCGCGGTCGCCGACGAGCAGAGTTCGTTGCTGGCATGGTGGGTGCCTCCTGCAGGCTCGTGCGTTCCGACCTTCTGCTCCGTTTTCATTGCCGCCAAAGATCCAAGTTATAACGTCCAGTACGTGCTGTTCCGTTTGGCATAAGGACATTTACAATGGTACACGTATGCTGTTTATAAGAGTATATCGTATAAGATTTTTGATGATGTCGAGAAGAGGGAAAGATGCTGTTTAGTACTCCATCCATTCCAAAATATAAGGCGTGGTTTGACTTGGCACGGTTTCCTAAACTATACTTTGATTTTTGATTTCTCTTATCCAATATCATTCATACAAACAAAATCACTATCATTACAAAGTACTTTTAAATATGAATTCAATGGTATCACTTTTATATCACAAAATTTTTATATAGTTAGACAAATCATTGGTCAAAGATTTCAAAATTTGAATCTTGAAATGCGTGCGTGCCTTATATTTTAGAATAGAGGGAGTATTATTTAATAGACGGACTTATATACAGCTTTATAGTGTGTATACCATTGTACAAACAGTCTATTAATTATATAAGAGATCATTACAAGTAGCTATATAGATAATCTATTGCATGGGTTGTCTTTAATACTATTTATAGATGACATGGAGGTGTATTATAGACAATCACCGTCTATACCACTGTATATACCCTAAGAGCAAGGTTTTAAATAGCATTGTTCACAGTTTCGTGGCAAGGTCTAAAAAACTACGACAACTATTGCTAGCTATTGTGATCAATGATGAGCCAAGAATGTCATGCGCTTGCTTCCATCTTTGTTGTATTCCACGGAAAAGAGCAAAGAGTAATTTTTTTCCTCAAAATTTTCGTTGCTGATATGTGTGGAGTTCCAGCTCTGCGTCGGTTTAGGAGTAGATGCAAAACTAGGAGGGGGTCGATGGGGACGATGGTCTGGGTCCTCTGGGAAGGACGAGAGCATCGGGGGGTTTCGCAAAAGTTTCATTGTAGGTGCAGGGGCAAATCACAAAAGATCGTTAGTGGGATGGGGAGCTCCCGCTAGCGATTTCGACCGTTGGTTTCAGATCGAATGGACAGGAATGAGTTTGTCCATATCTTCACAGATTATATGGGGCAGACATATTGCCTACGCTATATCACATTAGGGTGAAAGTTTCAAATTTCGGTATCGGATCATATCTTGGAGATGACCAAAATTCGAAATCTCGGCGAGATCTCGAAATTTCGGACGAAATCCAAAAAGTAAATTTCAAATCTGGCTTTTTTTGGACCGAGATTTCCAAGATTTCGGCAAAATTACCGAGATCTCGGCGAGAAACACTGAAATCTTAGCCGAAGAAACTTAAAATTCGGATAAAATACCTCATGCTCACATCACAGACGGTTTTTGATTAAAACCGTTTGTGATGTGCATTTTTGAAAATTTTCAATTTTTTTTCATTTCGTTGGGATTTAAAATTTCGTCCCCAACCGAAATCCGAAATCTCGGCCGAGATTTCTGAAATTTCGGCTGGATTTTGAACCTTGATTGGGTCCATCCTTATTCCTATGTCCCACGATATAAGAACATATTTTTTAGGAAGCATAGTTCTACGATACAAGTACATTCGAAGATGAAAGGTATAATTTTTTTAAATAGTTTCACTATAAATCTCTTATTTAATGCCGATAAAGCGGATAAGTTGTTATAGTACGACATATAAGACAGATATACAATTATAATATGACATATAATATAGATATACTTCATTCTCTAAGTTTATAAGACATATTTCTTCTTGGTACGAGATTAAAAAATAATGAAAAACTAGTTATCCCTAATAAAAATGACCAGTTACCCCTAATTATTATCACTAAATATTATATTCAATACACGCATATAGAGAACATAAAGTAAAGATAAATATTTATCAGCGGTATACAGAAAATATCACACTAATTTTGTATTACAATATGAAATATGCTCTATATTATAGTTAAAACCATTCAAAAAATAAACCTTATAAACTTGAAAGGCAAAAGTACTATAGACTAATTATATTAATTTTTTAGATTTAATGCATCCTTAATCCATGACACACCGTCTATTTGTGATTTGCGAAGCGTGCCCAGATCAAACACTTCGGACTAGAAGTGCAGGGCATTGGGCCAACGGGGACTGAGATTAGATGCGGCCACTACAAAGATGGTAATTTAAGCGGGTTCTGATCGAGACAACAAATAGCTCGGGTCGGTTAAAAATATGATAAAAAATATACTGTATTTTTACACAGTAAAAATCTTCACAATATTTTTAGCTAATTTAAAATTTTAAACAGTCTATTTTCGATGAACGATTATTTAAGAACCGCTGTTCCAAAGTACTGCACCGAATCCCAGTCCGGCCAATGGGTCTGCCCATCTTTTTTGATGCGTTCGATGATGTTATGAGAACGAGGAACCCAAAAGTTAGCAGGTACAAGACCTGTGGGCCCGTAGGGCCTTCTTGAATCTTGATACGGCGGGAAGAACATTGACCAAGTAATGCCATGTGTTGGTTTAGCAAGTGATATTCCTAGGATTTTGCGTCTCAGTACATATGGGAGTGGGACATTTCAAGTTCGTTTTCTAAACAAGGGAGAGTGTATAATAGGACCATCACAATTTATTTTCTTCCAGTATATATGTATTAGCTTTATTTTATATAAAAGAGTCGGTTTTTATTTAGTAGCAATTATCATACAGAAATATAGATGATATTGCCGGCTAAAACCTAGCGTCAAAACCAGTACGTATGACTCTTAATGTTAAAGTTAGCTTTGTTAAAGTTAGCTTTATTATTTATTATTTTAAATAATATGGATAAAAGATGAGATATGTAGTAGACTTTGTTATTAGACTTGTCCAAAGTCTGATAACAGAGAATAAGAGGAGCCGATCCTTGCCATGGAGTATCTTCGTGCACCGGTGTACGCATGCTTGAGCGAGTGCCGAGTAGTACGCCGAGTGCCACAAACAATTCGTCATGCAGACCATGTACGCCCAAAGAAAGAAAAGAACCACCCATAAAGCCAAGCAGCCAACGAAAGGCAAGACCATTCCCAAACACGGACAAGGACACCTTGCACTCGCGCTCTTTCGCTGCTGTCACACGCAGCGGGCGCCATCCATATCACTCCAAAGAAAGCCATGACCCGCCGGACCAACCACACCGCCTCGCCCTTCATGAACGCCACGGCGGCTACCATGATCACCTCGTCTCCGTCTCCGCCGAGGCCGCCGCCTCCCACCCCCGCCGACGCGTGGGGCCCCTACTCCAGCTCGCGGGCCTTCTTCTCCAACGTGGCCACCATCCTCATCATCCTCGCCTGCGTCTCCCTCCTCGCCTTCTCCCTCCACGCCGCCGCCCGCCTCCTCCTTCGCTGTCTCGCCCGCCGCCGCGCTGCTCAGTCGCAGGCGCAGGCGCAGGCGCAGCCTCCCAAGCCCCCGTCCGACGACGCCGCCAACGCCAGCTTCGATGCGGTCGGTGCCGGCTCCGGCGTCCCCGTAGCCGGCGGGTGGGCCGAGGTGGAGTGCGCCATCTGCCTGTCGGAGCTGGCGGACGGCGAGCGCGTCCGCGTGCTCCCGGCGTGCGGGCACGGCTTCCACGGCGCCTGTGTGGAGGGGTGGCTCGCGGCGCGCGCGTCCTGCCCCACCTGCCGCGCGCCGTCCGGGCCTTCGCGTGCGGGGGAGCCCTAGTCAACGTTCCAGGTCGCTGCTAATACTCCTTCCTAGCTTTCGCCGCCCTTCCGCGCTGGGCTGTCTGTAGCACAGACTAAGAAGTGACAACAAGTACATTGCGTCGGAAACTTGGAGCTAGCTGAGCTCTGTGATAGTGTGATGTACTGATGGCCGTTGAGTACTACTCTTTTATGGCGTTTGACGATGCAAATCGACACTAAGCCATCTGCTCGTGCGTATGGAGTAATCATTCCTCTTCCATTTCCATGTCAATCTGGCACGCATCTGTTTGATTCTTGCATATCCATTCATGAATTCCGATGGCGTTGGCTGTAGTAAGCCTGTAATTTTTTCCGTTCGAGCAGGCTCCACAGTGACGAACTGACAATGCAGATATGGATTCCAGTGGCTCGGAGACGAAGGGGGCAGGGCAAAGCTGAGATCAAATAGAGTACAGTGTTGTAGGCTACGTAGGCTGCCGCTGCTGGAATATTAACGGGGCAGCTTTACGACCAGCGTGTAGGTTTGGTTGGCTTTTGGTGCGGCAGGAAGCATCGGTGTTCGGCGGGGGTCGCAGTGGAGTCGGTCGGCCTCGCCTCGGGAGCAGCGCTGTTCGGCGCCAAGCACGACATGTCCTCCCTTCAATGTACATACGTGGCATTGTTATGAACTTTTTTAAAAAAATAATAGTTTTAAAACAATTGCACTAATAATATGGGGTAACCAAAATTTGCACAAATACCCATCTATTACCATTTCGAAAATACGGCAGTGTCTCTATTGCTATTTAAATAACAACAAAGAGCTGTCATTAATGAAACAACCCCTATCGTCATTCTATTTGGCAATAATTTTTTGTCATCGTTTTAAATGACAATAGAGAGATAGTTTGTTTTTTAAGTAGTAATTTGTGAGGATTTGTTAGTGTAGATGTATATCATAATTTTTTTCCTATACTTTGTCGAAATGAAATTTTGGAAATAATGTCTTGGAAGAGGAATTAAGTAGGATGCAATATAGAAGGACGTACGGAAAGTTCAAAAAAAGATTGAAAAAAATTAGAAGTAGTTTTGTCGTTGGATAGTGAAATTTATTGCGGATATAATAACGCGGAGTGACATTTAATGTTGGAAGAAACTGTTGAATATCTAAACATGAGATATGTGTACGCGAAGAATATATGAAGGATATGTTCTAACGATATATAGAAGTTTTCGTTACGAGAAAACCAACTGAATACGCCTGATATACAGGGAAGTTTGGATATGCTACGAAGATCATGCGACGATGGACTCCTCATTGACTACGATCTGGTATCCCAAGCTAACTACAACTCAACTTGAGACATGGCTACTCCAACTATATAAGGCCGGGGTAGGGACCCTCGAAAAGAGAGTTTCTAAGTAAAAAGACCTTTTGCACAGAGCACTCAGGAGCTGACAAGCTACGCTTCGTCAATCTCTAGACATAGTTTAACCATTGTCTAGGTTCAATCCTTACTGTAACTAAGGCTAAACGACCTGTTTGTACTCTATTCATCAAATCCACATAGGAAGTAGGGTGTTACTTCATTCGGGGGTCTGAACCTGTCTATATTGTGTGCCTCTGATTTCGTATTTGGCTTTGATAACCGAAGGTACCCGAAACTATAAGTTTATTGTCGATTTCTAACATTCGACAGAAACAGAGCAAATGATGGCATAGCATTTTATAACAAAAGCGAGAAGTATATGACGCATATAGTTCGGATTTGTGTCGATGTTGGCTTTACTAGCTGTACAGTACAAATGCGACACAGAAACGGGAAATGCAAACTATGTGCAAGATAGATGGGGACCTTTCGCAATTGTAAACAGGGGTGCATGGCGTCGCGTTATGGACAGAGGTCGCTAAAGGTCAAATGTGTTACCGTTTGGCACCTGCATAGAGTGCTGGTCATCTATGTGGCTTGGACGTGCCTGGCTGTCATGGTAGTGGCAAGTACAACTGCAGCTTAGGTTCCTGCTACAGGAAATAGGTGAATTAGTCACTGCCGAGGTGGACCACCTCTTCGTCGTTCCTCTCCCTACTCCTTTGATGCCATAGATCATTTTTCTGTCTGTGGAGCTTGATATTCTACCTACGGAACGCTTTTTTGTTGTTCTTCTTTGCCTGCAGCAATTGTTGCATTTCTTGGAAGTGTATTAGAAGGGTGTGGATGTCTGCGTCCTAGAGGTTAGGGTCATGACCTCAGAGACCCGGTCTAGCCCCATCTACCCCTCATGCTGCCTCTTCTATCTGCTATTGTAATTGCCTAAAGAAGCTCATTGAGGCGCATGTGCTATATAGAGGTCAAGAGGGATGTAGGGGCCGGGTTTGGCACAAATATACAGTAAGACCAATGGCAGTGTATTGTCACATTGGTCTCACATGGTCGGGGGCAGTGTGTTGTCACTTCAGTCTGAGAAAGCGGAAGGCAGTGTATTGTCAAATCAGGATGACAAAGAATTGGCCAGTGTATTGTCACTTCGGTCTGAGAAAGCTGGGGAGCAGTGTGTTGTCACTTCGGTCTGAGAAAGCAAGGGGTAGTGTGGTGACACATCGGCCTGAAAAGGCAAGGTCACAGTGTGATGTCACTTCGGCATGGTGAAGGAGGTGTGAAATGAGAAATAAAAAGATAAACTACATCGCTAATAGGCTTGAATGAAATGATAAATGACGAAGATATGTTCACAACATGAGCATGCGAATGTAGTCATTCACACAAATGTGTAGCAGTGAAGGCAAAACAAACACTAGCTATAGTTCTTCCACGGTGCAACACCCCACGTGGTGCCAAGACTACGATGTTACTACACATGTCCATATGGGTACATCAGCTAGTCTGATAGGACTCCCCGAGTGGTCCTCATAGGATGTACCAATGCTGGCAGAGTAACAAAGATGGCCTCAGATGACTGGATAGTCCCGACGCATCAGGAAGTTGTGAGGAACCAAGCACAATGCCCGACGAGTGCTGGGAGGGCTTGACGATCCAGTCATCGACTAGGGCATTGTCGCCATAGTACAGGTCATCGGAGTCGGTCTCAACATCATCGTGAGGGCATTGTTCACTGTTTAAGAAATACATGACACATTTTATACTAGTATAGAACAAAACATACACAATATAATAGATGAAATGATAACGCAAAGCTGTACCTAGGAACATGTGGCCTTCGTCCTTTGTACGTGGTTGATACGCATCGCACACCGCAGCTGCCCCACTAATAAGGACATACAAAGTGTGCTGCAATGGACAATGAAGGAAAGGAGAACTCACGTGTGCACTGTCGGTGGGATGATGCTACCAGTTGGGACCGAAAAAGCCTACTGGAGACCGCATTGCTGCATAGCACGATGGATGACGTAGGTCTCAAAGAACACATCGTACACCGGGTGACGAAGAGTGAGCCAAAATTCGCCACGGGTGCACTGTAGCAATAGGCCCTGAGGTGCTCATGCAGCAACAACCTCTGGGATGTACGACCTCCAAATGACATGATCATCTGTGAGCTGGTCGAACATCACGATGTACTAAGGGTACGATGCGTGCGACATAACTAGAGTGAAAGTTAGCTACAAAAAAAGTGAAACGGGCGAACATTAGTACAGAAGATGGCAAACCGATGTACAATTGACAACGAAGGTGATAGTACTAACTCATCGGCAATACTATTGTAGGATCATTCATGCAGACCAACGTCCTAGCATGATAATCCATAAAGCACTTCATGATGCCACAAAGAACTCCCTTCACTATAGCTAATGAGGGAAGGAGCCTGAGACCCTGTATGATCCAATTGTACACCTCAGTTAGGTTTGCCATCATGACCCTGTACCTGGCATCGTTGGTGTCATAATACAGAGCTCACTCCTCCCTAGGTTCATGTTCTATCCATTCGGAGAAGCATTTCATGCCCCCTTTTATTCCTCCTAACCAACTACGGAGGGTCTGTAGATAACTTTTCAAGCACTACTGTGGACTTCCCTATGCCAGGCTTTGCCTTCTTCACTGCCTCTACTGTATGCCTAGATGTTAGCTCGTCTAACTTTCTACATAGTGCATCGAACTTTCTTTGCTGATTCTGGTTGCATAGGCCCTTGAAAAGCTTCATAAGCTCTTTGTTCTTAAACTGCTTGTAGATGTTGGCACCTATGTGCAACTTGCACCACCTATTTCGCAAATCAAGTTATGGATGTGCCTCATTTGGTCTTTGCTGCAACTACATGATCACCTTCAAAAGCCCAGGATGTCGATCGTGTATGACACACTCCGAGCCGCTTACCGACGATGTCGGCTTTCATGTTCCTTAGAAACCAGAGCCAGCTATCAGTATTCTCACCCTTCACAAATGCTAGTGCTATGAAAAGAACCTGATTTTAGCCATCTATTCCTATGAAAGTCAATATCTGGCCTTTATACTTCCCAGTTGGAAATATCCTATCCATGCAAAGCAACGAACAACATTGTCTGAATGCATTGATGCATGCATTCAAAACAAAGAAAACCCACTTCAGTACCATCTTCCTAGGGAGCATTGCGAACGCTGCTAAAAAATATTGACATAAGTTATAGCATTATTTTTTTAATTACTTCAAGCATACCTGATAGGTTTTGATAGGAATCTTCATACGTCCCAAACCTATCTTTCAAGTCCTTCTGCTTCACTCTTCAGCCCTTGGTATAGCTTATGGTGTACTAGAACCTTGGCCCTATTGCTATGATGGCACATGGCTCTAAATCCCTACAATCTTCCCGTACATTGCATTCGCAATAAAGCGTGAAGAAATGTTTCTATGTCATTATATAGAATCCATGAGCACGTATGTGTGTAGGACGACTATAGAACATTTCTATATGATGTTCCACTTAGGCTGTTACACATGGACAACCATGGGCAATCCTCCATCTCGCATCTCATATCGTACACCCACAAATATGGCTTTACAACCTTAAAAGTTCTCCGCAACGACACTACCATACTATCATCGCTTCCTGCACCTTCCACTTTCTCTTGTAAATTGCTCTTGCCTCACCTCATTCTGATCATACTCCTATACAATGCTTTCACTCTCATTGACCAACAGAATATCAAACTTGTATTCCTCCCACTCTACAAGGAAAGGCTCTTCACCACCAAGCTCCTTGTCATCATCACCTTCATCATCAGATAAAACCTCGTAGCCACGGTTCTCAGCCTCTATTACTTCCACCAACCCTTCAACATATTCTCTCTTGTCTACCACACCCATCGGTTCCTACACCTCCAGCATTGGAACATCAACTTCCTCGCTTTGCACCCCTCCTAACCAAAACTCATATCTTGCCTCATTAAGCATTCCGCACTACGGCTGCTCTCCAAACTTCGTCTGGTTCATCATCACTCCTTCTGCATCACATGACTTGTATCAACTTTCTAAAATGCTTATGCCAATAACACTAATGGCTATCATCGCTTATTCACCAATATTACATACGAGTTTCAAGACTTTGGCCCCTTCAATTCTACTATCTCCCAGTGGCCAGTAGTGTACTCCCGTGTATGATAGCCTACCTCATACAACAACAAATCATACAACTCATGGTACAACAAGAGCAAGTGGTACAACTATCTAGTAACTATGCCCTATAGACGCTCCCCTGTACGTGACGGGCTAGCCATCGTACTTGAAAAATAACCTAGTTCGATCCCCTTATGCACCCATGAGTAGAACCCCTTCTTCATAATGTATCTTAAATTATACTTATTCATCTATACCCATCAAACATTTTATCAAATTGTCATTACGTGCATAACGTAACACCATCATGTAAACCAATGCATACTACACCTCGTGAATTCTAAACCTACCAACAACTCTATGCCTAATATACTACGACGAACTACTCTACACTACATGAAACAAGTACTACACACATATATAAATTTAATTTTTTAATTACATACTACCCCATATGCTTTCTATAATTTTTCATGTTGAATTCGACACATCCTAAGTCATGCAAAGGCCACTACGAATCTAAAAATACCTAAATATCCATGCAACTATTGTTACTCAACACAGTTAAATACTTATAAATCTAATTAATCTGGTCGCTAACCTACTATGTCTTCAAAATGTAATTGAAAGAAGCAAAAATTATACCAGCAAAGTTGCGGATGACTTCCTCCTCCTCCCCTCCTCTTTCCCTTCTTTCTTCTCTTCCCCTCTCCTCTCTCTCTCTTTCTTTTTCGCCGGCTAAACTTCCTCTCTCGAGCGCTCGGTAGATCTAGGTGCTCAAGAGTCATTTTACCACGTCTCTATCGCCATTTGAAATGGTATCAAGTGGGTATTTATCCACATTATTTCTGTAATTTTTTGAGAAATTATTGTTTTAAAAAATTCGCATTGTTGTTGGTAATTGGTGCTCTACATACTGCAAAGCTTGACGAAGCTAGGGCTAGAAACGAGCCTGGCCGGCTCGGCTCGCTTGGGCTAGGTTAGGGAGCGAGTTGAGCTAGGCTTGGCTTGGTGCTTCGTGAGCCCGAACAGACGGCTCGACTCGGCTCGGCCCTGGCTCGCGAGCTAGCTCATTGGCTCACTGAGCCAAGGCATCCAACAGTGTCCAGTAGCCATTCAATAGCACTCAAGTAGCCGAGCCAGGGCATCCAACAGTGTCCAGTAGCCATTCAACAACACTCAAGTAGCCAACATTCATCAAGAAACAACACCAACAATAAAATAAAGCCTAGAAATTAAAAACAACCATAACTATTTGAATAATTGACCATAATCAAAATGGCAAGACCAACTAAACCAAACTATCAAACCCATGATCAACATTTTAGCAAAATAAAGCAACATTTTAGCCTTTAGATCTACAGCTACATGCCACCAATAGTCCAAGTGTCCAAGTCCAACATAAATAGTCAAGTACACAACATTGACTCAAAGACTCAAAGTCTCAAACAAAATAGATGATCCAACCAACATTACATGCTCCAAAAATAAATCCAAAAGCAACGTAATAATTCATGAATTATGATCATCATGCATCTCTCTCCCCTCCTGTCCTCTATGCTCCATTTGATCATCTCTACTAATCCAAGTTTTGAACCTACAGCCACAAGTCAAACAAGCTATCTGAAATTAAATATTTATGCAATAATTTATGTATTTGTAGTGAATAATGTTAACTTACTAGTTACTACTAAATACTAGTAGTTGCTTAGTTGCTCTCTATCACACTTTTAGGAAATGGAATTGTCTCAACATCATCTTTATCATCTTTTTCCTAAAAATATACACTACTACAAAAAACCTCATTCTTGCCGGGTTAGAACCGGCAGTGATAACACTTTTACTGCCGGTTCAAAAGTTAAACCGACAATGATACTATAATTGCCGGTTCTTCTTAAAAACCGGCAGTATTATCACTGCCGGTTCTCAACAAGAACCGGCAGTGATAAGTATCACTGCCGGTTCGGAATCGAACCGGCAGTGATAATATTTTTTGAAAAAATCATAACTTTTGCATACGAAGTTAGATGGAAACAAAATTTATATGAAAATTGTAGCTCTCGATGAGATCTACAACTTTGTAGTTGACAACTTTTTTATTTGAAGTCATTTAGACATCCAAATAATCGTTGAAACTTTCGAATATGTAGAGATAAAGTTGTTAACGATTATTTGGACATTTAATGACTTCAAATAAAAAGTTATTCATCGAGAGCTACAATTTCATAGTTTATCATCGACTTCGTATGTAAAAGTTATGATTTTTAAAATATTAGCCTGCTCGAATCTTAACTGTCGGTGAGATTATTATCACCGCCGGTTCTCAACAAGAATCGGTAGTGATATAATAGATATCGCGGTTCGAATCGAACCGCAATAATACTATTTTTGAAAAAATCATAACTTTTACATACGAAGTCGGATGGAGACAATTTATATGCAAATTGTAGCTCTCGATGAGATCTACAACTTTGTAGTTGACAACTTTTTATTTGAAGTCATTTAGACGTCCCGATAATCGTTGAAACGTTTGAATATGTAGAGATAAAGTTGTCAACGATTATTTGGACATCTAATGACTTCAAATAAAGTTATCAATAAAGTTGTAGATCTCATTACAATTTCATATGTTTTGTTCATCCGACTCGTATGTAAAAGTTATGATTTTTGAAAATATTAGCCTGCTCGAATACGAACTGTCGGTGAAAGCTATTATCACCGCCGGTTCTCAACAAGAACCGGCAGTGATAATAGATACGCCGGTTCGAATCGAACCCAAGCAATGATACTATTTTTTGAAAAAATCATAACTTTTGCATATGGAGTCGGATGAAGATAAAATTTATATGAAAATTGTAGCTTTCGATGAGATCTACAACTTTGTAGTTGACAGCTTTTTTATTTGAAGTCATTTGAATGCCCAAATAATCGTTGAAACTTTCGGATGTGAAGGGATAAAAAGAACATATATCTTATACTAGTTGAGAAGTGTGTGTTAGGTGAGATGGTAAGGAGTGTTTACGCGAAGCTGTTGGTCACAGGTTCGAATCCTAGCAACCACACGCGCGCGTATTTCGCGCGAAAATAGTGAATTTCGCGTATTTCGCGCGAAAATAGTGAATACAGGTTGGTTCAGGTGCAGATAAATATATTTTTTGATTTTATCAAGCGATTTTTGGATTTATACTATCACTGCCGGTTCTAGTTAGAACCGGAAGGATAGATTATCATCACGGCCCACAACCGCAAAGTGATAGTCCGATTATCACTGCCGGTTCCATACTGCCGATTCCAATACCCGGCAGTGATGCCAGTTTGGAACCGGCAGTGATGTGGTGTTCTGTAGTGGTGATAAGTCATTGGTCATACCAAATTAATTTAAATCAAATCAGCCATGAAATAAAGAAAAATAAATATAAGATGAACATACCACAAACATAGAAGCCTTATTATCATCATGTCCACCTCTAATCCAACTCGCCACCGTGGAAGCTGGGTCGTGGTCGCTTGTACTGGGCCGAACAGAGAGATAAGGATATGATGTGAATGAGGGATGCGATAATGGAGCTTGCTGGCCTAGCGCCTGGCAGTGGCGGTAGCCGGCAGGCGACAGCTAGGGCACACGGGGTGACGGCTGTGACGGGAATTTGAGATGGGCGACCGAGGGGGTGTGCTGCTGACCTTGTGACCTACTGTCTCTCACGTCTGAATGGCTGATGGGCTGAATAGCTGATGGGCTAGGTTAAGCATCCGCCGAGCCGGTTTGGCTCGCGAGCCAGCTCGGTGTTTTTGCGAGCCTGAAAAACATGCTCGACTCAGACTCAGTTCGAGCCACGAGTTCGAGCCAAGTCACGAGTTTATTTTTCAGCCCTAGACGAAGCCATGACCTATTTTCTCCCCACGTTCTCTTCTCCCTTTTCTCCATTTTTCTTCAACTCCAACCACATCGGAAAACACTCCGCCGACGAATGTGAGATGATGAAATCCTGGCAAGTGCCAGAGGGTAGTGGCCATCTGTGTAACTTTACTCAGCCCAGTCAGCCCTTGTATCTTTAACCGGGCCGATAAATGGATTTGATATCGTGTGCATGGGCCTAGTTTAGCCACCGTCATCCAATCCAGGTCTTTCATGGGCGTTTAGCTCAAATGCCCATTTTTCGGTCCAAAAATAAAATGGTTGTAATTTGGTGAGTGTTCATAGACTTCGAAGTCCAGTTTGATGTATGCCCAGCCTTGTCACAAGCTAGTTACTACTATTACTTCGTATCTACGTCGGCAGCTGCGAAATTGACGTCTCCAGAGAAGGATGGTTACCTAAAAATCATGACAGGTCTTCGACAGTTTGATATAGTGTCCCAGTGACGTGCTCTAAACTTCCCACGACTAGCATCATGGGGATCGATCCAATCAGTGAAAACGTCAGGTGATTCGGTGAACGAATAGACTGCCGTATGTTGGTCCATAGCGCACAGTTTCTTTCTGCAGTTGTATCTGTTGTCTTGTGCATGCAGAGCCGAAAGATTTGACCATGCAGCGCACTTGAAGATAAGCGACGCAACGAAGGGCATGCAAAGCACGAGAAAGTTGTTGCTTTTCATCACGCTAGTGCTTGTTCTTTGCTTACCGGAACAACGCGGACCAAAGTTTCAGGCGCATTCAGCGTTTTGCCGTGGTTAAGCGCTCTGCAATCGTTGAACAGGTGGGCAGAAAACGAGACTACGAGAGAAAATTAATAAGAATAGGTGTCCGGCTGAAACACGTTCTATCCTGTGGCAATGTCATCTACTTTTATACGAGTTCTTTCACTGAAATGCTTCTCTGCGGAGGATTTGGATGAGACGCACGCTCGGTCGCCCTCACATCCTCTCAAAGCCTATACGCATTTGCAGCATCAGTTCAAAAAGAAGCATAACATGAGAAAATGGAATTATAAATGCTCTAAAGTTTTATATACACTCCGTTCGGCAATTGCGAAGCCAGAATAAAAACAGAAGGTAGGCTCAAAGGATTAGACTAAATTGAGTCAAACATATTAAATAACTTGTGTTATGTTCTCATACTTCATTATTTGAGAAATACTTATGTAACATTCGCTTTTCAAACTTTTGAAAATCTATGAACAAATTAACACCAATCAATCAAACAAATCAGCTATTGTCTTTACTCAACCTGTTGACACAGTTATAATTGATAAAAAAATCATTTATTGAAACAGAGGCTTACATTGCCTATTTGTTATTGTTAGAGATCTAGGTATTATTTTAATTTCAGATTTGAATATGAAACATAATCCCAATATAATCAAACACAACAGGCTAGACAGAAGATACCACATATATATTTTTGAAAAGTAGATCTAGAAATGTTGTGTACGAGATGAACAGAGGGAAAATAGGAGAATTCTTACGATGAGCTTGATGACGAAAAGGAAGCAGCGCAGTAGCGACCGGCCGTAGAGGAAGTAGTCGACGTCGTGGATCGCGTCCTACGTCCAATAGCAAGATGAAGAACTCGAGCGATTATGCGAGCTTGCGCGCCGAAACCTTCATCGCCGCTTCGCGCGATTCTCGCAGCGGCAACAGTTCGGAGATTCCGCTCTCCTTGCCTCGCGGTGCACGCCGAGAGGAAGGTCGGTGAGGAACAAGAGCAGCACGAAGACTCAACATAAATCACGGTGGATGAACGCGAGCGTGAAAAGCACATCTGTCTAGACGTTTCCAGATTTTATAGTCTCGCATCAGTAACGGTCAATGAATTACAACACCATTAAACGCTAGTAACCGCAGAATTAATTAGATGTTTAAATTGGTCATTCAAACGGTCAAAATGACTGTTTCAATTCTCAGTAAATGACCCCATTAATTCACCAATAATGGAGAGAAACCGAAAATTAAAAGAGTTTAAACACGACAGGAATTTAATTACAAGTCACGCGAGAAAAACATGCGGAAATACGCGGTAATTCACGAAATACGCGCGCGCGTGTGACTTTAGCCATGCTCCTCACCCTCCATATGCCTCATTTAAGGCATGGTGGGAGCTCTCCCTTTTAAGTTGGTATTCTCCTCTCTCAACTAGCAATATGGTACTATTTTTTGTAACTTTGGCATTAGATATAAATGGGCCTCATTTCTAACAGTTATCGTGGTCAACCTACTCAGCTGGTTAGGTGCTATCTCACGCTACACAGCTTTCCCTTCCCGCTCGCTGTCGCTGCATGCTCGCACCCTCACTGATTCCTTTGCATCTGCTCAATGTCCTCGCCATGCCCTCGCAATCGCCGACTCCCGACAACATCGATCCGCTCGATGGCCTACCATGTCCTTGCAAATAATAGTTGTCGAACCATCCTCTTCTCTCTATGGTCTCTGCGTGCATATATGGTTCAAATTCAGTTTTGCTGGCAACAAGCAAAGTTACTAGGGCTATGCATACAGTATAATTGGTAAATACGGTTTGTTAAATATGATTTTTAAAGAAATACGGTAATTAAAATGTGATACCAAATAGAACTTCGATTCGGTATCAGTAAATACCATAATATTTCGGCTCGGTATTGGTAAATACCGTATTTACCAAACTAGCATGAACTGTTCCTTTTTACTTGTCATTTGGATATCAATATTGTTTTTAATACACACCTTTGATCATTACTCTTTCTAATTATACGTTAGTAAAAAATATTACACACATTTGGCCATTACTTTGATAAATCTAGTGATATAATTTCCATGTGAAACTATACTTTATACACAATTGACCATTACTTTATCTAATTATACATGTATTTTTTCTATTTCGGTATTCGGTTTATTTCAGTCTACTCGCGGTTTTTACCAAAAAAACCATATCCCAAAAGTCAAAATTTGCCGTACCATGCCAAATACTGTATACCAGTCAAACTGAATTGACCAGTTCGGTTTAGTTTTTTTGGCAAGGTTTTTTCGGTTCGGAATACCGTGCACAGCCCTAAAAGTTACCAATTATCAAATTAGCCTTTCAACAAGCAGTGGCCCACCAAGCCTCATGGTCTAGGAAAGAAGCTCACCACCTAGCAAAGTTTCTTCTTCCTTCGGACGAGCCTATGCGCATGTGTATTCGCCGCTGTTGTGCCAAAAAATGAGCTCTGGTGTTAAAAAAGGTATTTAGAGTTTGGTGGCCGGAGGGTGGGCTTGAGCCCAACTGAGCCCCGCTGTTGGCTATGCCACTGCCGTTCTGACTTACTGGCTGTTCTAGCCTCTGTCACATAAAACAAGGTGATGTCTAATTCCTTTATTTGTGACCTAAATACTCATCTTAAAGAATCTCGTATGTAGTTAATAGCGCTCAATTAGTACCTCTCCCTTTATTTTTTATCAGTAAATTTTTTATAATACTTTATTCATAGCTACAACATCATAACTTTCTAATACAAATATCATGGTTTCACTTTTGTGTTATATAATATATTATTGTTGGACTAATTATTGATCACAATTTATAAATTTAGAATCTTAAAATGCGTGGACACCTTGTAGAAATCAAACGAGGGAGTACTTCACTAGTCCAACATGCAAGTCTCGAAGCCCAACAACAGCTTAGCAGCGAGGGGACTAGAGTAATTGCAATCATGTCGACCGGCTATAACAGGGGTTCTTTAGATCAAAACAAGTTCCTAAAACGCCATGTAAAAAGAACAGATGAAGTAATAATAAACTGTTAAGTGGACGTAGATAATAAATTCTTTTCGGAATTGCTATGTGATACACGAGTAATTTTCTTTAAGATCTCAATTGATTTTTTTTTGCTAACCTTTGGCGTGCAACATTGGCACGAGAGGAAACAATGACAGTGACAGGAGGAAATGAAGGAGGGACATGGGGTGTAGGTTGGGGTCAGCGGAATATACGTGGGTTCAGGGTCAGATGTTATTGAAATAACGAGTGATATTTTTTTAAAGTGATAGCGAATTGAGTGGTATATCTTAATTATTTTTCATTTAACAATTGAGAATTCAACCGTTTTGTAGGACAAAAATCGTTGATGGCTGTTTTGACTGATTCATTGGAAGAGGCAACTTTTAGACCGTCCGAATTTCACGTGAAACAATTCAATTCACACAAAAAAAATGTAAAAAAAAATTCTCATGTTCCAAAAGAAAAGTTTTCGTTCAATAAAGCAACTAGTTGCCATTTAAAAGTGACGATTGGGCATATCTTGTTCTTTTTTACTTATTATAAGCTGGCAATTTGGTGCTTCAAAGGCAAGTTTAAATAAATTTAAAATAGTCGAGTCAAAACGACTAGTCTGCTACTTCACGATATATTGGAAGATTATGCTGCAGGGTGCAGATCAACGTGGAAGAATCCTAAAAGGCCTAAATAGGAAAGCTTTCCCTAAAGTTGATTATCGTACTAACCCACACTTTTCAAGTGAAGGAAAAATACAATCATAGATTATTCGTCTTTGCAATTCTTTACACGCCAAAGCAATACTTACTGGTAGGCTATCTATGTAGCCTATAGATAACGAGGGAATCGAAGAAAATTATCCAATTATTCGTCCACCCCTACAAAGCTTCCTTCTCCATCCCATCAGACAAAGCTCCGAATGCACGTACGACAAGCGTGCACGGCACAATGACGCTAACGATCTTGTCTGTTCCATCCATGTATCCGGCCGGGGGTTTCAAATTCAAGCCAAAACGCATTCGAATTTGAAAAGATTTGAACCTGCGAATCTGCTGCGCTGAGCATGACACCCAGCGCCAGCGGTTCGGTGGTGTTGGTTGGGACAGCGAGATAAACTTGTCGCAACGCAAATCACCCGAACTAGCGCTAACTTACTTCCTCACCACACCACCATTGATCCTATCGTGACGACGCTAACAGCGACGCGTTAGCCCGATTCAAAACCACGAAGAAATCCCCAATTCCGCACGGCTAGGCCCCGCCCCCATCCGAACTCGTGAGCAAGCCAAATTCCTTCCCGGCGTACGCGGATCTGTATCCTCCCGTCCGATCGAGCCTACTAGTTAGTAACCAGGCAAGCCAGATTTATGCGGTCTTACTGGTCCGCGCGCCAGCCATGCAGCGGAGGAGTAGCGCGGAGGGGAGTTTGACTGCTGCGGAGGAGTTGCGGAGGAGCGATTGGTCGCGGGTTCGGCAATGGCGGCCCTGGCGGACTCGGCGGGCGGCGGTGGCCGGCCGGGTGTGGAGCTGATGGTGTCGCAGTTCCACCTCAAGGCGCTGCACGCCATCCTCGCCGTGCGCGCGCCGCGGCCGCTCGCGGCGGCCGCGCCGGCGTTCCGGAGGCGGGATAGGTGGTTCCACCTGCCGCTCCACGCGCCGCCACCGCCGGCCGCGGCCGAGCATATTCCGGAGCCGTCTCCCGCGGAGCCGCTCGTGGTGGATGTGTACCTGGCCCCATCCGGCGGCGGCGGGGGAGCGGAGGGGGTGGTGGAGAGGTGGACGGTGGCGTGCGAGCCGTGGCCGGCGGGGGTGAGGGCGGCGGCCTCGGTCGGGGAGGGGCTGGCCGTGAACAGGGCGTACAAGCGCTGCATCACGCTGCTCAGGTCGGTGTACACCGCACTCCGCTTCCTCCCGGCGTATCGCGTCTTCCGCCTGCTGTGCGCGTCCGGCCAGTCGTACAACTACGAGATGGGCTACCGCGTCAGCTCCTTCGCCGCGCCTTTCTCCCGCGCCGAGGAGGCGGCCATGCTCACCCGCCGCTTCGCCCCGGTCGAGACCCAGCTCGGTCGCCTCGTCGTCTCCGTCCAGTATCTGCCCAGCCTCGCCGCCTTCAACCTCGAAATCTCCTCCCTCGCACCCGCCATGCTCATCACCGATTACGTCGGGAGCCCGGCAGCAGAGCCCATGCGCGCCTTCCCGGCATCGCTCACGGGGGCCGCTGGCTCGGCCTTCCCGCCACCCTCGCGGCACCCGAACAGCTGGGCGTCGCCTGCTCCCTGGCCGCATGCGCAGGGGCAGCAGGCGAAATTCTCGCCGCCCCCGGCGTTGTACGCATCTCCCACGCCTTCTCCTCCCACGTTCGCCGGTGGCTACCTGCAGTCGCGGCTGAGCGGGGAGACTGCACCGATGAGCATTCCGCAAGCGGGAGGTGGGAGGGGCCCTGTTCACTATCGGAACATGTCGGACCCCAGTAGGGGGTTCATGCTGCCTCCACCTTCACCGAAAAGCGCGAGAGGGGAGGCAAGGGTGCACGAGTCGCCTGCAGAGACCAGCCGATCATTCAAGAGAGCAGAGGGGCTGCGGATGGCGGATCTCTACGCTAACTTGCCTGCTGCTCCTAAGGTGACTCCTGGCTTTTACAAATGCTTGATCGATGGCATTTGTGTGCATAGATGAAAGCTTGCACAGACGTAGCATATCTGATTTGGATCTAGCTGTTTATAAGTGCATTTGATATGATGATGCATCAAGTAGGGAGAAAATCTTGCTAATTTAACTAGTGCTCACTGAAAGACTAGTGAAACAAATGTACCAAACCAGAAAGGCACATTGTCAATATGCCTTCACCAATCTGTCTCGAAATTACGAACCTACAGTTTAGACTATTTTGCCATTCATCATGATTGATGACTTCAACCCTTCAACGTAAGGAGCACCCTCTTAGAGCCTTAGAGCACATCTAATATTATAGCGTATTCAATTCTTTTAGTGATTTTAACTGATATTTTCACAGTAGCATATTTTATTTCACTCCAACATGACATTTGGTATAATATAATTGTCATAATTTTAGATGCTGTAGTAGCATACTGCTAATTCTTTTTACTACATTTGGTCTGATGATATTGATGATTCGCATGTAGTTTGCTCTGTCATTGTGTAAGACATCTTTTATCACCATGGATAGAGCATAGGGCTCAAGTGCTCAACAGTATTGGTGAATAGTGCCATGCTATTCTCTTTGAATTTACGAGTTCTGTAATACCACCTCTATTGTTTAGTCATGTAGATCAAACTTGTGCAGACTGCAGATTGATGTGCTTATTGTGTTGATGAGCAATTGAACGGTACATCAGGCTGCCAGTTATATAATGCCCTGTGAATGAAGAAAACTTCTTTCTGTCAATTTGGAGGGATAATGATATTGCGTGACATCATATCCGATGATGGAATTCCCTATGCCGAAAGATGACAAATCTTGAACTTCCTAGAATATTCATACTGACACTGGAAATCACAATGCCAAAAGATGACAAATCTTAAACTTGCTATCTACATTTCGTTGTCCATATCACTAAGGTCATGGCCAAGTTACAATTGGTTGCTATTGGGCTTTGGCCATTTCATACGAGTTGTGTTCAACTAACACTAGAACCAATAGTTTTTTTTTGTCTCATTTATGTAAATTGGCTGTGGTTTGTTTTCCTCCAGCTGATGCTGGTGCGAAATTAGTGAAATGTGTCTAACCCATGGTTTGAAAACCTGTTCAGGAGAAGTTCCAGTCCCGGTTATTTTTCTCCCATTATTCCTTCAAATTTGAACTTCCAAACAACATATAATAGCAAGTAGAGTTCAAAACAACAAAAACCAGCTCAAAACGGCTTACTCTTGCCAGGAAAAACAGCTTCCGGTACCCACTGGTATTTCTGGTTCCCGGCGGGCCTGTTACCATTGGGATTTGAAATCTTGGTCTAATCTACCAACTTCTGGAATGGCATGTCAGTGTTGAATGAACTTGGAATGAGAATTCAATTAGGATGTCATCCACATTTAATTCAGGAACAGCAAAATCTCAACAGATAGATGAATGCAATGCCTTTGATTGCCTAGAAGTTCAGTAGAATTGGGTGGTTAGCTGATGAAGCAGTACTGATTTAAAACATCTTACAATTTTATTTCCCTCGTTTGGTTCAGAAAGAGGCAATGGATTCAAACAAATATTTAAACCCTCAAATTGGACTAACTGATGATTTAACTAGGGAATTTGGTGGTCTTGGTGAAAACTGACTCCAATTTATTAGTTCTTTTGCTTTTGCTTTTGCTGCTATGCTTCACTTGCATGTTCTTTTCTAGATATATATGCTATCATAATAGATTCATTAGAATCCTGCATTTATGGTCATCCTGTTGCCACAGAAATATAGCAAGTTGATTCAGTCTTTTGCCGTATTCAAGAGAACTTGTGTGCACACACCTTTTGTGAATAGCCTTTTCTTTGACATGTGTTTTTCCCCTTTATAATTAGTTTTCTTCCTGAGCTGCATAAACCTTATAGATTACTGTCAATTTTCCAATACCTAATTTTGTGTGTGTGCTACATAACCTTTGTATTGGAAGTGCCAAGTGAGGGGCTGTTTGGATTCTTGTCAAAGTTTTGTGTTAAAAGTGTTGCAGGCTGTGGTGGACAAATCGGTTGCCCCACTTGTGGCAAAATTTGGCTAGAAAATTGTGGCGACCCGTATAATTAGCCCAGGGTAGCGACAGTAATACTATCATCACCCCAAGATAATTACACGAATCTCGGCACAGCCGTCGGCAAAATATTAAAAAATCCAATACTTTACCAGCTACTATGCCGTGTTCAGTAACATAACAATAATTAGAGACTGCATGAAAATATATTCATTACTTAGCCACGCAGGGCTATATATCCATTACATAGGATTACAATACTTCCTTGTACAATAAAAGCATACTGAGAAAAGAACAGGTGCTACTCTACTGGCTGCCCAACTACCGAAACCAAAGGAAAAAGACCCGATCTACCTCCCTATGCCACCCCATTAGCTAGCTAAGCCCCCGATCTACCCTCTGCCATGTAAACCCGCAACTGTTACTACTGACTTTGCTACTGGTATGTGCACCAAGGTGGATTTGGAGGCAAGCAGCAATGGGGTTGAAGGGATGATCGGTGGAGGAAGAAGGTGATGCTGTCTCCTTCAGGTTGCCTCCACTTCCTTCTGGTTGCTTCGGGTTGCCTTGCTCCTTCTGGATGGCGTCGCCTCCCTCCCTCTTCTGGATGGTTGTCACCTTCCTCTTCTGGATGACCGTCGCCTCCTTCTTCTGGACCTCCTCCCCTCTTTTGTTTTCTGGTGGCTTGTGTTGGTGGAAAGGAAGCACTGGTTTTGGTTGGATGCTCTTGTGGCTTTTGGTCTGTGTGTGCAATGGGAGACAGAAGTGCTTTGGCTGGTTGGCTTGACTGGTTTTATGGCTTTGGCAACTTTGGCGAATGACCTTTATGCCATTAGGGTTTTATTGCTCTCTATTGACCTTAGGGGCATTATGGTCATCCTGCGCTCAAAACACTAACAGTACCCGCATATCGTACCAGCTAAGTCTAAATGCCGAATGATGAACCCCAAAAAATATCGAGAGGTGTTTGTCTGGATCCCGAACAGATCAGGTACCTTAGTGAACGATACCTTTCACTGTAGGACTGACGGCATTCTCTAATCCTTACATTTTATTTTCTTACCTAATTATTTTTATTGTTTAATTAATTCTTTAATTAAACTGATAACCCCCCGGGTTATCTCAAAAGTAAGTTTATGACAGCCATGCGTGAGGCTAAGAAAGTGTGGCATGCTGCAAGTGGTAGTGAAAAAAATCGCCAGCACGAAAAGTCAAACCCACCTAAGTGTGGCAAAGTCAGACCCTGCTTGGATGCTAGTTTGCACTGGTTCTGGGTTTTGCTGATTGCATTTCTTGTGCTAGACAATTAGCGCATTGCACCTTATAAAGTATGGTTGAGTGCCCAAATTGCAAGTAGATTGTATGCTCACTTAGTACGCTTTTTTGCCTATATGCAGATTAGGGACAGCAGGGATGAATCTGGCAGGTTCTCAGGTGTTTTGTCCTCTAGTGGCTCCCCACGACTTGGGTTTTCAAGGAGTTCAAGCAGATTGTCTATGCAGGATGATACTGATGATGCAGATTTTCCTTTTGCTGTGGATGATGTTGATACACCTGATTCCCGACCTGGGTATGTTTGAGCTCCTACTTCACCCTTGTTGGATTTTTCTGTGCAGTAGCTTGAGCTTCTGCATATGCTGACCTAATTTCCTGACTTGGGTATCCGATATATTAGTTAAGCATATGCTACCCTATATATACATTATATAATGTTATTACTCGGCAACCTTTTTTATCCTCTTTAGCTAATCTTGTTGATTAGCAAAACTCGATGTTTATTCCATGGCATGCACTTTACAGGAGCAGTGGTGGAAAGGATGTGGGAGATCAGGCAGGTTCTTCGTCCCATAAATCACAAGATGCTGCTGTCGGCTATCTTGTCCACCTGCTCAAGTCTGCACGTCCATTGCGAGATCCTAGCTATTCGTCTCATACATCAAGGGCCGAATCTACTGAAGCAGGCAGCACCAGTTCTTTCATGTCCCGTAGGACATCTGATGCATTCGAGGAGCTTGAATCTTTTAAAGAAATAAGGGAGAACTTGCTTGCCCGGAGTAGATCTAGACTGCAAGAATCCTTGGATAAACCCTAGCACCAATCCCGCCCTTCATTCCGTTCTTCTTAACAGGTGATGAATCCCAACCACAGGAGATTGTATGGTAAGATTGGTAGCCTATTGATTGAGGAGTGAGGACATCTCCACGTAACTATCACGTGGCGCTTGTTATGAAATGAGAATATACAAGTCATTCTGAAACTCAAGCAGGATCATGGTCCGCGTTTGTTCATAGTGTTTTGCATACAAGCAAAAACCGACCGGATACATGTTGCTGGAGCCCTGTGATGAGAACTGCGCACTAGTGTGTGCGTGTGGAATTATGTAACCATACTAAACTGTTTATTTATTATATTTCAGCTCATATAGTACTGCTATTAATTTATCAAACTATTCCTCTAGGTGGATTTCTTTTATGTCCTGAACTGGAATTTTTTGCACAGCGCAGTATGCATTCTGCAGACGCCGCTGGGTTCTCTGCTATGTTGTGTGTAAAGTGCACTTGAATGAAAATGGTACCTATACCTATGAGCTTTCTTTTAACGTTGAAATTTCTGCTCTCGGCTTGTCCTATGTTATCATCACATGTTATCTTATGGTTTTGGAATCTCCTTGATCCCGAGCATTTTTTGTCCCTTTTCTCCCTTTCTTCAGAGAAACGTCTCTGTAAATAAAGTAACGGCATGGCTGCATGGGTCATTTTATTTGCTTTTGCTTCTTTTTTTTTTTAGTGAGCACGCACTTCGTTCCAATTAAAGCATGCACGCTCTGCACAGATTACACAGCGTTCCTGAAAACGTTGTGTCGTGAGTTCTTGTAAGTTTCATGAAGCTTTTCTCGAGTTCATAACCGAGAGAGGCAATGTTATGGGACGAGCGAGCCATAACAGTTAGGACGTGGTGCATGGCAGTATGTCATTAATTAGGATTAGAATAATTAGTTTCCTTATTATTTGGGTTTGTTTTCTTTTAAATTATTTCCATGTAATAGGGATTAGTTTCCTTAATACAAGAATAGGTTTCTTAGGGGTCAAGTCTAGCATCCCTATAAAAGGGATATCATGTATCACTTTATGCATCCAAGCAATGAGTAAATCAAGTCTCTAGCAGATCAGGCGCTGCCATCGATAACTGGCCGGTGGCTCGTGATACCAAGGCGCTAGCTTCGACAACATTCGTTTCGCCCACGTTAAGGGTCCTATCTCATCCCCGTTGCGTGTGCGGATCGTGCACGTAACAATTTGGTATCAGAGCCGACGATCCTCCTACCACGGTGACCATCGAAGATCGCATCTCCAACCTCCACGCCTCGCCGACCGAAGGCCCAACGCTTCATCTCGTGCGAATCTTCCAAACTTCAACCTTGAGGACAAGGTTGATTCGCAAGGGGGGATAATGTTATGGGACGAGCGAGCCATAACAGCCAGGACGTGGTGCATGGCAGCATGTCATTAATTAGGATTAGAATAATTAGTTTCCTTATTATTTGGGTTTGTTTCCTTTTAAATTATTTCCATGTAATAGGGATTAGTTTCCTTAATACAAGAATAGGTTTTTTAGGGGTCAAGTCTAGCATCCCTATAAAAGGGATATCATGTATCACTTTATGCATCCAAGCAATGAGTAAACCAAGTCTCTAGCAGATCAGGCGCTGCCATCGATAACTGGCCGGTGGCTCCATACAGCCAAGGCGCTAGCTTCGACAACAGCTCGTTTCGCCCACGTTAAGGGCCCTATCTCATCCCCGTTGCGTGTGCGGATCGTGCACGTAACAGGCAAGCTGCAACTTCCACTATTAAGTCGGTGGACAATTGTGCGGATGATTTTGGCCGTAATTATACATTTGAGGAATGGATTATTTGGAACAGCAATCAACCCTGGACAAAACCAGCAAACTGACAACTAACGAAGCACGAAGAAAGTCATTGTGCAAGGCACGGAGTGACGGCTGGCAACTAGTAGATGGGGGCGTAATCCAGAATGAAGGTTATCGCGCCGTTTTTTCCTAGTTCAGTGGATTCATATATGCAAAATCTACTAGGCGCAGTATGACGCTGTAGAAGTTAGCATGCGTGCTGGTACCGTCTTCTTGTGTATGGACTATGGAGTACTGTAACATCTCTCGGGCTTTGGCTCGGACTGGTAAAATTGGTTAAACTTGGTCCTACTGCTACCGAAGATTAAAAATATTCCAGATCTAACACAAAAGACGTAACAAGCTTGTTTAGTACTATTAATGAGCGTGTACAGGTGTATGTGTAGTATGAGTGGGCTGTACCTGTACATATGATTTTGCGTCCTCCAATGTGGAAAATCACTGGGACAAGCTCTTTGCACGTTGACACCGGTGTGGAGCGGCGGACCCACAATCGGTCACCGCCCACGGCTCACCGGCGAGCGCCGAACGCTCGAACAGCTGATTCCCAGTAAAGCCGCGCTCAAACACCAGAGTACACTACAATAAAAAATATTTATATTAGACCCATCATCGCTAAAGGTTTTAAAAAAAACCATCTATAATAGATATCTTAACCGTCAGTGATGTGAATATTTGTTATCACTGACGGTTAAGATCAGTGATGTGAGAACTATCATAGACGGTTTTATCCAAAAACCGTCAATGATGACTATAATTCACATCACTAACATCATCACTAACACTTTTTAATCAAAAACCATCTGTGATGTAAATGTTTGTCATCACTGACGGTTCTTGATTAAAACCGTCTGTGATGAGAGTTTCTTGAAAATAAGTATAGAGAGCATCAACTCACTCAGTGTTTTCAGAGTTTCCTGAGCTATTTTTGAGGTGGCTACAATTGAGAAACGATCTGGTGAAAGAAGACCGTGAATTTGGAAGAGTGATTGTAAATCCTTTTATTTTTGGCGATCTAAGGTTAGTAATTTTGGTTCTAATTGCAATATATTCAAAAATCCAGCTTGGTGAAGTGGGAATTGAAGATTGTTTATATCTAGCTTGGTGTAGATCTATTTATTCTTTATGATCTAAAGTAGTAATTGGTTCTACCTACATTATACTCAAGATGTGGTTAACTAGGTAAAAAGAGAATTAAAGATGCTAAGTTCAAATATGGCTTACATAAAAAATCCATTTCTTCTTTATGATCTAAGAAACTAGAATAGTAAGTTTAAATGTAACTTATATGTAGATTGCAGATCTATTTGTTTTTTAGATCTAGTATGGTTTAAGATTTAGAGTAGAGTATAGCTTGTTATTAATTTGTGCGCTGATTTAAGAATGTATGTATGTGCTTAGTATACTTTATTATTTAACACTTATCGTTACATACATAGCGTACGTAGATGGGCTGAAGCTGGATGTACACTGTGAATCGTGCGAATGCCGAGTACATTAATAACGTCTTTGCTTTTAGAGAGCTACAAAGGAAGATATGCTTAATAAGGGGTCCAATTTATATCTTATCATGCATTGACTGTGACAATCCGAGAATGCTTGGTAACTCAACCCAGATCAAAGCACACTTGATTCTAGGGGATTTAAAAAGAGGGTATACATGTTAGACCAATAACGGTAAAGAACATATTATATATGAAGCAGGAGGTACTAACATCCCGACGAAGTCAACAATATAACAGATGATATCGATAGTGCTTCCGATGAGGACATGTTGCACGATGATAATTTGCATCAGATTTTACGCAATGCAGAAGGGAACCGTGATGAGAGAGAGAGAATATGGTAAATTTCAGGGCTTGATGGATGACTCGGAGAAACCTTTGTTCTCGAGTTGCAAGTTGAAATACAAAAGCTTATCGTCCGTACTTGAACTGCTGAAATTAAAGGCAAGCAATGATTGGTCCGACAAGAGTTTCACAGGGTTGTTAAGTCTATTAGTGGATATGCTTTCAGAGGGAAATGAGTTACCGATAACAGCCTATAAAGCCAAAAAGATTCTTTATCCCTTGGGAATGGAAGTAGAAAGAATATATACATATTCGAATGACTGTATCCTCTAACGTAAAGAGTACACAGACTTTCATATATGTCCGGTGTATAACGCATTTCGGTACAAGCGTAGGATCAACTAGATGACGACGGCGAGGACATTGAGGTGAAGAAAAGATCTCCTGCTAAGGTGGCGTGGTATCTGCCTATAATTCTCTATCTAAAGTGTTTATTTGCCAACTCAAGGAAGGCAAAATTGTTACGTTAACACTTGGAGGAGTGTAAAAATGATGGAATACTAAAGCACCTTGTTGATTCTTCTCAGTGAAGAAACATTGATAGGAGGTTTGCATAATTCAGTGTGGAACAAAGGAATATAAGGTTTGGATTGAGTAAATATGGAATGAATCCTTTCGGTAACATGAGCAGCCGATATATCACTTGGCATGTGAATCTCTGTATCTACAACATTCGTCCTTGGTTGTCTATGAAGTAGAAGTACATTTTATTGGCTATACTTATCCAAGGGCCGAGGCAACATGAGAAAGATATTGATGTGTACCTAGTGGAAGATGTTAAAATACTATGGGTTCCTAGGGTATAGGTATAGGATGTGTGCAAATGAAAGAATTTCACTTTGTACTGCCTATTGTTCTGCACCATAAATGATTATTCTGTCCTTACTAACCTGTCGAGTAAGAGTATAAAAGGAGTAAAATACTATACTCACTGTTTTGATGATATCGAGAGTGTGTAGCTGAATCACTTGTACAAAACTCTGTACATAGGTTATTGTAAGATCGAGGATACCGACTAGAGGGGGGGTGAATAGGCGGCTATAAAAATTTCTTCTACAAATAATTAAAATCTCGCCTAAGTACCATTATGTCATAACCTAAATGATAATAGATACGGAAGAGATAAACTAAGGTTTTGACAATTAAGACTAAATCAACTAATCTCACTAAGTATACTAGCTAATTATGTCTCTAACATGAATATGTAAGAATAAAGACAATCAAGCAATTTAATTCTACGAATATAATTGCAACAATGTAAATAGAGGATTGAAGCAAACACAAAAAGATACACCGATGTTTTACCGTGGTGTTCGGAGACTTGCCGGTCTCCCCTAATCCACGTTGAGGTTAGCCCAAATCACTTTGGACCGGCTCCACGAATTGAGCACCCGTCTCGATTCCACTAGTGGTTGCTCTTTCCCGCTCCGGGTAGGCGAGCACCGACCTTCACAACTTGCCGGGGCTTCTCACAACCTCCGTCGAGAAGCTCACCGCGCACGACGCCTCCACGCCGTCTAGGTGTCGACAAACACCAAGAGTAATAAGCCAAGCCTTCCCGCTTGAACTTCACCTAGTGCAGCACATGCACTCCGGTGATCACCAAGTGTAACACATGCACAAGGGATTCTCAATCCTTCTCTAGATGCAACACATGCAACTAGAGACTTCTCTCCTTGCTCACAAAGTGCAACACATGCACAATGCAGAGAGGCTCACACTAGCTCAAGAGAAAGCAAATCAACACCAAAGAGATTCTACACAAGAAACTCTAAATCAATTTCATCTCAAATCACTCAAATTTGGCTCTATGAGCTCTTGGGGTTTTGCTCTCACAAGAATACCTCAAATGGGTGTTAGAGCAGCAGCAAAACCCTCCCCATTCGGCCTCTTATAAAACCTCTCAAAGAAACTAGCCGTTTGGGGGCAAAACGGACATTAAATGCACTGAAAATAGCCATTGCTACAGTACCAGCGGTACTACCGTTTTTGCGGTACTACCGCAGTACAAAATGCGGTACTACCGCACCTGCTGTTTCAGCACAGACGACACTCAGAAAAATGGTCATAACTTTTGACTCCGAACTCCGATTTAGGTGATCTTGGACTCTATACGAAGCTTATCACGAGGGCTACAATCTCCACTCATTTTCAAGATTTAAGCAACCATAGATATTTTCTAAAATCACAAAAACAAAGACTCTAATGTAGTCATTCAAGTCTAAAATCTGATTTTTCGAAATCCCTCACATAGACTTGATGAAGGGCATGACTACAAGCTAGAAAGAGTCAATGAGATCAAATATTGAGCCATGTGATGATCAACTCATGATCAAAATAATTCTTACAAAACATACATACAAATTCTAATCATATGCTCTAAGATCAAATGAACACCAATATTTTGCAAAACACATTTGCAAATAATCCGAAAAGCTGTAAGATCAATCCTCTAGCCATGTAAGAATCAACACATGATCCTGACACTTTACAAAACACATTTGCAAATGCCAACACATGTTTTAGGATTGAAACACATAACCTCTAGCTTATTGGCAAACCACATTTGTAAATAACAAATCAACATTTTGCAAAAACATATTTTGCAAACACAAAACATAAACTTTACTTAGCTTTTGTGATGATCAACACATGATCAAGTCACAAGTTAAAACACCGATGCATGAGCTCTCACCTTTTGCAACACATGCAAAACTTAGCTCCATGCAAAAACCAAATCGATTAAGATTCAATAAGAAGCAAGCATGAGCTCTCTTATTTGCAACACATGCAAATACTTAGCTCATGCAAAAACCAAACAAAGTGAGCTAGAGTGAACCGGATTGAGTTCATCAGCACATGATGAAGCTCAAGCTAAAAGACTCAACCCCTCTTAATAGTACGGAACTAACTAGCAATCCGGTCTCCCATCCAAACACCGAGACCGGTAAAAGACTAGGAAAACATCCATAGCCCTAGCTAGTTATACCTTTGCCTTTAGCATATTCACTTGGAGCTTTTATGATTTCTATCATCTTCTCTCCAAGCCGGATTCTCTCCTCTTGTTTATCAACACATGATGAACTTCCTCTCTTCTTCTCTTCGGGATAACTTCTTGAAGCTCATCAACACATGATGACTTCTTCTTCCCTGATTGTTTATTTTCTTAGACTCAACCTACTTCACAACTCATAGAAGATTGTTAGTCCAACACACACGGTTGTCTCAATCATCAATTGCACTCCATTAACACATAATGGATGCCCCCGAGATTGATTGAGCACAACCCAAAGACAATTGATTGAAAGATTAATTGTGTCTTGAGTAAACTAATGCAACTAATGCTTCATTATACTCAAGAGTTTTCGATTGCCCTAGGATTAACAAAGTGAACCATCAACTCATGATTAGTTCTTTGCTGATTTAATGGCAACCGAACACAATTTAAATTGTCAGAGTATATATTAACTACATAAGTTTCATATACTCAATGGATTGTTTCAAAGTCTTAATCCTATATGTTGTTTGGCAAGAGGATATGGATCAATACTATTGAAACATCAAGTTAAATTGTGAACTCCCCCTAGATATGTGCATTCATGTAATATGGATGAAGTTGGAAACATAATGCACATCTTTTAATGTATAAGTAATGTAAGAGTTCATTCTTTAACTTGAGTCCTAAGTATGCAATAAGATATCATAAAATGAATACGAGTGCATACCTTGGGTTTTTCATTTTTCAATCAGATGAGACTAATCAAAGATATACTCAATAAAAGTGTTAGTCTCATGTTTAGATTTATCAATATGATCATGAAAATTATATCCAAGGAATGCAACAAGATATATAATATGAGCTCGAATGCATACCTTTGATATGTCCATCTTTTTCATCCAAAAGAGACTAATGAGAGTTAAACTCAACAAAAGAGTTAGTCTCATAAAAAGATTTATCATTAATTAACAATTGAGACTAATCAATATTATGATTATTAAAAGAGTTAGTCTCAATATTAGATTTGTCATTAACACCAAAACCAAATTAATGGAGCTTGAACTTTCAGTCACTGTAGGTTTCTTCAAAGGAATCACTCATATTGAAGATGAAGAAACAATTTAACGAAAGGAATGAGGATGATACAGCTCCAAGGCCTTTAAGAGAAGGAGCTGTTTATGATATGGTTAAGGATTTAGATGTTGTGTTTGGAAAGGGATGCAAATCGAAGACTCGTGAGAGGAGCACATGGAAGAATAGATCAATATTTTGGGACCTACCTTAGAGCATCTAAAAGTTCACCACTATTTCAACATCATGCACGTAGAGAAGAGTGTATATGATAGCTTGATTGGTCTCTTACTGAACATTAAGGGCAAGACAAAGGACGGTATCGACGCATGACTTGACTTAGTCGATATGGGCATCAAACCTAAGTTAGTACCGAAAGAGACCGATAAAGGCTGAATGTACTGCCAACCTGCTCGTTACACTTTGTCCAAGGCCGAGAGAACTGAACTGTGTCAATACTTGCATTGTGTGAAAGTTTCGTCCGATTACTACTCCAACATGAAGAGATTTGTTTCGATGCAAGATTTGAAATTAACTGGTATGAAGTCTCGTGATTCCCATGTGCTGATGGCACAGATGCTCTCTGTCATAATTAGAAGTATTTTACCGACCAAGTTCCGAGAGATAATCATGAGGCTGTGTTATTTCTTTAATATAATTGCTCAGAAGGTCATCGATCTTGAAGGACTAGATACTTTACAGGGTGAGGTGGACATGACTTTATGCAATCTTGAGATGTATTTTCCTCCGTCATTTTTCAATATTATGGTCTATCTCATTGTTCACCTTTTAAGGGAGATAAAGGTGTACGGGCCCGTGTTTCTATGTAGCATACACTCGTTTGAGAGGTACATGGAAATTCTCAAATCGTACGTATGAAATCAATCTTGAACCCATAGGTCTGCCTCGATCTCATCATGAGGGGAGGCTCGAAGGTATCAGGACCGTTGAAAGGAAAACAATCACGCCAGATCCGATTACATATCTACATACTAATTGTGATCAATTGCTAACATACTAACCTTTATGATTTTGGCATAAAATCAACTTAAAATTCTATTAAAAATATTAAGAGCAAATTGTCAGTGTGATCCAGAAGTTAGTGCATCTATACTGGAAGTTAATACATCTATAGCCCAAAGGCTTAGTACATCTATAGCCCAAAGGCAACTACATCTGAAGTTTTACTATTGTTAGTTGTACTATAACCATCACAGACGGTTCTAAATTATAATCGTCTGTGATATAAACATCACAGATGGTTCTATTATAGAGTCGTCTGTGATATGTACACATCACATACGTTTCTAAACTATAACCGTCTATGATATAAACACCACAGATGGTTCTATTATAAAATTGTCTGTGATAAGTACACATCACAGGCGATTATATAATAGAACCGTCTGTGATATCTTTAGTATATATATTTCTAGGGTTGGAACTACGGTCCTCAAACACCATTGTGCCTCCCCATAGTCCATGCCCTTTAGCCTCCTCTTGTTCCCATGCGCTGCCATCCTCCTTGAGCCCGTGTGTCGTCATCCCTGAGCCCGTGCACAGCCATCCCCGAGCCCGTGCACCATTTCCGAGCATGTGCACCATCCTCCCTGAGCCCGTGCGTAGCCATCCTCGAGGCCTTGCGCCATTATCCTCCTTGAACCTGTGCGCCGCCGTCCTCTACCCCGTGCACCGTCCTCCCCGAGGTAATCTTGTTATTGATTTTTTTTTGCATGGATCACCCTTGGTATTTATATACTTGTCTTTATCTTTTTTATATGAAACAAAATATTTGTATTTTTTTTATCACGGTTCCGATTTGGATCATGGTCAGTAAAGCAAAACTCTAGATGGACGTCAAATAGGAGTTCTTTCAAACTAACCTGACGGGTGACCTTGAAATGATTTTCTTTTTCCAACAGAGAGTGGACTTGTTATGACTGACAATTCTATAATTGTCTTCTAAAGCTTCCTCTAGGCACATCGCATTCCCACATCTGATGACATGCTTGCCACTGAACCATACAACCATTATATAGATGCCACTTTTGTCACAAAACTAGGCCAAGAATTTGTCCAGTTGACTAGCCTGCGTGTGTATCCTTCTGATCATTTCAGCGTACGTCTATTGGGGAAAAAAGTATCTTCAACATCTACAGCATGATAGTTTTCCAGTAACAATAAATCGTTTTGAGATGTACCAATGGGTTAGCATACTTTATTCTGCTTATTTCAACTCCTTGTGGCCCATCAACAAAAGATTTTACCCCTATGGTATACATTCACTACACCACATTTGAATATTCCACCTGTATCCATTATGTGGAATCAAGCACATTGGCCTCAAAGTACTTAAGTATAATTCAACATAGTGAATTCAAGATGCATCAAGACGAAGCTCCAGATAGTGATAACTTTCTTCACTAAAGAAAGGAACCAAAATGGATCATAATAATCACTCATGGCCAATGCACCAGAACTAAAGGGTGGATTAGCAATTGCCTACGAACTAATTGATGACCGTTAGTTGCTGAAGATAGTATAATTACATAATCCTAATCCTCCTTTTCAAAAAATCATTCATGAGAAGTCCACAAGAGTGCCATATTATCTAGCTACAGAAAAGAAACTTAAAATGACTTGACTCTTAAAATGACTACATGAACTTTTTGTTCTTTTTTCTTTACCCAGCAGGTCAATGAGTAGTGAATTGCATTATATCTGATGAACAATTTGAATGTTGAAAATTTTATTCCCTTTTTGTCAATTGGGGCATATATGATGAAGATGGCATCCCCTCAATCCTCGTCGTCATATGGATCTGATGAGTCGATGATAGGAAAACAAAGGCATGATCCAAGAGGCGTAAATAAAAAGCCCTAGAGCCGATATACCATCATGGTAGTCAATCTATAGGACGGGGCCCCCACCCAACATCCAAAGGCAGTGAACGCATTCTGGAGCTTGTGCGGGATAGTTGGACGAGAACAGGTGCCATCACTCGTCTATCTTAGAAGTCTCTGACTAACAAGGAACACAACAACATAGTGATAGAAATTTTTGTTTCATTCGAGATCCCAGAAGACGTCGTGCGCTTAGTGCGACGATATGCATTGCCAGTGGCGGGAAAAACGTAGAAGAACCTCAAGAGCACGCTTGTCACAAATTATGTCAAGAAGGAAAGGGCTTCATTCTCTAAATATGGTTTCATTGATAAAGCCGTATGGCAACAATTTGTTGAGATGAAGACGGTAGAAGAATTCGTACATCAAATGAAACGTTCAAAGCCCTCCAGACCCAAAACACTAACCTTCACAGACTCAGAACCGCTGGGTACACGGGTAAGAACTCACAATGGAGGAGGGAGGATAAGGAACCACTTCTTACGGGGGCGTCCCCACCATTTGCCTTAATCAAAGACACGCGTGCCCGTAACTGGCTAAGAGCAAGATCAAATACTGCATCTTCAGACACCGTATCTTTCAGGAACCCCGTAGATGAGGAAGTGTCCTAACGCCTAGTAAGATATCGAACTACGTAGTTTGTAATTGATTCATAATTATAAGTGACATAACACGCCATGCTCTTACAAGTCGTGTTAAGTTCAGAATCATCGTAAGCCTCTTTTCTGCCGGATAGGGAGAAAGATGTACCATCAACGGCCTTAGGAAGCAAGAAGCACCCTGGTCTCACGCGAGACTTGGGTATTTTTATCCCCAAAAATGAGATTCCCACAGGACTCTAACACATAGCATGAGGAATGGCTAGTACCTTCTATTAAGGAAGACTTAAGGAACAGATTGAGGCAGAACTTGAAGTGCAATCTGATGAAAAGGCAAGAAGTCTTAACAAAAGGTAGGAGCTAAGGGCAACTGCGGACAAGCTCACGCAAACTGCACAAGCCCCAGAAGCGCCTGCCAAGCAGAGCAGCTACATGTCCGCCCCTAAGACAGACATGTAAGACAACACATTTGCCATCGATGGCATCCAGGTAATACATACGTCTGTAATGCTCTGTAAATAGAATTTGTTGGACGTCGTAGCTAATTATGTACCGTTATGTAGGAGGCCACACTGTGCAAGCTCCAATTGAGGCTTACCAATGGCTCTCTTACACTGTAGTCTAGTTAGGGGCGCGTGTATCCAACTAGTAGAGGGACAACTGTTCACGATCGCTCGGAAGCGCCGGGTTACGTGAAGGTTACTGTGGACTACATGAATAGATCTTTCAAGCTAGTCCCGCTGTAGATGCTCTCAAACGACAAGATCGTGACACTAAGGGATACCGTTGACACATTCATCTAGTGCGCAAGAAGGATATCTTCATCGACAACCGTCCTCTAGCACCAAAGCAACATGTAGGAACTGTGCAATGTCTAATTGGTGTACAAGAATGATCGATTTCAGCAAGCAGAGCACAATTTGATTTCTTAAATATGTACTAGTAGCTTTGTTCTATTCCTTGCTACTCTCAAATCATGGCTAGCTTGCACATGTTTTCATTAGGTTCTTACTAGACTGGGTTAGATGCAACACATGTAATGGATACCATTACGAGATTCATCAAGTTGGCAGCAAATGTAGATGTATGTATCGATTTGACTATTTGTATTCTAAGATCACATTGCATTCATTGAGAACCGACTGACAAGCTACAATTGTGAATGTGTTTTTTTCCTATGGTAACAATGAAATAGCAATGCATGATAGATGCACGATGTTTTGTAATATATTTGCTTTTTTCAATTCATGTTCATTAATCGGCTAATGCGAAAATTTTGAAATTCTATAATTACATGTACATATATTGCCATTTTCAATGTTATGCCAAAAAAATAAAAAAAAACATTCATATCAACAAAAAGAGTGCTCACAACCCTCAAAAGTATTTCGGACTTTCCAATAATAAACTATATCATCCAACCTATCAAAAAGTCAGGATGCCAAACGATCTAATTTGGCTTAATCGAAAAGGCCTAAAACGAAACAAATAAGGCCTTAGTGTTCGTTTTGTTTTCTTGGCATTTTTCTATCTCGTGGACCTTCCACAGCAAGGTTCACAATATCGATATCACAATAATCGACTGAATCGAGATTTTTAAAAATCGAAAAAATTAGGTCAAAAATCAGTAAAAATCGAGGGTTTCGAAATCAAACTTTTTAAGAAAAATTTTATAAAAAAAATCAATTTTCATCGATAATCTCTCGAAATTTTCTAAGCGATTTTGCGAACTTGTGTTCTTTAGCGATCGATTTTCGCTTGATATTCATCGAAAATCGAGCAAGATTCAACGATTATCACAATATTTAAATCACTTAATTTTTTTTATTTTTTTGAATTTATCCGATTTATCGACAAGTAAATTTTAAAAATCTACATTTGCTATTCTTCAACAACCGATTTTCGCTCGATATTCATAAAAAATCGAGCAAGATTCAACAATTATCGTGACATTTACATCACATATTTTTTTTGTTTTTTTATTTTTTTTAAAATTTAATCGATTTATCGACTAATATTATATACCATACCGGTTCGATAGTCAATAATCACCATATTCAAGCAAGACTATGCTGCGAACCTGTTCCACAGTCCCTAGTATCAGGGTCCTATGTATTTTCACTACAATCCAGCAAAAACCAACGTCAAGAGGGCGGAAAAGTTAAAACTAAAATACAAAACAGATTAGGAGAGCGTCGGTATACACTTATGTTTAGCATCTTCAAGGCATCGAGTTGTGTCTTCAAATGCCAAATGAACGTTCGACTACCCAGAAGGCTAAAATAGTTCATCATAAAGTAAAATTCAGACCAGAACAGGGAGTCGAGGAACTTCTCCATTCACAGCACTTCCCTAGACTCGTGTAAATGAAATACATATTGTTCTCGCACCTCTGTTGATTGAGAACGGGAAAATGGCCACAGCACTTCCCTAGGACTAACAAAATGAGACGTTGCCCGTAAGACTGTAGAACGGTAACCATAACCATGAATAGTCCAGGTGCAAACTGTACTCACAAATCCAATTGAACAATGGCGATTAGCCCCACGGTCCATACTAAAAGTTCACAATGACTAGGCGGGGAAAAAGTATATGGGGCGATCCAACTGAGCACAAGAAACATAAACAAGTGGTCATGAATGCTTCTAGATTGGCTCGATTACTTCATTTGGACTATTCCAGCGCTTACGAGCTTCTGAATTTTCTGCATAACTCCAGGGTTCTTGAGATGCTCCTGAGCAGCCCTAGGGTTCTCCTGGAAATCGATCAGTACCTGAAAAACATTTCCAGCATAATTAGATTATTGACATACAGGTATAATTAATTTGAGTCCAACCCACACCTAGAGTCCAACAAAGAATGGAGATTTGATGATACCTGTCGCATGATAGGATCGGTAAGGATGTTCTGGATTTCTGGATCCTGCATGGCTTTATTCTGCAGAAATAGGAGGACCAGTTAACAATATTGAACTTCTGAAGCAGCGGTTATGTAAAGAGCACTGAAAATGCATCAAGAGGCTTACCTGTCTCTCCTGCAATTCTTCCTGACTTATTTCACCTCTGTTGGCCTTGTTGATTTGTTCAATACACCTGCAAATGCGAACAATAGTTAAAAGTTGGTTTATGTAAACAGATGGTGTAAGTACACTAAATGATTCCTGGTATGACATCTTCATTACCTCTTTACACCATCAAGCAGTTCCGGGTTATTCGGATCATGCTTTAAGCCGGCCTGGTAAGTTTCCATTGCCTTGTCATATTCTTTCATGAAAAACTGAATTGCACCTTTCCTTGTATACCCCTTGGAGAAGGTCGGGTCTAGCTCAATACACTTCTCCGCATCTTTAAGACCTTCAGGCATGGCTCCCAACTTGGTGTAGCATGCAGCCCTATTGCTGTACACCTATAGATAAACCACATCCCAAGGCAGTTATAAACTGAAAGGAACACAAGTTGACTGATAGATAAAACACAACAGCAGCCAACAAATGCAATACGCAGAGCAATTTACGACATCAGAAGGAATGAAGTATAGCAATTGAGATTTTGAGATTAATTCAAAATCATCGACGGAGTAAAAAACATAGACACAGGAGACTTCAAAGTGCCCAGCAATGTTCTAAATAACGGTGAACGAACGGCCACCCTACCTTTTAGTGATTATACAGTAAGCGGCCTTGTAAATGGTTTTACTATTTCAAATTTAGATAAATATATACATGTGTTTGCAATAACAAAATAAGCATCTAATTCATATTCTTTCATGCATATAGAATGGAACTACTAAGCTATCAACAATTGTCTACAACGGTAACACAAAGAAAAAAGATGACATGATGTGAACGTAATTAAAGAATCATGATTTAATGAACGAACAGCTCAAGTGGGTATAAAAAGCAAAGCTAGCATCCATCTCATGTATATCGCAATGTTCCATGTCATATGGCAATCTTGTAACTTTACCCAAATAAACGGACTGATAAAACTGGCCCGTTAAACGTTAATGGCCGTTAAAACAAATAAACGGCACGATAAAACGGGCAAACCTTGAAATATTCATTAATGTAACGGACAAGAGACCTTAACCATTTTAACAGCCGTTTACAAGGCCTTAACGGCCATTTATTTAGAACACTGGTGCCCAGTATTTCTAAAAGCAGGACACATCAAAGCAAGCAATACATAGCATCGTTGCTACACAGACAACTTGGCAAATCTTATAGTAACTCCAAGGAAAATATCCTTCAATGTTCTACAATCTATTGAGGTCCATATGCTGTAAGTTGCGAGTTGCAACCGCCAGAGTTCTTTGTCCATCGTACACTACCAATATGGTAATGATGTAGATCCCCAGATGATTCAAATTATGCATATATACAAGGATGCAAATAAAACATAGAATGCATGATATAAGTAATAGGGGCAGAAGAAATTACCTTAGGATCCTTTGGGTTTCTCCTGAGAGCCTCAGTGTAATGCTTTACTGCTTCTGGATATTTTTGCTCCTTGAAAAACTCATTACCTACAAAACCATAAGATAAATTAGCCTATTATGAGCACAAGCAAAAAATTAAAACTCTGGTAAAAAAACAAATCCGTAATAGATAACCACCACAAGAAGCAGATCAGAAGACAAAGAAAGGAAGGGGAAAACTAGAGATGACAATGTAATGCTTCTCAAACCTTTCTCTCTCTCCTCATCTGCTAACTTTGGATCATAGTACTCTTGTTGCTCCAATTCTTTCTTCACCCTCTCAGCCTCATTTAGTTTTTTTAGTGTGTCTGGATTCCGATGCTCAGTTAAAGCCTTCTGGAAAGTCTCAATGGCAATATCGTAGTCCTTAGAGGTCTTAGCAAGTTTGACCAGAGCAGTTCCTTTTCTTGTCAGTGCCCTTGAAATCATCTTGAAATCAGCATGAAGTTCCCTTCCCCTCTCAACCGCCTCATCACAGTCCTTAATGCATTCATCGTACTGGAGACAAAAAATGATATTAGATTCCAATTAACAAGAATTAACATACACCTTGCCACCACCTTACCAGTCTTTAATGCATTGATAGCACTGGAGACAGAAAATGATATTAGATTCCAATTAACAAGAATTAACATATTTTATCAGGATAGCTTTTGTCAAAGAGAACGAGACAAAACTAGAGACATGATCATGTAACTAAGTATAGTAACCAGTTTCATGCACAGGTCACATACTGATCATCACAGTAGCTCATACATGGACTTGGAAAAGGAATAATAAAACGCTCTTACTCCTATAAGTAAACCAAAGTGGCCAGTTAAGGTAACAATCATGCAAGAACATGTAGCTGTTTCTCAGCTGTAAGCACTTTTCACAATTTTATCTATCAACATGAAACATTTTATCAGGTGAAAACCATTAAAGATTGATACCAATAAATATGTGGCTTTTCCCCATGGGGCCTATGAAGCTCTTTTTGAGCAAAGACAAACTTCAGAATTCAGATGAGGTAAAATTCAAATGCACCTCTTCAATATCGAAAGTTTATCTTTGATCTTACAGGTGATTTGAGTGAGAAGGTGCTATGAGCAAGATGCAGGGACATTTGCTCAGGTGGGGGGCAGTGCTGTGTTGGTGTTCCACTAGGATCTACCTTCAAAATTGTGACTAGCTATACTTGATGCAGCGGATTGCTACACATATAATACAGGATGTTGCTACTTAAAAAAGCGCATGTACTTGCTATTGTAATATGTAGTAGAATATCAATAGAACTAGGATCAAAGCCTATAAAATTAATAAATCACTAAATTTAAATCCATAGGCAAAAGTCAACATATTTACAGCTTAAGGCACCAACTAAAATATTTTATCAAAGCATGCAAAGGAACTGTATGTTCATATCTATAAATTTAATGTTTCTAACTCTGTCCAACCTCTATATTGTGCTTTTCCATCAATCCCAACTCAAACCTCTTCTAAAAAATCTATAGTGAATATAATAATACCTATCTATCCAGGGCATGATAAAACAGTTCCTCCTGAGAGAACTACCTAATTAAGGTTGTGATAAAGTCATCACGTAGTCGGCAGTTAGCTACTTGCCAGTCAGTAAGAATTGCATACAATCAAATTTGAAATCCCAAGCAAAAGAAACCCAAAACTGTTTTTTTAAAGAAACAGAAATTTGAATTGGTATTACTTGGCTAACATTAAGAGTCTAATTTAGTTGTCATCAGTTTTAGACCTCCATCAACTGTCCTATTGTGATCTCATGGTTGTTAATCTCTTGTATCTTCGTGTTCAGCAGTTTAGCACAGAAATCAAACAGCTAATCCTCTCAATTGATACACTATGTTTCTGGTTCCAGCACCTAATTTCTCAATAGTAAAAACTACTACCAATTCGCACACTGCAGCAACCAAGCACATGAACAATGAAGTGAACTCAGAAATAGATCGTTAATTAGCAAGGCATGAAATCACCACGATAAACCTCACCTTTCCAATCTCAATGTACACCGCTGCACGGTTAGTGAGATAGGAAATGTCCTCGTCGTCAAGTTCCATGGCTTTTGTGTAATGCTGGATCGCCGTCTCAAAGTCCTTCTTCTTGTAAGCTGCGTTCCCCAACTCCTTTTCCTTCTGAGCAGCCGCTTTCCTCTCCTTCCTCTCCTTCTCCTCATTGCTCACCTCCATCGGCTCCGGCTCTGACTCAGGCTCGACCTCCCTCGCCTTCGTCTCGGGCTGCTCCTGATGCGGCGACGGAGAAGACCGCGACGACTCGGAGGCTTCGGGTCGCTGGATCTTGATGTTAAGCATGAGACTGAGCACCTGCATCATGCGAGGGTCGGAGAGGTACATGTTGAGGCTGCTGGGGTTCCGCTGCACCTCCCGCAGCATCTGCATGAAGTCGGGCTGCTCAAGGTAGGCGCGCGTGGCGGGGTCCGATGCGATCTTGCTCCAGAGCTCGGGCCCCTGGAACATCTGGCCGATTCCGTCGGCGCCGGACGGCGCGCGGCGCGGCGGGGCTGCGGCGGCCGTCTTGGCGTCGGCGAGGCCGGCTTTGAGGCCCTCGTTGCTCGGGTCGAGGGCTAGGCCCTTCTCGTAGGCGGCGACAGCGCTGGAGGCGTCGCGGAGACCAAGGTGTGCGGCGCCAAGGCGGGAGTACCCCTTGGCCCAGTCGGGCTTGAGCTCGACGGTCTTCTCGGCATCGGCGAGCGCCTCGGTGTAGCGGTGGAGCGACGCGAGCGCCGCTGAGCGGTTGGAGTAGAGGACGTGGTTCCCGGGGGCGAGCGCGATGGCGTCTGTGAAGTGCCGCGCCGCCTCGTCGAAGCGGCCGGCCGAGAAGGCCGCATTACCCTTGGCCTTGGCCTCGTCGGCCATGGCAGGCGGTGCAGCTCCGATCGGATCGGGGGCGGATTCCGGAAGATTCCAGAAGGTCTGGCGGCTGGGAGGGAGGGGGCGGAAAGGTCTGGGGTTAGACGGGGATTAAGGCCACAAGCAGGCGAGGATTTGTAGTGGCGTCGGATCCCTACTCTCGAGGGTTCCGGAAGGTTCCGCCGAGAGCAGCGACCGGACCCGTTATGTACTCCCATTTTACGTTTTCGGTATGGGTAGCGCAGCGCAGCGCAGCTCATCCCCTCTTCTGCACATATGGGCTTCTCATCAAGCAGGTACCTCCCGGCGCCGCGCCTACTTGCTCGCCTCCTCGCGCCGCTCTCGTCGCCCGTGCATTTCGACTCTCCAGCTCGTAGACCGACCCGATCAACCTCTACGCATATCAATGGGATTCCTCAACTTTCCAGACGGAAGCAAAGGAGAAAGCGAAACTAGGGTTTCTAAGCTACCAACAAAACTACAAAATATACTTTGATTCATCTTTTTTTTCCCCAATTTTACTCGTCAGCAGGGTTTATATACCCTAGTTTTTATATCGAGTGATCGAAATCTCTACTAATATAAATTATAACTTTGCAGTTGGTGGCATCGATCCGTTCTTCCTAGCCCCTCCTTCTTCCGCCATATCTCCAATAATGGCAGATCATTATAGCTAATTATTTTTTTCCTGATTTACACCCAGCCATATTTCTCTAAATATGGCTAATTATTATAGCAAAATCCCTGATTATTACTGGTAATTAATAGCCGGCCAATCATTCCTTTTGTACTCTATATATGTTGTATAGTTTTCACAGAATCAATCAAGGGAATTCATTCAAGATCTCCCATGTCGTGCCACTGCGGCGAATGAACTCGACGAACTGATCAATAAGTGACGGACCGAGGTACATGGCCGCGAGGCACAGGAGGCCGAGCGCCGTGGTCAATAGTAACTGCGGCCAGAAAGACAGCCAGAGCGCGACGCCCACTGGATGCCGTGACCCCAACGCCGGCCAGTTGGACGTGAATAAAGTGTACGACGCTTCGGTGCGGTTGTCCGGTAACACCGGTGGGACGTCGTCAGCGGTGAGAGAGTCATTGGCATACCCCTTAGAGATAAACGGGTTGATCCAGCTGAACATCATGAGAGAAAGGAATGACGCGACGGTGCACGACACGGCGGGCGCCTCGGCGCTGGTGTTTTCTAGTTTACCTTCATGAACTCCGGCGTCATGGCTGGTGAAGCCAGTGATGGCTAGGTACGCCAGAGGCATGGAGACGAGTAGGCCGGCAAAGGCGAGAGGGTCATCTGGGAAGAGTAGCGAACCGTCGGCGCAGCGGACCACCGCCGAAGCGAAGAAGAGCGCGACACCGAGGGTGGTGGCGATCCAGAAAACACGGAGGTGCAAAGGTTGGGTGGCGACGGTGGCCCCTTTCTCCGAGGCGACTGACCACGTGGCCATGGCGTGCGCGACGAAGTAGGCGGCGAGGAAGGCGGACTCTACAGCACACCATAGCATGCTCGGTAGGAGGAAGAACGCGAGCACGAGGAGGACAGCGGATGCCATGGCGAAGACGGCGGACGCCCCAAGCGCGACCGCGTAGCAGCCAGTGGTCCGGAATTGTGGTGGCTTCGGCAGCAGCGCCTCATGCTCGGGGGAAGCCCCATGTCGCTCCTGCGAAGGCGGTGGATGACGAGAACGAACGAGGCGACGAGAAAGACGAGATCAACGGCGCCGAGGAGCGCGTGCTGCGGGCATGACGAGAGAAAGAGGAACGCGAGCTGGTAATATAAATTGCAAAAAGGGATAAAATTGATAGATTGATTTTTGAGATTGGTAATATATATTGCTACGTACAATATATTTGGTTTTAATTCATATCAGAGAAGAAACCATAAGAACTTTTGTAATCGGGAGAAATATATGTTTGATCTTGCAGCACATTTCTTTTTATTGCTTGACCTTTATGTTTCGTTACCAATTTTATTTTTCGTAGCAACGCATGGGCATTGATCTAGTTGACATCAAGTAGAAGTCCTAAATGTGAAACAACAGACGACAATGCTTTGAATGTAAAGCGAGGTTTTTGAACGCTACAACACTAATTACTCTTTTATTGAACCTCTAATTAGCCTTTGGATCTATGTTTCCTTTTTTTCACCTTGAATCGCTATCCTTGATCTGCACTTAAGTGAAGTCCAAACGTTCTTTTCACCGTGGATTTCCTCTATTCTTCATCTTCCTTCTGATTCTCCGAACATTTCCTCCTAGTACCTGGACAATTGCCGCCCCTTGAGCCACTCGTCCTCAAGGCTTGAACCCAGCAAAAGTACTATGAATAAAGGTTGCATTGTTGGGAAATCGGGGTGGGAAAGATCCAGTAATGTCGGTGTTTCGTATAACCGGCAAGTAAATTTGTAAGTCAAGAGGTCACGCGTTCCCTCTCCTTGATATGGTTGACTCAGGGAGCCCAAGATGTATACTGGTTCGGGCCGAATATCCCTACGTCCAGTTCGTAGTGGTGGTTTTTATTGCTCAGGGCGCAGTGGACTATAAGGGATTACAAGCGAGGGCTAAGGACAGGCCCTTAGCACTCGGCCGAGCGAGGGAGCTCGGGGGTGTTCGTCTGTATGCTTGACTTGCTCTAGATCGGATGTGTTTGCCTAGGTCGGATGCGAATACGAGTGCGAATGCGAAGTGGAACTCGAAGTCGTCGTCGTCGAAGTGCCCTTCCCTGGGGCCCTGCCTCCCTTTATATAGGCGAAGGGGCCAGGTTACACGGGAGTTTGGAGAAAAAAGGTAGGGGTACGCTACGCCCGGGAGTCCCGGTCTTGGGTACTGGTGACCGTCGATTGACGGGTCTCTACTCATCTCACGCCTGGGTTGGTAGACACGGCAAGCGGCATTCCGTCGAGCAGGCGCGACTCGCCTCTGCGCGCCCGTCCGATGCCGACGTCTTTCTTTGCGCTCTCGCCGCCGCCTCGGGAGGGCGCGTCTCTCCATGTGCTCGACGGGTGAAGGGACCGGCGCTTGACTTAGCGCCCCCCTGGCCACCTTGGAAAGGAGCCACCTGCCCCAGCATGGCCGTCGTGTCCACGGGGCAGGTGACCGGTTTGAGGCCGACTGGTGACGTGGCGGAGGTCGTCGAGTCGAAGCTTATTAGGGATCCGACCCGAGGCGAGGTCGGAGCCTGCAAGGGCGTCGGACCGCCCCTAGTGGGCCTGAACGAAGCCGAGGGTCCTTCGTGGCCCCTCGAGGCCTAGAGTTGGGCTCAAAACGGATCATCTGGTGTTCCAGCAAATATTTAGTGATAATCCCATCTGTGAGGGACGGAGACTCTGGTAATACCCTCTCCAGCACTCTGCATCGCTGCCGGTCTTGCTGCCATGTCCATACGACTGAGAGAAAGACGATCTTAAAATAGATGTATACTTTGCTGTGGGGTACCCCTAGTATAAGTATTCGTCAAGTAAATTTCAAAATTTTATCCCTTTTCTCGGACCGATCGTATGTACTAGAATCAAGATTTAGAAAATACTAAAAGCAATAAATGCGTACCGTGGCCCTATAAGCACAAATACAAAACTTTTGCAAAAGCACTCAGCGAAGCTCACAACTTCAACGCCTGGACGTAGTAGCGGAAATGGATACGTCGGATTTTTATGGCAATAGCAGCCATGATCTTTAGGTATCCACACAAACACGCGGACAACATCGTATACCGGCATGCTAGTACCACGTAATACGACTCTTGTGACCTTTTATTTGGTTCAAGTGACACTTTTTCACCTTTTTCCCTATCAATTTTTTGAACCTGGAACCCGAATGTTCAATCACATTGACACATATGTCATGAGAGAAGATTTCATAAATTTATCTTAAACCTATTCTTATGTGTAACACTTTAGGTTAATGCTTTGTTGGCAATATATAAATTAAAAAACTCATTTTTTGATTCATTAGTCGCAAGTAACTTCTAACAGAACATAATGACTACCCAAATTGCATGAATATCATTTATCCGACAAACCTTCAATGAATACAGTTTTGTCCTTTTATCACTTTGATATCATGGTTTAACTCAAAGTTGAAGTGTGTCATCCTTGCATTGTTAAATCGATTTTCTTGATTATTTCAAGCAGACTAATAAGAATGATCGATTAACACCTTTAATCGTTTTGGCATGGCCATACATATTCTTATTATTTTATCGAGTGGCCGATCGATATCTCTTTCTCTCGGTATGAGGAGGACAAATTCTACCTTAATCATACACTTCTCTTTGTATGATTCAAAGTATACCTAAGTGTTGTCATTATGATTATCCAGTTACGGACAACGTTAGACAACATCAAAAGCATACCATCCTCATGTAGAAAACTGTGTCAATCTCAGTTCTAAGGATCAATTACTATCATTGTATGAAACATCTCATAACACTAATCAAATCCTTAAAAGGTGTTTCATAAACGGATCAGTCCAATAGCATGTACACTTACATGTATTCATATAATTGAATTGTATCATATACTCATAATCCGTAAAATATAATTATCAAACAATTGATAATCTTGTTTTGAATAAAGATTATTGGTGTCCCAACCAATAAATAAACAAAGGAGAATTTATAATAATATTATAATCAAATTATAGAGTTTCACGATCAAGTCACATACTTGATGATCTATAACATGACATTATTAAAGGAATAACTTAAGTACAAATACAAGGTGATCATCTTCATGATTAGCCTCTTGGGCATATTCCCAATTGCATCCTCCTAAGTAGCATCCGTTTTTGAAAGATTCAGCCAGTGCATAAGCTATTGGGCTACAGCCAAACCCTTTCGAGGAACAATTCTTCTATCCAATACACCAATTGGTTCAGTCTTGACTCATCCTTCATAATTGACTAAAGGTAGTCTAGGAAATGGCACTACATTGTAACCCACATGTTTCTTGAGCTAGCTTACATGAAAAACATGATAAATAGTAGCTTCATCCGGCAACTATAGCTTATAAGCCACTGTTCTAAATCTTTCCATAACTTTAAAGGAACCATAATATTTGGATCCGAGTTTCAGTGAGCCTTTTCATCCAAATTTGTTCTGTTAATAAGGTTGTATCTTAAGGTATACCATATCTCCCACTTTGAACAGCCGTTCTAGTTTGTCTACAAACCTTGATTCTAGCCTAAGCATTGTGCAAGTTCACTTTGAGCTTCTTCAGCATTTCCTCCTCCACTGTGATTTTGGCTTCCACTAACACGTTGCAGGGAATGGATATTTCTGCCATTTGAGGTGGATGAAATCCATAAAGTGCTTGAAATGGAGTCATTTTTAGCGAGGTATAGTATGAAGTATTGTACCACTATTCTGTCATTATCAGCCAACTTAACCACTTTTTTGGCTCCTGGAATACCATGCTTCTTAAATATGCTTATCAACACCGATTCACTCTTTCCGTTTGCCTATCCGTTTGTGGGTGATATACTGTGCTAAAGCAAAGAGAAACTTTGAGTAGCTTGAACACATCCTGAAACAACTTACTAGTGAAGACCCGATCTCTATCAATCACAATTGCTCTGGGCATTCCATGTAATTTGAGAAACATTGTCCATAAAAATCTACATCATCTGCTGGATCGTATATAGATGTGACAATGCCATGAAATGGACATACTTAGTAAAACGATCGACCGCCACTAAGATCACCTCTTTTTCCATTAGAATTTGGTAAGTCTTCTATTAAATCTATTGAAATGTGAGTCCAAGCCATCTCAGGCACTTCTAGGGGGTTTAACAATCTAGGAATAAGAATGTGTTTAGATTTAGTGATTTCACATACTAGATATTCCTTAACAACATATTCCACGTTTATTTTCATCTTTGGCCAATAAAACAGTTTTTTTAATCTATGATAAGTAGCTCGAATTTCAGAGTATCCTCCAATTGATGACTTATGAAAAGTTTCTAGCAGCTTGGATTTGAAATCATTTTGTTCACCCACATATATTCTTCCCTTGTATTTGATGAGGTCATTCTCTACTATGTATGGGAATCCAAGGTCTGTGCTATTTTGAATCTCCTCTAAAATTTTGACAGCTTTTGAATAATTTCGTAATGCATATTGACATTTGCAAGTTTCAGGTATGCCCAAACTGCCGTATCTTTATGCTACCAACTTTCCGAAGGTGTTACAAGAAAAACATGATTCTAATACCTTTACAAAAATGGTAAGATTGTTCTTAGTTGCTTGTTTGCAGCATTTTTGAGGGTTTGATGCCTGCAGACCTTAATATTTATGTTACAACAGCATCTAATGCAGAAGAAAGTAGCAGGGGTACATACTACCCAGGAATGGAACCATCGCCTCCTAGTGTTTCTTGGATGGAAGACAGGTATGTAACCGGTACCTTAAATTCATTGTTTCAAAACAATTTTACGAACTTAATTTTTACGGACTGCTAGTGCTTAGCATAATAGACTACAATGCTTAGTAATCTATGAGTATTAAATTGAGTTTTTTGGCATGGGTGTAGCAACAGCAAGAAGGAATGTATAAATAGTACGTGCCATATGACCTGCAAATCCAGATTAATTACATGAATGTTTAGATTATATAGTTCATTAATTATATGTCTGCTGAAGAATTTCATTGTAGATTCCAAAATATTCATTTAATGATGTGTTTAACCATCTTAATATTACTTGGTAGTGAGAGTCACAGTCTGAAGGAGGAAACAATCAAGGAGCAGTACGAAGTGGTGAATCTTGATCTGCTTTTTACCTATTTCCTTTGCATTGGCACATTCCCAGGTAGGGGTGAAAACGGTATCGGTAATCCCCGAAATTCCGAAAACCGTTTTCGAAATTTTTCAACCGGACGTGTCGATATCGGTAATTTTCGGAATCGGAATCGGAATCGGTAATTTTTGTCGGAAACGATAACGGTAACGGTTTTGATCGGTTCCGACCGTTTCCTTCGGTATCCGGAAAAAATCGGTAAATTCCGTCGGTAATTACCGGAATTATTCCAGCCCACAAATCACACTCCTTCGGTCACTAAAACGTCCATAACTTTTTACTCCGAACTCCGATTTAGGTGATTTTGGACTCTATGCGAAGCTTATCACGAGGGCTACAATCTTCACCCATTTTCATGATTTAACCAATCATAGATATTTTTAAATATCATAAAAACAAAACTCTAATGTAGTCATTCAAGTCTAAAATTTGATGTGTGTTCATCATAAATTTGTGAATATTTATTAATTACTAATTTCTATGTGGATGTACTATTTGTGTGAATTTTTTGAAGTCAATTGGTGGTACATGTCCTTACGACGTTACCGGTCTCTTTTTCGGATTCCGATCGTTACCGATATATATTTTGTATCGAATTTTCGTTTCCGATATTTTCGAATTACCGATGCCGTTTTCGTTTCCGTAGTTATCGATTCCGATATCGTTTTCGAGAAAAAATATGAAAACAAAAATAATTTTAGTGTTTTCCGACCGTTTCCGACCGTTTTCACCCCTATTCCCAGGTAGTCACATCTTTGTGGACAGGAGAAGAAGGGTACCTCAGACTTGAACAGCTATCTATAATGCTGGTTCTCATGTTATGGAGTATGGTGACAAGACCTTCAAGGATGAGAAGTGCAGTTCTTCTTTTCCTGTGGAGGAGAGTAAGTTCTAGTTTTAATCCATTCTTTCAATTGGTTTGCTAAGTTCCTTTGTAAAAGTAAACTAAACTCTCCGTTCAAAAAAGAATAGCAAACTGAACCGAGTAATATACTGCCTCTGTGACCAAATTTAGTCCTCTTTGACTCTCTGTTACATTGTTTTTTCCTTGTGCAAGAAATTATTCCGAAAGGCAAAATAGAGTTGACTATGTTGTCCGTACCTTAAAGTGGTTCTTAATTAGGACCTACTAAATTTTCTAAACTAAAGCCATAGTTGACAAGATAATCTTGTATTTTTGTAGCATACTATTGTCAGGGAACGTCGCCATATCTCACTATGTTCCAACTATTAAGTCCTTTGACGGTTTGGTGTATATGCCATAGTTACAAAAAAACGCGGTTTGTTTGAGTCGCGATGTAGCATTCAAGTTTCCGATTCACCACTTTTTCTTCTATTTTTCACTTCGAACATGAATCTCGTATTCTAAACCGGTTCGGGTTCGATGAATGCGATTCGCGATTCATGGGACAACGAATCCGGTAATTATGGTATATGCTGACTTTCAGTTGCTGTTTTCATTGAAGTATTTCTTTTTCACAGGAAATTTTCCATGTAAGTTTTACTTACTTTTTTTTCGAAAGAGTAGCAAGAGGATTGCCGCAAAATTTATTAAGAAGGAAAAAAGGTAAAGGAAAAAGACAGATTGGCCTGTTTTTTACGAAAAAAATCGGACCCAAAAAACCTCACAATTCACAACAGGACAACACCCCACCACTCACTCCACTAATCACAGTACAACACACCCCCACCCCACTATGAAGAATCTGAAAGGAAAAAGCCACCGGACAAACATAGGAGAGATTCTAATCCGAATGGTTCATCGACCAAGCAAAGCCGTGGTTTGACACCGCATCCTTGATCGATGTGGCCACCTATTCTGACGTTGTAGTTACCCCTTAGAAAATTCGTCTGTTTCGTTCTAGCCAAATATTCCACCAGAAGTAGATAATGAGGCCATCTAAATCTCGTCGTCTTTCCTTGTCATATTGGGCTCTTAGCCTACGCCACCATTTATATATCGAGCCGTTGTGACTCAGGTTCTGCCATCGATCGAAGTTTCCCCAGCGAAGAAGCAGTCCCCAGACTTCTGTAGCAAAAGGGCAATCTTTGCAAAGGTGAATCGGTGTTTCCGGAGATGTATAACAAAGACTACAGCTTGCATTGCATGGCCATCCCCTTTTGATCATGTTATCTGCTGTTAAGATCTTACTGTGAAGTAATGTCCATGCGAAAAAACGACATTTAAGTTTTACTTACTCAGTTACTGGCATTTCGGAACTGATAGTACTGCTATACTGTAAGCAAAACACACTATGTAATCTCCATAGTGCATAGAGAATTCACTTCTGCATTATATGAATATTAGTATTGGCTTATGGTTCGAGCCTCTGTTTGCTCAAGGGTTCTTGCTTTGGTTTCAGTATGAACTGTTACATGAAAAGTCTGAAGAGAAGATAGATGTTCTGAGGGAGATCAGTGAGACAATAATACATATAGGAAGCATCTTGACAACAGCGTTGATTTTATTGGAAAGCTTCTCTTTGGATTTGAGAGTGGACCTTTAGTGCTTCAAGCTGTTAGACCTTCTGGTCGGCCACTCGTTGACGATTGGGATTGTCTGAAGAGAAAGGTAAGTAGGAGACTGTTGCCTGTACTCTTTTTATTGAGATTACTCGTTAGTCTAATGTCACTGTTCTGTTTTCTGAGTGGTTATAGTTGCTTATGTTCATTTGACTTACGAAATGAGCTTCTTCAGGTGCGAATCTTTAAATCCCATTGCGGGTCGCTCTCTCAGTACGATATGGAGCACATTCAGGCATTTGCAAATATTTGCAACAAGGGCATTCCTGACACCACAATGAACGCCGCAAGCATCAGTGCTTGTGGTAGTCACAACACGGCAAGATGGAGCCCATTGATCCAGGGGTAAAGCGCTTGAATTTGTATGCACTATGTAGAGTAGTGCATCCGTAAAAAAACGTTCGGACAGCAGAAACTATTCAAGAATGTGCCCCTGTATATATGTTGCTTTGCCTGTGTATTATATATAGATGCCCTGTGCAACTTTAAAAAAGAAAAGCATGGAAGTACCTCTCCTGTGTGGTTGTAACTGGACGCAACAATTAGGACAGTATAAGAATGTCGCTGCAGTGCAATACAAGTATGCAACCCATGGTAATACGTTCACAAGCAGGCCATATGTAGTAAGTTGTAAGTAGATCAGCAGAAACAAGACACAACATCAACAAGATTAGTGAATCCATACTGCTCACAAAATGCATGCGATGATGACAAGCTCCATGGCGTTCATGAACGCGGACGACGTTTGTCGGTTTGAAGCAATTGCATGCGTCTCTCTCTTCAATACTCAGCACAAGCCCTCCTTCGTCTAGTCTAAAGCTGTACCTGGAGATACCAGATTCTGAATGGGCACAAGCTTCCAGTTGCAAGCTAGCCTGCATTGAAGCATTGGTTTATTGTGTTAGTTTGCTCTAGGCTTAATTAACGGCTTCATTTTGTTCTTTTTGAGACTCAAACAGGACAAGAAGTGAAGATTGTTCGACTTCAGAGAGCTTACATGCTTTTCTGATAAAAGAGATGAACACCACGAGGAGTGCTAGCCCAGCCAAGATGCCAATTATTATTGCCACAGTCCTCCCAACATCATCTCCCGAATAATCTATCACCAAACGACGCACAATGTACAAATTAAGTCGAGCACTCGCAAAGAGCTTTACAAATAATATATTCAATATGGCAGTGTCTGGATCATGTGCATAGCTCAATATATAATAGATCGTTAAGGCTTGGTTTGAATGAGTTCCATGGTGGGATCCTAGTTCAAATCAGTATAGAGAAGAGAATTAAGATTTGTATAGACTGGGTTAGAATTTCACCATTTACACCGGCCCAGATGAAGGTCAGAACACACTTTTATTTTTTATTTTTTATTTTTTTGAAGATTAGGGCACAACGTTGTCATCGAACGAGAAAACAAACGCACGGGGGGAAAGCGCCTGCTTTGCTTCGTAGTGGCTAAGCTAATACGACGACTGACTGTATTACATCGATCCAAAAGGATCGAAAAGTTTATGCCGGAGGATATATTCTTCCTGTCCTCTTTATCAACTTTGGAAGTTTACCAATTTGGAATCTATTCTCACTTCCATATCTCGCCTCACTGATCTAGTGATCTAGTCGCTAGTTACAACCAACGACTAATTCGCGCATCAGGTAGGGCCCTAACGCTCGTTCTCTTTTAGTTAAGATTTAGATCGCCATTGTTCTTTAATCCCACAGATTCTAATTCGTGCGCCTAAAACTTCATTAATCAAACAATGTTAAACATAAATAAAACTAATCTGGTGCAAATTCTGACGAGAGAGAGAGAGAGAGAGAGAGAAAACTTGTGATTTGTTTCACAATCCTCAGAATGAATGTGAATTGTACGTGACATGGTTGCGTACCTTGTGAGGAGCGGAAGTAGTAACCACTTGCCCAGTACCTCACGTAGCACTGCGCCAGGTACATGTCGGCGGCCAGTGCCGTGCCGCACTTGCCCTTGAGCTGCCCCACCGCCTGCGCCAGGCAGGCAGTGCAGTCGGCCGCCGCGATGTCGCCGAGGCACTGCGCGACACCCTGCACCGTGCCGGAGGTGCTCACCTTGTACCCGGTCGATGCCTGCAGCAGCTCCCCGAGGACGCCGTCGCGGCTCCTCAGAAACCCGCCGTCGTCGCTCGTGCTGGAGCTGCACTTGCGGTACGCCGTGGTGGTGTCGGCCCGGCCGATGAAGTCGCTCGTGTCGTACCGCACGTAGCAGCCTTCGACCTGCAGCGACGCGGCGTACGCGTTGGAGCACACGGCGCCGAGCCGGACCACCGTCTCCCGCACGCACGCCACGCAGTCGCCAGGGCTCAGGTCGCCGCGGCACTGGTACAGGCCGTAGGCGGCCGTGCCGGCTGCCAGCTGGTCCCCGACGCCGCCACCGGAGGTGAAGCTGTTGTAGGTGGCGCCGGAGGACGCGGTGGAGGCGATGGAGGTGAGGAGGGAGTTGAGGTTGCTCTCGAACGCGGTGTTGGGCTCGTACTTGGACGGCGAGCACCCGGCGTAGACGAACGTGCCCGTCGCGGCGTGAACCGCCTTCGGTGCGGTAGCGCCGAGGTGGAGTAGGAGCATGATCACGACGCGGCTAGCGAGCAGATGCATGGGTGAAGGAAGCATAGACAGTAACCGGGCATGCAGCGTGCCTCGTCTATGGGCTTGCATTTTGGCTACTTATCGGCCGAGCGATGCATGCATGCTTCGGATGTACAATGATCCCGCCAAGCGGTTGGTGCGGTGTTGCTCGCGTCAGATATTCTTGTACACCGTCGCCATCAAAAGCTACGCACTCTTTTTTCCAGAGGCGGGGCGCGGCAACTTTGGTGTGTGTGAGCAAACAATGATTGCCGCCGTTCTCTGACGAGTTCGCGCGGGATGTCTTGCCCCCACAAAGCTACTGGGCCGGCGCGTCAAGTTCGGCCCGGCTGTGCGTCTGACCTTAGAGCATGTACAGTAATATAAACGGTGGTTATCTATAATACACTTTCATATTATTTATAGATAGTATTAAAAATAATCTATACAATAGACCGTCTATATAGTTATCTATAATGATCTCTCGTATAATTAATAGACTATCTGTACAATGATATACATAGTATAAAATTATCTATAAGATCTTCTGTTAAATAGTAGACAATATCTTTCAACTTAATTTGTGGCCTACAAAATCTTATATAATATGCTTTTATAGACAGCATATATGTACCATTATACACGCTCTGAGGGCACTCGATGATTTCATATTAAGCCTTGATACTAGAGGACAGAGAGTAGTTATATGGCATTTTAGAAACAAGCCAGTTGCATCCATCTCTAATGTCTGATGATCATCACTACGTTTCAACTTAATTTGCGGCCTACATGTCTGATGCAGATCCTCCGACTGACGCTCAAGATCCACCGTCCATCCTCATCTAACGCTTCTTATTCCGTAGCGCCATCATCCTACAGACCGGGACTTCTCCCTCTTTCGCTAGGAGGCTCCCGTCCACATTCGTGATCGAAGAAGACAACGCTTTGGCCGCCGACGCCGCTACCGATGTCAAATCACGGGAGATGTGAGATGGCGGCCGGCGGCGAACAAGTTCCGGTTGTCGCTAGGCTGCTGCTGGGTGGCAACAGTGAACCTTGTTAGATGGAATGGCTGGCTTAACCTCTTGGGCACAGCACAGCTTTCATATATAGCCAATGAATACAATGGAAGATTACAACCGTGAGGAAAGCACGAAAAGAATCAAGGAGACGCGGCTCCTGAAAACATAAGGGAGAGAATTATCTCCTTTCATCTATAGATATCTCATACTATGTTTAACACCCCCCTCAATCTGGACGGTGTAACACTAAGTTCAGATTGCGCCGGAAATTGCTGAAGGAGGAGAGCGGCAGCGGCTTCGTCATAACGTCAGCTAGCTGATCTTTAGAGGATATGGGCCGCACATCAAGCTGCCGAGTAGAAACGCGTTCACGAACAAAATGATAATCCACCTCGACATGTTTAGTGCGACGATGAAAGATCGGATTAGCACACAGGTATGTGGCACCAATATTATCACACCACAGACTTGGCGGACGGGGTTGTGATATGCCCAACTCTCGCAATAGAACTTGAATCCAGATCAATTCAGCGGTGGCATCAAGAACCGCCTTATATTCCGCCTCAGTACTGGAGCGTGACACCGTCGGTTGTTTGCGAGAACTCCAAGATATAAGATTGCCACCAAAAAATATGGCATAGCCACCAGTACTCCGCCGATCATCAGGGTTCCCGGCCCAATCAGCATCGGAGAAGGCGCTAAGTAGGAGGGAACTGGACTTGGTGAAGCATAAGCCCATATCAATAGTGTCATGAAGATACCGAAGAATCCGTTTGACTGCCGCCCAATGGTCTGTTGTTGGAGATGATAAAAATTGACAAACTCGGTTGACACAGAAGGATATATCAGGCCGGGTCAATGATAAATATTGGAGGGCACCAACGACACTACGATATCTGGTGGCATCTTCAGAAGAAAGCTGAGTACTGCCATCCAGGAGCAATTTCTCAGTAGGAACCATAGGTGTAGACACCCCTTTGGCGACAAGCATATTGGTGCGAGTCAATAAATCATGTATATATTTGTGTTGCATCAGAATCAGGCCTTGAGGTGTGTGCCGAACTTCAATACCAAGAAAATAACTGAGGGTGCCAAGATCTTTGACAGCAAAATCATCGCGAAGTTGAGCAAGTAATCGGTCAGTTGCAACAGATGATGAACTGATAATTATAATATCATCAACATAGATGAGCATGTATATCTGAATACCCTCCTTATTAAAAATGAACAAGGAAACATCAGCCTTGGATGCAGAGAAACCAAGGTGAAGGAGTTTAGTGCTGAGACGAGAAAACCAGGCACGTAGAGCTTGTTTCAAACCATATAGGGATTTATCCAGCTTGCATAAATACGTCGGATGATGAGAATCCTCGAACCCAGGGGGTTGCTTCATAAAAACATCTTCATGAAGAATACCGTGCAGAAAAACATCATGAATATCAATCTACTGAATAGTCCAACCACGAGAAATAGCAAGAGATAATAACAGTCAAATAGTGGTTAGTTTGACAACGTGACTGAATGTGTCATCATAGTCAACACGGGCCGCAGGAAGCTCTACGTATTCTCCGTGAAGGGCATCAAGGCTGGCTCAACCGGCTGCCCTTAACAGCCGAACCTCAGCATGTGCTTTCCTGAACTTGTAACAAGTCGACAACACTGGTTTCCTGATGGACATGACCTTGTCCCATGCTGTCAGAGAAAAAGGACACTGAATCGTTCCTCTACTTGACAAAGCTTGTGCTACTTGTCATTTGGCCTCGTGAGAGCTAGCTAGATATTCCTCCCACAGAATAGTAGTGCCGCTGTACTATAATAGCTTTTTTGGGGGGCCTTTCCAGATCAATCTGAACTTATCCTGGCTCGATCATTTCCTAGTTTGAAATTTCCACGGGACTTCCTAGTCATGTACATTCACACAAGTGCAGAGTAGTAGTAGTACTTGGATTGGAACTCCGCAAGAGTGCACTGAAACGTACTGGGTTGTTTTATCTAGTCCTTTTCTTGTTGCGATAAACGAATATCAAGACAGAAGAAGGTAAGTAATGTGCTCCCATGGCCCATGGGTGCTTCTTTCTTGTTGATCTAAGGCAGAGAAAAAAAGTGCAGTGCAGCCTATGCCAATAGGTAACATCAAGTAGTTCGATTATTAAGTCTGCTTTGAGGCCAACTTGATGCATCGTTTGGGTATAATATTACTCGTTCCTTAGTGTACGGGGTGTGAACATAGTTGCTTTCTCCTGGTCAAAGGAGAAGGAAAGCGTGAAGGACACTAGTCCTACCTCCAAACTTAGCCGATAGGACATCATGTTTTGTATGACTCGTATAATCGGGTATGACTATTTTAAAGTTAACTTTAAACTAACAAATTTAAAAATACCTTTTTAGAGTGTCATATGTCATCTTCTTTACCCACCTCTCTATTCCCTTCTCGCTACTCACTTCTCCCACCACTAGATCAAAAAGTTCCTATTCAGCAAACATACAGTCCAAAAAAGTTTTTAGTCAACAAACTTTCAGTTTGAAAAGTTTGCTTAAAAATTTTTCGAATGTGATAAAACAAATACTTGTTTTCAAAAATCTAAGGGAAAAATTTCAAACACAAAAACTATTTTAAATTTGAGGGTAAGGGAATGAAGAAGGAAAGGTAGATAAATAATGTGAAGCCACTTGTCACAAGGAGATGGCAACTGAAGGAGAAGGAAAGATAGAGGTAATGCCACTTGTTATAAAGAGAGAACATTTGAGGTGGAGGTATTGTCACTTGTCACAAAGAGAATATTTATTCACCAAAAATTTGGATGAGGAACCTTAAATTAGCAATTCCCTGTATAATTAGTATGCATGGAACAAATCCAACAAGGAACTTCCCTTGTTCTCAAACATGATAAGGTAACGAAATATTTTTTAATAATATTCTTTAAAAAAATTATAGAAATAATATGCTAAATCAAAATTTTACAAAAAAAATATCCACATGTTACCATTTAAATTGGCGACAAGTCTTTGTCAAATGACGACATAGACTTATGACCATTGGCGTCATCTCTCTAAAACTAATTTGGCAATAGAGCCTTCGTCACCAATTTTTGTTAAATTTTTTTTAAAAAATATCTGTAAGGTAGGTGTGTTGGATTGCTCAATGGAGGGTTACTCTGACAATTCACTCGTTTTTCGCCACACAAGCACACAACACATGTTACACATCATGTCTCAGTCGTCCTCTTACAACGGGGGAAATTATTACTCTGTTTCTACGCCTGTTCTCCTCTGGTAACGATCGCACTCGATCGCTTTGTTGTACCTTTCACCGCAATTTCAACAAATTCAAGTACACAACACAGGTACCATGCTCCAGGTACTTGATGGAAATAAGATAGAGAAGGAATCAACTTTTGCGGTTGGCATGCTACTAGGCTCCATGTACACAAACCAAATTGGCAGAAAGAAAAAACATGCGACAATCTTTGGCACCTTGAGAGACCAATCGATGTTCATCAGTCATCACAAAACCGCATCAGAAAGTCGGCAAGTTCTTGCCAGGTGCGCCCGCTCGTCGTCAGTTGCGTAATGCCGTTGTGCAACTCCTGCAAGAACGGCACATGCACAACAAGTCAGCTTCGAATTGAAAATTGGGTATGTTTAACCTGTTTTGTTTCTTAAAATATCTAAATTTTGGACTCTTAGATCAAAGTATGCAGATTCAAAGCCTGTTACCTCCAACAAAAACTTTAACGGCTTATAGATCTCAAAGTAGATCCAACGCTTCATAATTGGGATGTTTTTTATCTAAGAAAACATCGGAGTGATGTTTATCAAAATCCTTGAAAATTAGCCACACAAATGGGGGAAATGGACTTGCTGTGTCCTCCAGAAACAGACCGCATCGTGCATGATTGCCCTTCTTGTAATTCAAGCTTGACATTTCGTATGCACGTCTAGCTAGAGTACCAAGATGTGCAAACAGGGAAGCTATCTCCTAGTACAATGCAAAAAGATAAAATCCTAAATGTCAAATGACGGGGCCATCTTGTCCAAAGTCGTAACAGCTCCTACAGAATGCGATGATCGGAAGCCTGATTTCACCTTAGAGAACTACAGATAGGTACCTCCTCCTTATATAAGTTTATAACTGAAGCAAACAAACGAACATAAATGCTCAATGAGGAATACTATAGAACCATGTAATCAGGATCCACCTTTCATACGCATCCACGGGCTCCTATCCTGAAGCCAAACGAAAAAAAACATGAGCACATCGCTCCGACTCGCTCACTCAGCAACACACTTCTCCCCCTTCCCAATCTCTCTCTCCCTCTAGCATACGGCCCTTCTTGTCCTCCTTCATCTTTGGCTTTAAATCTGATGCGGATGACGTAGCTTAGGATGCATGGATCCGACGGCAGTGTGACTCTGGACGCCGCACAAAGCTTAGAGCGAAGCGAAGGAAGAGAGAGAGAGAGATGGAGGCTCCGTATAGAGCTCGAGCATAGATGTGAAGATGAGTGTGTTGATCGGCTCTGTTGCTATAGTGGTGGTCTAGCCAGAGTTAGAGAAGTATTAGTGGAGGAAGATGTCAGACAACTCCGTGATGACGCGATAGTATTGTCGTAGCCAGTTAAGCTCACCAAAACCAGACAAAACTTATTGGAATTTCTTGAAACATATTGAAACTTAAGATCGAAAATCTAAAACTTGTTAAAACTTAGTTCGAAACTTTTTTCAGAATCTTTTGAAAACTGTTAAAAACACGTGAAACTTACTAGATATGAAACTTTTTAAACGTTTTCATAAAAACTCGTTGAATCTATATGAAATCTAGTGCTATATTACACGCTTCCGTGCTCAATACTCGCACACGGCACATTGGGATACAGTTCAGTGAACACAAATATGGTGCTGCGTCCGCGTCAGACAAAGCATCGCACTGTGCCACTGTTTCAGCAAAGCACCTTTGGGAGGCCATCTTTCAGGCCGACGCAGCACTCACCAAGCGAGCCGAGGTTGCTTGCAATACCTTCCAACCGACCGACTGTACGAATTAATTAGAACCGAACGCTTGAGTACTGGCAATTGGCAACCAGGAAGCCGGGAGGATGCAGGACAGAATTTCTTGTATAGCGGACAGCTTTTTTTTAAAAAAAAACACAGAACATTAGCCACAAGATCATTTCATCAGCTCAATTTCAGGGAAATAAACATCCGTCGATGCGACAAAGCAAAGTTAGCTAGGTCGATCGTTATTAAGAGAACCACCGGATCACACAGGACGTTCATATTGATCATTTTTCCAACATAGATCTTGCAGGTATGGGGGAACATGTTGAGCCAAAAATAGCCTCCATCTATATAAATACGCCTCCTCGCATGTCGCTCACACCCACAAAGAAAGGGGCAAAAAAAAAAAAGGTCAAGCTGAGAAGGAAAAAAAACAGATCCAAGCCTATACGAACATACGATCGAGCAACATATGTATGTACAGCAGCCACGGGCTGGCCACGTGCTACCACCAGCCGGGCACCTTCCTGCAGCCGCCGCCCGAGGCGGCCACGGCCGCGGCTCGCTCGAACCGCGCGGCGGCGCACGGGATGGTGATCCCGCCGGGGTGCTCGAACCCGAACTCCTCCTCGGCCTCCCGCAGTAGCTCCCCGAACAGCGGGTGGTTGAAGTACACCACCGGCACCACGTACCTCATCGACTCCCCGGGCTCGCAGCCGCCCACGTACACCGCCACCTGCCCCTTCGGCGTGGTCGCCTCCACGGCGGCACCGTCCTCCGGCAGCCTGTCCCCGCCGCCGCCCCGCCGGCGCAGAAGCCTCATCTGCCGCGCGAGCGACTGGCCCCACTTGAGCATCCGCGGCACGACCAGCTGCTGCTGCTGCTTCTTGGCTCTCCCGGCCGCCGCGGGGAGGTTACCTCCCGCCGGGCACGTCTGCAGGCGTAGGTAGCCGCGGCCGCGCCGGCGCCGGCGGTGGCAGAGCGCCCAGCGCCAGAGGCCGAGCAGCTTACGGCCGAGCCGGAAGCCTACTCGCCGCCTCGCGAGCATGCTGCTAGCTGGGCTAGAAGAGATCTATAAGTCCTCTGCTTTCCTCGTTTGGTTTCGCGTGTTTCTAAGGAGTGGGAGCGACGTCGCGAAGGAGTGTGACAATGGGTGTTTTATAGGAGACGCTGAGACGGACGGATTGACTCGGCGTGTGGGCGCACCTCGTGCGTGTGGGCGTGCGCGCTTGTGGGACGGGCTGGTAATTTGAGCGTTTTATGCGTGATTTTAGCTTGGTTGTGGTCTTGGGCTCTTGGCCCCGCCCAAAGGCTAGTAATAAGATTCGCTTGATATGGCGGGTTTCCGAGCTTTGGTCGGTCCTGGACCTTCTGGTTGGTGGGTTTTTTTGACGGTGTGCCACACAGTACACCGTACTTGCTAGGCAGGCGGTTTGACTGACCATTCGATCGGGAGGCTATTTTCTGTATGGATTTTCTGGCCGGATGGACATCTAACCTATGTATCTGGACCGTTAATTCGTCCAGCATCAAGGTCCGTGCACGGTGCAAATCTCATTAATCCAAAAACAGGACATACATTGTACATATACCATGGTGGGTCCCAAAAGTACAACTCTCTAACAAAAAAGCTGCTCCTCACCGGGGATAGAAATTTCGCCGCAATTCGCTGAAATTTCGAATTTCGGTTCACCATAAAATCCAAACTACCAGTCAGATAAAAGAAATTAAATTGCTACATTAACCACCGAAATTTCGTTTTTTCGACGAAATTTTATGATTTTTGGCCGGTTTTCAAACTTTTACGGCCGGATTTCAACAGATTTAATCCAATAACCCTTAAAAAAGTCATCTTCTATGAAAATTTGTTGAAAAACAAAATTTTTGAGATATTTTAAAATTTAGGCAGAAAAATCATGAGATTTTTATAAAATTGTACAAGCTTGATAATGATCTAAAAAATTTATGATACTATTTTTAGTAGCGTAGGATCATATAGAAAAATTTTCAAAATAATTGTAATTCATATGTTATCTTTAAAAAATCAAAAATATAATGAACATATTTGGGACATTAACCTTGTTAGATTTTTATAAATTTTCTTGAGTGTGATCATGATCTAAAATTTTATGAGAGATTAAGAATTGTCTTAGTACCATTCTATAAATTTTTAAAAAAAATTAAACTTTTTCTATTTATTCAATCAAATCTATGTAAACACTGAACTTCAATTGTTATATTATTTCAAAAACCAAAAAGAGAAAGAACATAAATGCTACTGTGCCTCGTAAGAATTTTATAAATTCACTGAGTGTGATCATGATTCAAAATTTTTATGAAATCTTAAACATTTCCTTATGACCCTTCTGTAAAATTTGCAAAAAATTTAAACCTTTTTTTAATTGCTAAAGCAAATTTATGTATTGATCATCGGTCTTTTATTAGAACGTAGCACTGTCAGAATTTTCTTAAAAATTTTAAGCAGGGTCATCATCTAAAAATTTTATGTAACCATTAATGCTATATCAAGTCCATTCATAAAAATTTTCAAAATTTTCTAACTTATTTTGGACTATTTTTCCTTTCGTTCAATTTTGCCGGTAAGACTTTTAACATGACAGTAGCACTGTTTGAATTTTTAAACATTCATACATCTTGACCATCATCTGCAAATTTTATAAGAATATTATATATGTGTCAGAACCATTCTCAAAAAATTTAAAAATTTTATAACCTTGTATGTTCTAATTTTCATTCAGTTCAAACTTGCTGGTCAGCGTTTTATCAGGACAGTAGTAATGTTTGAATTTTTAAAAATTACTTAGATTTGATAATCATCTATAATTTTTATGGTAACATAAACATTGTGTCAGGACTCTCCAGAAAAAATTTCAAAATTTTGTCATCATTTGACCCACTTTTCAGCCAGTAAAAAATGAGCAAAATTTCAACAATTTCTCCCAAAATTTCGGTAAATTTCACCGAATTTCAGATTTTTTCAGTGGCAAATGAACCGGATTTAAATTTTAGTTTTTGTATTTCGACCAAAATATCGAAATTCGGATTTCGGCCATACCCAGTATTTTTCTCCAAACGAAATTTGAATCCTTGCTCCTCAGTCTCTCTCTCCTACTCCATGACCTCCTCTAGTTTTTTTGGGTTTTTTTTCCTTAGGCATAATTTTTGTTTGCAACTTTGGTCTCGGTTGAATGAATTGTAGATCTAGTCTATTTTTTGACCATGAAAAGATCGAAAAGCGACATATGTCACCTATCGCGGTGTGGGATCACAGCAGACCTCTGTTGCAATGTGGGAGCACGTATGTGCCTAACGCTATCAAGAAAAGGCCAAATTTGTAATTTCGTTCAGATGGACCCAAACTTTGCCAAAAAAAAAGGGGACTAGAAAAAAGAGTAAATTTTATAAAACTATAAGTTTTTATATAAAGTATGAGAAAACTACAGGTTTTAGCTTCTTTTTTCATAAAACTACAGATTTTAACAAAAATTTGTATGCTAGTGCGAAGAGGACATGCTTGTGTATCATATACAGTACAACACAATTTATGGTTCACTGTAGTATATATGTATGCATCCACCTGTGTCTCCATGTGCAGTATGTACAATATTGTATGTACGCATCCGATGTATATAAATAATTTGGTTGATCTTTTTTGTGCGCAGAAGTGCAAGCCTTTGATTGTACAATGTACTTTATGAAATGTGGTCTAATGTATTCAACACATGATTCCATTCAAATTTCAAATGGGTGGGGAAGTATACACGTGCACTGTGCATGTATTGGCCAATCCATTCAAAATTCAAATCCAAGTCCATTGAAAATTCAAATGAGAGGGTCCCACCACATGTCATCTCAGCTCCAAATACACCTACTTATAACAAGTACAAGAAACATAATATAGCTTATACATTAACCATACTTATGCCAGCACAAATCTTGATGGAATCTTGAATGGTGTGGATAGCTAGGGTAGATGCCTATCCCTGCAGAATCGCATTTCAGCTATTTTCACGGCTGGGAAAAAATGGGTGAAATTTCTAAGTATTGCTCCTATATATGCTTTTTTTTTTCTGAGAAGGATGGATCGATGTTATTTGAGTTGTTTTAATGCACACGGGTGAAATAGCGTGCATATACGAGCTGAAAAGGACTCAGCTTGGATCCTGACCTAACGTGTACACGTCCAGAAAACTCTTTCATACTTGGTGCGTGTATATATATTGATTGGATTGTGATGGTAGAAAATCCAAGTTTATTAAACAGTGAACGACAAGCATGTCGTTCTAAAAGCACCATTAGTGTACGCTATGGATCAAAGCTAGTCTAAACAAAAGGGTAACAGTGAAGTATTGGATGGATCCATGTCATCAAAGTATTTGGGAGCAAAATTGGAAAATACTAGGCGTGTGTTTGTTTGCTTGTACCAAGTGGTACATGTATGATATGGTTCAAGAAAAATGTTATCTATATGTTTGGTTGTTTGAATGGAACCATCACGTTCTGAACGGCATGATACAAATTTAAAGAATATTCACTATAGTTACTGAACTATTTCATTCACTTAAAATAATGAAATTAAATGGTACAATACCATCTCATCCTATTCAATCTTATCCTACGAACCAAACACGCCCCCAGTACTCCATTGACCATTGGACGGGATCCATGTCATCAAAGCATTTGGGAGTAAAATTGAAAAATACTAGTACTCCATGGATTAATTTATTCAGCATGCAAACAAGCAAACTGCAAACTGGAACTTTTAGGTACACTTGAAGATTTTAATACTACTAGTCCACAGCGAAAATGGCGTTGGTCACATCGAAATGAAGATGGCGCACGATGCGGATCCGGTCCCACCGATCTGTTCCATTGCAAGTTCCAAGCTCCTGCAAACTGCGAAGTCTAGTTGATTTATTGGTTACAGCCTAAAAACGTACTTTCCTGGAATACCACTTTAAGCGGGAGGCTCCCTAGGCCGAAAATTCAGGAATTTCATAGTTCCGTAATTTTTTTTATATATTTGGGCTTTTAGTATAATTGTAAAAATAGTCTTGTTCCTAACCGTAGGAGTATTAGGAACACGACAGGTGACACATATTATCAAAAAACATTTTCACGGTCGAGGATATAACTATTTTTACAATTGTGATAGGAAGAATATCAGATTTGCAAAAAACAAAATTATCAAAAGCCTAGAAAAGTGATGAACTTAAATATATCATTATTTTTATCTTTTTTTCTACTTTATCTTCTACCAACCACTCAATCTCATTTTCTCCCATGCAAGGGCGTCTCCACACCAGTTCTTCCTTTGGCTCTTACTATTTAGCGAGCGTCGCCACTCCTCCCTCTCCACACTATCGCCTGCCTCTTTGACAAGCTCCTATGCCACCCCTTTCTCCCCTGTCAGCGTTGTTCCGCACGCGTCTGCCACCACCCCACCCCCTCTTTCACCACCTGTGGTCAGCAATCGTTGCCACGCCACGTCGTTTCCTCTCCTCTTGCTACCTTGTTAACCTCATCTAGTGAGCCCTCGTCATAGATCTCGCTAGTGAGGAAAAATATATAGTTGTCCGAAATTTTACTCTTTGTCTTTTTTTTGGTCCAAATTTTCACTCTTTAGCTAAATAGTGAATATTCACTACATAACGTTCGCTTTTAAGCTCCCACAGGCCACAAACCGTACAACCTCCCGATCGATTTATTAAAAAAAACGTTTGATTTGACGGGCAGAAACCTACTGGCATACACGCCATTCAAATTTTCGCTTCAACAACTAATTAACGCATTTAATGTAGATTATTCCTTAGTATTTCTTACTCTAGCGAAAAAAAAGAAGACAGCTATGGTACTGTGCTGTTGGACTTGAACAAACAGTTTATAAAGGACATACGGCGTGCTTAGAGTCAAACCACGAAAAGAGACGGTTTTAAATGTCGGCAGGAAGAACGAGCAAAGGCAATTCATACTCTACTCGAATTTCGTTTTGGATAAAATTTCATCGGTGGCCAAAATCCGAAATTTCATGAAATTTCGTTATTTCGGATGAAATCCGTTCAAAATTCAAAAATAAAAATTCAAATCCGGGTTTTTTACTACCGAAATTTCGACCAAATATCCGAAATTTCGTTTGAAATTTCTGAAATTTTGCTCGATTTCAACTGATCGAAAAATGGTTCAAACGATGTCAAAAAAAATTCCTGGCACATTAGATATGTTCTCATTAAATTTTCAGGTGATTATCAAATTTTAGAAATTTTTGAAAATTCAAACATTGCTACTATCCTGATAAAATACTGACCGACAAGTTTGAACCGAACAAAAATTAGAACAAAAGAGGTTATAAAATTTTGAAATTTCTTATGGATGGTCCTGACATATCTATAATATTCTCATAAAATTTTCAGATGATGATCAAATGTCATGAATTTTTAAAAATTTGAACAGTACTACTGTCCTATTAAAAGGCTTATCGACAAAATTGAACGAAATGAAAAATTGTCCAAACCATGTTATAAAATTTTGAAAATTTTTGTGGATGGTATTTATGGAGCATTAATGGTTATATAAAAGTTTTAGATGATGATCATACTTAAATAATGTTTAAAAATTCTGAAAGTGCTACGTCCTAATAAAAGGTTGATGATCAATACATAGATTTGCTTTAGCAATCAAAAAAGGTTTAAATTTTTTTAAAATTTTATAGAAGGTTGATAAAGAAATTCTTAATATCTCATAAAAATTTTAAATCATAATCACCCTTTAGTGAATTTATAAAATTCTTACAAGGCACAATACCATTTATGTTCTTTCTCTGTTTGATCTTTGAAATATAATATAACAAATAAAGTTCAGTACTTACATAGATTTGATTGAGTAAAACTTTTTTTGAAAATTTTATATAATGATACTGAGGCAATTAGTAATCTCTTGTAAAAATTTTAGATCATGATCACAATCGAGAAAATTTATAAAATTATGACAAAGTAACTGTTCATCGTAAACCAGAGGGGCAGCTGCTCATGCGATCCCAAAATTGACCAACGCTCGACGGGCGCACGGAACCGAACGTGTATCATGCCCAGAGAAAGCTGCGTTTGCCACTTTGCCATCGGCAGGGCATCTCCGCTTGCTAGCTAGTGACAAGGAAGTACCAACAAAATCGAGAAGCCGTGTCAACCTAACACACCTAGTCCTTATCGTACGGCAACTGATACGACGATTTCTACTCCTGCTAGTACGACTACTAGTGATCGAATGGCAGAAGGTAGAGTGGCTAGATCCGGTTTCCCATGTGTGACCTTTTTGTCTATGAGGATTCGCTTTGGAATTTGGGATCTTACAGCTAGTACTCCTACTTACTAGTTAGGCTATTCACAATGCATTGGATCTTATCACAATATTTAAAGCTGTTATGTCATATGATATTATAGAAGATACAGCTATCTCAATGCATGGTATCATAGATTGTTTTTTAGTCCTCACAAGATAATTAAATGCTAGATATGTATGAGAGTATGAATTGTGGGTCATTTAGATGATTCAAGTTTCAATGTCTATGATTTCGTGCCCAAGTAGTATCTTCCTCAAAATACAGCTTTCTTCTCTCCCCTCTTAACTCTCTTGCCACATCATCAAAAATGCTTATGTGGCATACATTAAATAGGTATGTTACCATGTACTGGGAATAACCTAACTACTCCACCTTGGAAGCAGCAAGAACAAGTACACCTGGGGAGCAGATCGGCCATTTTCTTCTTGTGGAGGAAGGATCATGCCAAAACAGGGAAGTTTCTCGGAAGGCTGCGTGGGTTGCCCCTGGACAAATCACGTAAAATCACCCCGTCTTGTTCCCTGATGACATCGTGCTGCTGGCCTGCTGCTGTTTAGACGACCGAGATCATGGTGTTTAATTTAGCGCTTTGGATTGAAGTTAGCGACGAAAACATTCATAAATTAACGCCATATATATTTTCAAAGCATTTCTGAGGATAGCTATAATGTACGAAATTCATGTGCTTCAAATGAGCATTTTTTAAATACTTCTCTGTTTTCTGTTGAGGGACGTATTTACGAGTATTCGTTTTTCGAAATCGTATTTACGAGTATTTAGTTTGACGCTGCACGTGAGTAAATTGCCCACCACTATAATCTCAACCCTAGGCCGTCAAAATCTCAACTCAACAATTTCACGTGAAAGGTGTTAGCGTGCGGGGCAGGGGCATCCCTTCTAGAACCTAAAAAGCCAGAGACTTTCGGTGGACTCACACCCCTCCAGGCGTCCACACCAAACATCGCTATGGACCTTGCTAGATCGTGTGTTAAGGAGTGATGGTGGTACACGCACGGTACGTACGTACGGATGGTGTACAGTAGCAGGGCTGCGCAGACCGGTCACCGTGCTAGGAAGCGTGCTCACGAACGGAACTTCCTCTTCTCCAACTAAAAAAATCGAATGGCCAATTGACCATTGCTAGTGGTGCCTGCGTGCTAACGCAACACCGAGTTTCCTTTGACCTGTAATTTGGTAGATGCGTGCGATGCTCTGGAAAAGTTTCACCTTGAAAATTAGAAGCAGGTCGTACCGTACGGCACCAATAAAAAATCCTGAATAGATGTTAAAAAAAGTAATTGTATTGCATTTTTTATTATGTCTTTTGACAGTGTGTCTCACTCTAGTCCATAGTAGTAAATAATATTGAAAATAGCTGAAGGAAAGAGGTACAGAAGAAAAAATAATAATAAAAGGTTACGTATATATTTCAAAACAAAATTTAAAACTTTGAATAACAAGTATATTTAGTACCATACTTGTTAAACACGATTCGAACTCCGTGATGGGGAAGCCAGGTAGCCTTGGAAGCTGAAACAATTAGCAAACCACACAGAAATCGCAACAAGCAGCATGGTTGGTTCGAACGGCAGGAAGGAGCACAACTCGACCTGCGCGTTCTGCTTCTCCTACCGTTGGTTGATAGGATGTCTCTAATCGTTCGATCACGTGCCCGCTCGAAAAGTCAGCTCCTTTCAGTCTAAACAACTCGACGTACATGACGGCACAAGTGCTGCCGCCTAGCTAGCTACTAGTTGCCACTGACCTAATAGCCAACCACTCCCATCAATAGATAATCCCATCTCTCCTTCCATTGAAGTTCCACGCAGCATCCAGATGCTTCGATCCGTGGATCGGCAGCATGAAGCAGGGGCGGACCCAGGATAAAATATGAGTGAGGGCACCCTATATGAGAATCCATACATAGATAGTTAAAAATATTTATGCTTTTCAAATATGACTATATATATACTCACATAGAAGCAAAATTAGTTGATTTCCTCATAAAAGAATAGGTGATCGAGGCCCAAACATTTGATTCGATGTACTACTTCTAAATAAAGATTAGGTATACGTAAGACTATAAGAAATTGACCGGCGCTAGCGCCCGCTTAGCCCTATGTGCGTCCGCCCCTGGCATGAAGTGATCGTCCCCGTTTGTTAAAGTGGTTAGCTGGGGGCAGTGCAATGGTGGCGCGACAACGCCGAGGTATCCGATTCTTTTATAGCCGTACATCGACCGTATCACTCGAGAGAGCCCCAAAACAGGTGATGGCTGCAGAGCCCGGATGACATCAACGGAGGCTTTACTATTCCTTTAACAGACGTGGGAACGCAAAAAGTAACCGCAAGTTGATTAAACAAGCCTACCCGGGAGTACACAGCCGGCAAATGGCTTGCGTGATGGCTAAGCTTGATTATGCCAATCCTAGTCATTAGTTGGACCCGGCGATGGTCTAATTAGCTGAGATCGATGAACAGATTGATCTAATTAAGGAGCCAGTTAGTTTAAGGACCCATCCAATGGCGTCGCGGCTTAATTAAGTTTTGGATGATTGAAATTACCACCACCGCTGTCGATCGACGATCATGCCTGGAAGCATAACACTCCGTTGTCGATTTAATGTGGACGCATGCTAAATTAGTGTGGGCTTTTATGGGTTAATTACTTGTTGGAATTAAATAGTGGCCATAAGAAACTCGGAAGGACCCAAGTACGGGCTAGTACTCGTCGTGCTTACACGGGGCAATCGAAACTTTTTGTATATACTATAGTCTTATCAAACGAAGCTACAGGTGCTAAACTGCTAATTGTTGGGGCAAATCAAGCCTTACTTTGTGCAATCTTAAACCGCCCTGATACAGAACAACTTAAACATATTCACAATGGAAAGTCAAAGTAGCTCCCCTGAGCAAAACTGGGAGGAACGTCTGGAAATGGGATAATGGAGAGTCAACTTCGGTCTTTGATTTCTTCAATGATCATGCCGTAATCTTCCTACTCGATTTTGAAATTACGAAAATGACGCGCGATTGCCTCCCAAAAAAAGCTAATTTTGCACAGTGATTCTGCACTCTTCCAAGAGGAAGTGACGCGGGTCTGCACCATTGTTCATCAAGTAGTCCTCATTAATTAGCCCCATCAATTCACTCTTACGGTTACCTCGCGCCTGCCAACGATCGATCACCTTAAATTTCTCAAATGCGGTAAACCGTTAGGGCGAGTACAGTAAGCTATGTACAATAAGGTCACCTCCTCTTATTTTTAGCATATTCACGTTAGTTTTGTCCTATGTAGAAGAGTGAGAAAAGAAGAGAGAGAAGAAAGCTGGCTCTTATTTAGTTGTAAGTATTGCACGAGAGTATAGATAGATTAGTTATGTATAAGAGAGAAGAGATAGTTAATGCACATCATCTAGAACTAACTTTTAGAGATAAATATTGTACAAGCTAACTTTAGTGCTTACTTTAGATGATATGGATAAGGGATAGAGTAAGCAGCTGGCTTTATTATTGTACTTACCATAACAAAATCTACTATTTACTCCATCTCTCATCTATGTCATCTAAAATAAGCAATAAAGTCAGCTTGTACATTAACCATCTTTAAAGGTTGTCTCTAGAAAAACACTAATACATTTAATTTGGGCATTCAATACTAACTTTATTTTTTGTGGCTATTGGCAAAATACTAATTTCAACACTAAAAACCGTTTGCGCAGGCTCTAACACCGGCTTTTAGCCGGCGATAGCACCCATGGTTCTGTGCGATGCTTACTAAATAAGAGCCGGCTCTCTTCTTTCTCATCTTTTCTCACTCTTTTACATTGGACAAAGCTGATATGTATATACTAAGAGTAAGCTGAGTTAGACTTTATTGTATATGCGCTTATAGATATCACAGTGTTAATTTTCTTCAAAAATAGCATGTCATATACGTTTCAAACCAAGCATCGTCGTACATCTACTGTTTTGCACTGATTCTGACTGGTTACTGGTTATAACTGAAGTTCAGAGATCAGAGAATAGTAGCATGAAAAAACTCATGCCGCTGAACTCGGATACAATCGACGCTCCAGAGCGTTAGAGCAGGGCTGAAAAATCCGATCCGGATCAATCAAGATCCTCGCATATTCCGTATTCGGTTGTCCCAACTACCAGCCAATTCTGGAATAGAAATAAATCTCACATCTTGTTCTTAAATAGTACGCCAGAATCAGTGGCGGATCTAGGATTTTAAATTAAGGTATGCCGAACTAATACTATAATATACAATCTGGTAAAATCCAATGAACAATTCAGTAAACAACTTCAAATGTTATCGAGAAATTCGGTATACAAGTATAAAATAACTAGAAACATGATAATACAAGTATAAATTACAATATAAACAATTCGAACATTTTAAATATGAAATATGTATAAAATAAGCTTACGCACCTATAATAGTTCAAAGAATACAACATTACCTCTTATCCTTCTTGTCTGGCCTCCGCCTTCTAATAGCCATGAAACTCTTGATTATATCATTTTCATCAACTTGAAAGAAAATATCTCGCTCAATAAACGTTTCCGGAAAAGAGATGCAATGTTTCGAAAAGAGATGAAGCAGCAGCACCCTTCTTTGCTACATGTTTCCGGAAAAGAGATGCAATGTCTCCGTTCCTCTTCATAATTCAACAACTCTACAAACAAAAAAAAAACAATGCATCAACAAGCAACTCTCTTAGTCTCTAGCAAAGTAGCAATTATATTTGTTTCTACTCTATAAATCAATTAGCAGTCTTGCACTCAAATCACATGTAGGATCGATATACACTAATATAGCAATTAGAAAGGGGTGAATGATTGCGTGGAAGCTAAAACAAAGTTTTATTGATTCTCAAATCACCCCTAAACAAATTATAAAAAAAACTGTCTCGGTTTCAGCAAAAACAGACTGACACATGTTAACTAAAACAGTAATTTCTGAAAATCCAACCGTTGGATTGATGTGAAATTTTAACTGTAGAAATTAGATTCAATTTTGAAACTAACCTAACAAGAATCAGCTCAATCGGATCTATGGATCTAAAGTTATGACCTTCACAAGCTGACTATATATGATAATGACAGTATTATAGACTGTATTAAGCCGAATCTACACCCGGCATACCCTGTAGATCCGCCCCTGGCCAGAATGCTGTTACTTCTGCGGAGATCTGACGAGATCGCACTGCCCATGATTCGTGTTAAACTAACTATAAAACAGGGTCTACTACTCACCTGCTTTCTTATAATCGTTATGCTGTTTAATTAGTGGACTCAGCTGAAATCTTTCAATATTAGCCACTGAATATTATTATATGTTTTTTCAGTTTTTTTTTTTGCTGACTAGTTTTTGTTAGGAATCCTCCTTGTGTTTTGACTCTATGGAGCTTGGAAGTCCATCACTCCTCATTCTCCTCCTCTTCAAACAGTATTACATGCATGCGGCCTCTTGTGTTTTTTGCTGGCCTTTGGCACTCTTTTGGTGAAGCAACCCCCCACACTAGTGCAAGAATTACATAATGTCCATGATAAATTATTCTGCAGTGAATTAATTACATCAAGTATATACTGATCCTCCGAATGATCAGGACGAGCTCGTTTTTAATTAGTAATGTTTACCGTGGAAGTGTGGAACAGATGTTGCTGGCTGAGCTAACAGATGCAGTACTTGCTTGCAAACTACCGTTCCATGATGTGTTCTTTGGAGCGAGCAACTAGTGCAAGAACTGTAGTGATGCCTTCACATTTGAACTTCTCGGTGTGATCTCCAGTCACCATTAAGGCATTAAGTAGTTCACTGCTCTCAGTCTAAACTGTACTATGCTCTTTATTTGGAAGAGAATAAAGGAACCGACAAGAGATTCCGGGCCAAACAATTCTTTAATTCCACGCGGAAGTGCAAGCATGCAGCTCTGAATCCCCCGAAGTCTTGATGCTGCAGGATGCCCTGAACTTTTTTTTTTTTACTTTTATTCTCTCCCCGTTCAATTGCAAGGCTTATACTTCAGTTCTTCTCTGCGCACATAACATTGGACTAGCTAGCTCTTGCCAATTTTGCTGGTCACAAGTTGCAGGCGACGTACGGCGACGTTCTCGCGTATACCACACCGGTTCCCTTCTTTTGTTGTTCTCTACTCTAATGTGCCTCGGTTGCCGTCGCACTCCACGTCGGCGTCGCGGCCCAATTATTCTGAAGGAGACCAGTAAACCAACGTCCATCATGCCAATTTCTCTCCATTATTATCTGCAGATGAGCTCGATATGTTGCCTAGTTAATCTACTCTCACTGGGATTATGATTCGGTCACAATTCCTGTAGGTTTCTGCTTGGGTTTGAGCAAAATTAGCAGTGGCACGACGCATGCATGCAATATTCATACGGATAAACACATGATTTAGTCTCATCCTTGTTGACCAGTTCCATAAGAGTTCATGTCATGACATAATGCGTTTTTCATGTTTTTTTAATGACAAGGATATCCTCTTGTTTTTATATTTTTCAGATTACATCCATGCGATACAGCGGTAGCATAAGCGTACAATACCACAATGGACTACCACGAAAGAATTAATAAAAGAGAAAACTTGAAATGTAGTGGTATGGGCTTTGTGCTTTTGCTCTAAACTTTGAATTGGTGTGCGTTTGTGCACTTCATTTGAGAGTGAAATGAAATTGGCTGGGCCCAAACAATTCGGACTGTTGGTTCCAGCCAGGCCCATGAATTGTTAGTTTTTTGTTTAAGTTATTGCTATTTTGGCACAGTACAGTAGGTCCCCTTATTTGATGTCTGATGATTAGGTAAAGTTAATTTAATCATTAGCTTAGATACTATATATTAGTGTACAAGGTAGGTATTAGGTAAAAAGCTACTCTAATTATTTCTAGTAATAATTAAGCATGTAGATTTTCACCGTTGGATTTGTGATTATTGTAAAGTATATATATAGTGATTTTGACAACGAGATCAACAATTAATTGGCATCATAGCAATGTACTTAAAGTTTAACATAAATAGATTGATTCTGCGTGTTCGATATGTATTTCAGGAACATCATTCGTTGCACCAAATTGTGTATTCAAGTTGGTCAATAAGGAGCCTTTTACTATGTTCGTTTGAAACAAGAGGTCATCTGAGTCATTGCAGTAATTGAAGCCCTCCTATATTTCATCCTAATAAAATGGAAATTTGCACTTTATTTCTCTCGTTTAATTAAGATACGAATAATAGTATTTAAAAAAAATAAACGATGGATTATAAGACTGTCGATTAAATAAATTAGCAGACTTAGTTCTTTGTATAGATAGATACAATCGTATACATGATTGTAGAGATACATTAGCAGAAGCATCAGTGTACGTAGTACAGCAGCCGCATATGCATCATGCTTTTCGACTATATTTGAAGGTAGGGCATTTTTCATTGATGTACCATTTTTTTATCAGAAACGGTGCATGGTATCTTTAATTATAATTCATTATATCCTTTTTGAGATTTAAAATATATCTCTTTCTCATCATGCCGGCCGGTAGCATGTGAGAATCCCCGATAGGAGATCGACAGCTAACGTAGTTGCAGTAAAAGTCAGCATTTAACCCTTAGCAGCGTCACCTTTAGAACAAATTAAGATGACTACTCCTCTCCATCTGTATATTTGTGTATATGATCTTTCCTGCCCTGTGTCAATATCTTTGGTTGGAGTTGACGATCTGTCCAACTTTTGAGGAATCTTCGATAATACTTTGCACAAACATCACTTACTCTTGGGTCAGTCATTATCTAGATCTGCCAGTCCCTCAGATCGAACACTAAGTGAATTACTACCATGCTAACACACACCCAAGTCAGGAACATAGGACCACAAAAGCAGAACAGCCCCACTAAAGAATAATCCAAATAGACATTATATAGTATTATACCGTTTAACGAAGTTTTGTATTCCATACAGCTACATGAGTACCTAGCTCTATGGACATTCTTACCAAACATGCACTTTTTCCTTCTCTTTTCCCTTTCTTTTTTTCCAATTTCGCTGCCCTTCCAAGTGACCAATGGCAGCCACACAGAAACACTTGCTGCCGGTAAATACCTAGCTGGCTCTGCGTGTAGTCTGTTCCATGACAGAGCTAGCTAAAGTATATAGGACCACAGTATGTGCAAATCTGAGCAAGCTGTACAAATACATGGTAAGTTCCAGAAACGTACATCAGAAATCAGAGCCCACATGCGCATACTGCTCTCTACCAGTATGCCTACGCCCTCCTGTCTCCCAAACTTTTGTGCGACATCCCTCACCGACATGTGCGCCCTGAAGGCCATGGAGCTCACAGAGTTACTGCGTGGTGGGGCCGGAGAAAGATCTGTGAATATCTGTGCGGACGCGGTCACGCAGCCTTTGCAATTTTCCGCGCACTTTTTTTTTTTTACAGTTGTATATACATGTGTACATGTACTGTATTGGAAGAGTAGCAGTAGTTGGTGGCGTAGAGGTAGCCTGCCATGATGGCGTACACCGAGCAGGTGGGTGCAGGGTGGTGGGGCCCGAGGAGGATTGGCGCGGCCGCGACGTCCCCTTCCCATTGGCCGCTTGGGCCCTACTGCGACCAACCGGGTAGCACCACGTCGGACGGAGGAAAGGCTTGATCGAGGCCGTGCCATGTAGGCTCTCACCCCCGCAGGCTAGTAATCATTTGTGGCGGCCCGACCGTGGGTAATTAGCAACTGATAATTACTCGGTTACCATGATACCATCATTGAGCTTAACCACCTCCACAGAGCACCAAAAGTTGTAATTAGATCTTTTTTTACCATGATACTATCACGGCAAAAGATCGATCGGCAGCTGGCTAACGTCCCAACTATTAGGGCATGTACAACAGTCTAAACAGTTATTGTCTGTAAGTGTATGTCATGTCGCATAAAGAAAACAAAACAGACAACTTCTACAATAGCTTGTCTGTCAGACAGTCTATAAACTAATTAATTTATGCATGGGCCCATAAATTACCGTGATCAAGCATGACTATATAGACGGCTTCTTTCCTACAACGGGCGACGGAACCGTCGTTTTGCATCGGAGCACGGGCCACTGCCGTCCTCTCGCGAAGAGATCTATGCCACATAGGATGATAAAGATTACGTGGCAACTTGCAGACGGCTCATTAATTACTGTTGTACATGCCCTTAAGCTTGCAACCAGCTTTCTTCACGAATACTAGTTTTAATTTCTCACTTAATTGTATCAAAACACAAGACTGTACTTGCTATACAACTATAAATGCTTATAATGGAAATATAGCTGTATTCCTTGTGCAACTGCAACATCTTTCACACATGTGTAATTAATTTGCGCCCTTATAATTAAGATCCATCAAAATCAACGCTGTAGTTTTATCTTTTTGTTCTAATTAATATGAAAACTTGTCTTTCATAGCGAACGCGGTGGATATAGATAGATGGATAGTAAATAGATATACTACGTGTAAATCCCGGTACCATGTATCTGTTACATGAACTTATTTTGTTACTAAGACGTACGTACTCTAGGTTCGTGTATCTCGTATACATGTAGGTGCAAAAAAGATTAGCCACGAGCTAGTTGCAGGGCTAGTGGTTAAATTTCGGTGCGGCGGCGGTATGTGGAGTTGCGTGGCTATCCTTGGGCGGTGCCACATTCTGGGCAGTGGCCTCTCTTTTCTTACTGACGAAACTTACAGCGTCGCGTCGATGGGAGAAAGAAAGGGAGAAAAAGTTACAGCTCTCGCTCCATGGCCTTTCCATAATTCTGCATGCAAGTGGATAATAAGATGTTGCGTTTGCCGGGCCCCATCCCCCAAGCCCCCAAGTTCGTTTCCAGGACAGGAAAGATTAAAGAATGTGCATGTTCCATGATCCATCCATCGATGGTGCCATGGATCATGTCGACACATCAAGCAATGTGCCAACTGATTTGATGAGGCCAGCTTGATATTCGGTCCGTCCATGATGCTATTTGATAAGATGTGTCCACAATTAATATAATAGTGCTGTTTGTAATTAATCAAGACAAACTTGTTATACCTAAGGATTATTTAATTTTTTTTTGGTCTTATGCCAAAACCTTCACACGTACTTATACACTTGCGCCATGCATGCATGTATCTCCATCGTCGTAGTCCACCTGTGGTGGTGATCAGCAAGTTAGCCACTGTATACATACATACCAGGTACACATACAGATACAGGCTACTGTAGCCAGCTAGTATGAACTGGGAGTTAGCCGCTTTTGGCCGGTGCCGCCTCACGCTTGCTTCGATGCACTTTTTGCGCCTGCAGGCTGCAGCTGCTGGTCGGCCGTTTCCAAAGTCGATGATCAGCACCGCATGCGGATAGAGCCGCAAATGCTACATATAGTAGTGTACACATGTCCAATAAACCCAGCTACAAAGTTCCAAATCACAAGTCACAAAGATCACACAAGTAGCACATCATTTAGCTAGTGTCCATGCATATGGTTGTATACTTGACATATACGCCCTCTCGTGCGTGTGTATATACTGAGGTCGGAACATTGATGCAAGCGCTCGTGCAAGATGACCGCTGCATGCGTGGGCGTGGAGACCGATCCTTTTGCTTCACTTCTCTCCCAAAAATCCACACACGCACACACACGATGAGCAAACGGCGGCCAATACCTAGCTAGCGTCCACCAAAATATATGCATCCATCCAAGAACACATATAGGCTTCAACCTAAGAGATCGGCCGGTCACCATCAGAGCGAGGAGTCCTCCGGGATTTAATTATCTGCCCGACCGGTCGATGAGGCGATGATCCCTTGTTCGTTAATGCATACTTGATGTTGAAAGTTCTTCGCAACGGCGCCTACTCCGGGCATCGCCATTGCGCCATCGATCGAGCACGCCTACGTGTCGACCTAGCTACCGAAACATGCTGCGTAATTAATTAATTTGCACCTAGCTTGGTACGTAATTGTAGGATTATATGTGGAATATGGGCAGTCAAAATTTTACCGAATGTGAGAGTTCTGATCAAATCCTAGATTTGGAATAGCCAACAGTGCTACTTAATTCGCACGGTGAATTTGGAGAGTGCTAGGCAAACACTAAACTAAATATTCACAATTTAATATCTTTTTAATTACGTATATATCACTAGATGTATGCCAGCTTGCTGCATATCCAAGCTTTGGGATTTTGGAGCTAGAGCTAGGCAGCTAGCTAGCAGTAGTAGTGCACGTGACATATAGGCGTACGTACCGTAGATGATCATCTCAAGAGAAGAAATGTGCATGTGCAGAATTATTGGACCTTTACAACCATCCATGCGTCCTTCGATCCTTTGATATTTGCGTGCGAACAAAGCGCGTGCATTGCCACGTTGAGGACCACACAACCAACTGAACTAAGCATGCATCGATCCATGCATGCATGCCCACAAAGATATGCATCAAGTAGAGTTTACCACATCGAACTGGCCACATAAGTAGTACTAGATTTTGGATGTTAGCTAGCTAACTCTCAGGACCATTGCCCACGATGTATTTCGATCGATCTTTTTTTCCCCATTATTACACAAGTTTATTAATTCCCTCAAAAAAGGCAGTGCATGCATGATCATTCAAAAATTTCCGTAGAAAAAAGTGATTTTATGCCATCGAATAACTCCCTTCTTCATAATTTACCGTCAAATAACTCCTTTACAATATGCTATTGCGTTCCAATTTTTCCTTCATGATATGCCAGCACCGTTAACTAGCCCGTCAATCGTGTTGCTGTTAGAAGTGTGCAAAGATTATTTTACCCTCATGAACAGTAACAACCAAGTCACACATGCCATTCTCCCAACATTCTCTATCTCTGCATATGGCACCTGACAGGCGGCTCAAGGTCCCCCGCCGCTGCCGACCGGCACTTTGCCGCCGACGTCCACCCCGATCCCCCACCATGTCCATCCAGCCGCTCGATCGTCCCCTCACCAACGTTGCCCCTCGGCCGGTGAGGAAGAAGATGCCAGCGACATCGACAGGTTGAAGAAACTGTGGAGGCGATGTGGAAGAGGACAGCGACGCTGACAAGCGGAGGAGGTTAGGTCCGGTGACAAAGTTTAAGTCAGCGATGTTGTTGGTTTTAGCCATGGATTATGATCTCATGCATACGAATACAAGAAAAAACATAATTTCACACAGAGAGAATTTTTTTTCAACGTCGCCACAACTTGACGTCTTTTCTTTCTTTTCTTTTGTTCTATTATTTTCTATTTTGTGTTATTTTCAAACTCATAGGATACATGTCCTTTTATAAAGGCAGATCACCCAATCAACTTGATAACCAAGATAATTAGACAACAACTAATTTGGAAAGCCTAACTAAGGAAACAAACTAATTGATTTGATCTGATTGCCAATTGTATCATGGTCTTTACTTGTCTTGCACGACACGACAAGTCAACAATTTTAACAAGTCTTGATTAGTTTCCAACAATCTCTCCCCTATGCAAGACTTGTCGACTCTAATTCATTGAGGTAATCAGTCTCAACTACGACTTGCTAAACTTATACTTGATGTAGGATAGCGAACGCATCTTCTCAACATCCCGGACTCATCTTCGAAAGGCTTGACGACTCAGGACAACGAACATATCTTCTCAACGTCTCGGACTCATCTTCGATGGACTTGACTCAGGATGGCAAACACATCTCCTCAATTTCATGGACACATCTACCATAAACTTGACTTTCGACGGCAAATACATCTTCTCAATGCCCTGGACTCAACTCTCTTACTTGACATAGCATCAAAGTAGCGCCAGTTTATCACCACTTTGAGCTTTGGCAAGGAGCACTTTTTTCTTCTCCTTCAACTTGTCGAACTTTGAAGCGAAATGCCCATAATCATTACAATTATAGCATCTCACTTTTGCCTTATTGAATTTTCTGTGCCTATGATCTCAGCCTCCACCGCCGTAAGAGCCGCCAGAGGAGTCCTCACCTTCTTGCTTCGACGATCGACTCTTCCACTCAGCACAAGTTAATAGTAGGTGCTCATCTTTACTGTCGCCAGATGCCCTAATCTGTTCCTTGTGTGCCTTCAAGCGACCGATCAACTCCTCAATCGTCATCAACTTGAGATTGTCGAATTGCTTAATGGTGGAGACGATTTACAAGAACCTTCCAGGTACTGCACAAAAGAATTTTCTTATTATATAGCTCTCTCCATCTTATCGCTAAGCCCTTTGAATTTGTTGACAATTGTCGTCAACCAGATGGTGAAATCGTCGATCGACTCTATCATGCGCAGCCCCTCGAACTCAGTTTAGAGGGTCTATGCCTTTGCCTCCTTCACACGACCTGCGGCAAGATATATCATCTTCAATGCCTCCCACGCAGCTTTGGTCATCTTCTTTTCGATAAGTAGGAAGAGCATTTCCTTTGGGATGCTTCCATAGATGGCCACCAGTGCTATCCGATCCTTGTGCACATCAATTTTGTTGTCCTCGATCACGTCTCACAGCCCTTGAGCTCTCATATACACCTTTATCTTGATTGCCCATACTGTATAATTGTTCTTCGTAAGCATCAGATAATATAGCGAGACAGTGGAACTCTTTTTCGCCATCGCACGCACCGCCGCCTTGTCACCGGTGACACTACTTCCTAGAGAGCGCCGCGTGATCTTGGGTATACACGAATCAAGAACTCAGGAGCTGATAACAATTTTTGGTTTTAGCCTTAGATCATAAACTCGTGCACATGAACACAAGGAAAAACACAATATCACATAGAGAAATTTGTTTCGACATCGTCACAACTTGACGTCTTTTCTTCTTTTCTCTTGTTCTATTGTTTTATGGTTTGCATTCTATTTTGTGTTATTCTCAAACTTATAGGATACATGTCTTTTTATAATGGGCAGATCACCTAATCAACTTACTAACCAAAACAATAACTAAATTTGGAAAGCATAACTAAGAAAATAAACTATCTGATTTGATCCGATTACCGATTGTATCGTGATTTTTACTTACTTTACAGATACGGTGAGTCAACAATTTTAATAAGTCTTGATTAGTTTCCGACAATGTACCACCAGAGTTGAGAAAGGCATCGCCGTATCCAACAATGGCGCCGTCGTATACATCCATCCCCTCCCACGGAGCTGCCCGACCTAGTCGTCCCTGGCCATGCCGCGATCAGATCTGGACGTCCGTTGCCATGCAACTGTCTGATCTGGCCTCCCTCCCTATCTCCGACAACGATGGTTGCGCTGCCTCCTCCTCCGACCGGCTCCGATCTATGCCCCCTCACCTATGCGCGCTAGCCAACTACCGGTTCACCGACCGCTGCTTGCCAGTGAAGGAGTAGTACCAGGTATGGGAAAAAGAGATGGAAGGGGCATTTTGGCCATTCCAGAAAAAACTGACAAAGTTAAAAGATAGATTTGGATGATGACATATTGTAAAGAAAAATTGTTAGCATATTGTGAAAAATGAGTTATTCAATGGCATATTATGAAGGAGTGAATTATTCGATGCTATATAATCAATTTATCATTTCGATAGGATAATCCGCGAGTACGGCCCGAAAAACGAAGATGTACGTGCTAGAGAATCAATCACAAATTGCTCCATATACGTAAATGCTTAATGGAGTACGTAGTTGATCATCTGAGTAGTTTGTTTGGCTAAATTACCTACATGGGAGTAGTCCTACTAGTTTATGCTGTACTACTGCTGAGATTGGTAGGGTTGGAATCTTCCAGACCCTTTTCACTTCCGGAAAGGGCTTGGACATGGGGCCTCGTGCGCATGTGGAGCCCAGGGTTCAGCCGGCCGGCACCAGTAGGCAGAGTCCAGTGTTGAGGAAGGTTAAGAGAAAGAAAGAGGGAAAGCAAGCTAATGATCAGGTCGAACCCACGCCGGACCACCGGCCGCCACGGCCTGACTGTTCCAGCCGGCATCAGCATCCGATGCAATCTCTTTGCCTCTTATATGTCCTTACTTCTTTAATAACATATGCAGGAGTAGTATGTGTACATAGTACCAGCTAGCTACGACTTGCTTCTTCGGTCCTGCAATTCTTTTATTTTGTACTGTGAGCTTTTACCAGGTGGTTTGGTGGTTGTTTTTTCAGTAATGATGCAGATCAGCAGTGCATATGTGGCCAGATGTCGACTTCGTCACACAATAATGATTCAGGCCACCGATAGAATTTTTAGCTCCGATACTAATGAAACTACACCATATTATGCATTTTTCTCGTGCGCTACTAGACACTAATTACTGATTCACACTGTACATCTAATTATAATGAAGAGGGCTGTGGACAAGGGATAAGATATTTGTCCTCTTCGACACTGGATTTCCATTTGGAGAAGAGTCGCCATTAAAATATACTACCTAGGTCGGTTCGGAAGTGGGTCCGGCCGGCTGGATCGAGAGAGCGACCATCGACATGGAAAACTGTGACGAAGATGTAATTAAACCAATAGATCGACAAAGAATGGAGATTGATCGCGTGCATCACACAGAAACATGGTACCCACTCGGAAAACATCTCTTCTCATATATATGTAGTTTTTGTTAATTTTTTTTGAAAGGCAGCAAACTGCATTTATATTAGATAAGGGATAGAACAAAAGTGCAATGGTGCAACGGGCTGCACCATCGGGAAGAGATTAGGGGGGAATGGAAGAAAGAGAAACAAAAGAGAGAGAATAAAAGGAACGAAGAAGAATAAGAGAAAGAAGAAATGAGGTAATCAACTACGCCGCTGGACAAGTTTTTGTAGGTCCTTTGCTCCCGCGAAGATCCAATTTGCCGTCTCGTCCTTAATGGACTAGAGAATCGCGTCGCTTGTTTTGCATTCGTTTCTAAAGACTCTATTATTTCGCTCCCTCCACCATTGTCAACAAGTTAAAATAATAATGGTTTTAACACCTTTGCGAAACCTTTGTTGGCTGTTCTGTTAATTTCTGTGAATATGAGCGTGCGCCTGATCTGGAACAAATCGAACTCTATTCCGAGGCTAGCTGCTGCTGCTACTATTTGGTGCATGTGGCATTTCGCAGAGCCAGCCGAGAGTAGTAGTGTTCCTGACTCCAGCTCCCACCCAGTGGTCCTCTAGAATAGCACCATATATATATATATACGGGCGCTGCCCCCGTTAAATTTCACTCCACTCCACCCCTCCCCTCTCTCCATCCTCTCCGGCCACTCGAGAGAGACAGCTATACACATATAGCTAGATAGAGACGTGCAGGCCGGGAGCTAGAGAGCTCGTACGTAGAGAGCTCGGAGAGACGAGGCGGAGGAGGAGAGGAGGCCGATAGCAGTCTCGCGCGCGCGCGGGCGGTCGCTGTTGGTGGCGGGTGGAGGTGGTGGCGGTTACAGTGGAGAAAGGCGGGCGGGCGGGGCGGCCAATTGGAAAAGGGCACAAGGAGATCCAGGGATCCCTCGATTTCAGCCAGACTTTGCCCGCAATCCATCCGCCCTTTCCGCGCATACCCCCTCCACCGGTCGGTGTCACCCATACTCGATCCGTGTCCCTCTCCCCTTCCTCCCCGGCGAAAGCGATCGAGAGGATCAGAGGCGAGGAGACGAGAGGCACCCGAAGATAAAGAGATCGAGGGCGTGTCTATATAGCTTGTGTGCATCTACTGATCAAGCTAGCTAAGCTGCCTACAAGGCTACAAGTCCGTGGTAAGCTTGTGTGCGAGATAATATATGCTCTTCTTATCTGTCTTCTCTTGCGTGCCCTCCGTACGTGCTGCCTCGTTATAAATGATGGCGTTTCTGGCACTGCTTGTATGAAGGAGTGCCTGCTATCTCTAGCTTGAGATCGAGGGTACGTTCAAGGGTTGCCAACTTATTAAGGTGGTCGTCCAGGCGAAGGAGAAGAAGAGGGAGATAAGGAGAAGGCCGGAGAAACACGGGTGACTGTGCTCTGACAGTTTGATCTTGTTTGTCATTGGCTCGGTGGACTCGCTAACCAAACAAGATTTGATCCGCAGGCGTGCGTTGCGGCTTCTGTTCTTCCTGTAGTGCAATGTAAGCACCCCCCCCCCCCCCTCTCTCTCTCTCTCTCTCTATCTCCATGTTTTCAACGGGAGATTTCCAACACACCAGAGCGACAACTCTTCTGTTTTGTGTCTGACTAGCAATTGCTGCTTCTGTTCATTTGTGGCTGTTGTACTGTTGCTGTGCTATCATACCAAGTCTTCATTTGGATAGACCAGGATCCAGGATTCCAGGTTGATCTTAATTAGTTCTGGATTCGTCTGGGATGCACCCATTTCGAAACTATCCAAACAAATTCTAGATAATTTTGGTTGTTTGTCATTGTTGTCTGGATGAACTATATACATGCATGGATAGATAATTGAGATCAATATAGACTAAAGCAAATATTAATCGATAGACCAGGAGTTTAACCATAATGAAGTTGACACCTAATATTTTGTTTTTGATTTTCGCACCACGTTTTGTTTTATGATTGCTGCTGGCGTTACTTGTTATTTTATGTCATACCCAGCATTTTATCAAAAATTGTCCTCGCCCACATGCAGAAGAAGGCTTAAGTACACATTTGGATAGATTTTGTTTTGCCTATTTAGTTACTAAACACATAATTTTGATCATGTACTATATACATCGATGAGCCAGAAATTAAGGTCCGTATGTGCGCTAAGCTTTAGCTTCCTTGACACAAAAGGAACCTAACAAAACATTCAATTAATCAGGTAATCGTATATATGATGAAAGTATGACACTTTTTATCTATTGTCATGATTGTTTGCTTTCCCTGAAAATATCGTCAACCCCATTGAAAACGAAACAAAAGCTCCCGATCCGGTTGTAAACGAAATATACAGCTATTATGCCACCATCTACCAAACTTGGCTATAAAGTAACAATTTTACAACAAAAGAAATGGAGATAAAAGGAAGAAACTTTATTATTTACTACGTAGTTAGGAACTAAAACTAAAACATCAGTTGAATCGCTCCCGACGATAATAATGTTGCGTTAAGTTTTTGTTTCTCTTTGGTTGACATACATTCGAGGCTATTTATATCATACGATCGATGTAACCTAATTGAGCTAGCTAGCTTCTTTGATTGTGAGTTTAACGACATTAGATGCTTTATATATTCGATCTTTGTACTAAAAATTTTGACCTTGACCTGCAGTCACCCTATCGGTGGAATAAGATGAACACTTTCTCCCATGTTCCCCCCGGTTTCCGTTTTCACCCTACCGACGAGGAACTCGTCGATTACTACCTGAGGAAGAAGGTGGCAGAAAAGAAGATCGACCTTGACGTTATAAAAGACGTCGATTTGTACAAAATTGAGCCTTGGGATCTCCAAGGTGAGCATATATAGCCATACATATATTTCTCTCGATCAGTTCATGCAATGGAGATTATGAAGTTGCTGTTACCTGCTGAGCATATGGTTATACGTACGCTAACCTGAATTGAACTCATCGACCCATTTTGGAGCTAACTGCAGAGAAGTGCAAGATCGGTATGGAGGAGCAGAACGAGTGGTACTTCTTCAGTCACAAGGACAAGAAGTACCCGACGGGCACTCGCACCAACAGGGCGACGGGCGCCGGGTTCTGGAAGGCCACGGGGAGGGACAAGCCCATCTACACCAAGAACTGCCTCGTCGGGATGAGGAAGACGCTCGTCTTCTACAAGGGCCGCGCGCCCAACGGCCAGAAGTCCGACTGGATCATGCACGAGTATCGCCTCGAGACCAACGAGAACGGAGCTACTCCGGTACGTACATGTAATTCAGCCTAGTTGAAGAGAATATCCTTTCATGTGATCGAGCCTAACAACGCTGCTCGTTAATGCGTATATGGATTACTAACTGATCAGGAGGAAGGATGGGTGGTGTGCCGGGTGTTCAAGAAGCGGGTGGCGACGGTGCGAAGGATGGCCGACAGCTCGCCGTGCTGGTTCGGCGACCATGTCGTCGGTGCGTTCATGCCGGACCTCGACTCGCCGAGGCAACTAGTGCACCACCACCAAAACGGGGCGGCGTACCACAGCCAGCAGCAGCTCTACAGCCACTGCAAGCCGGAGCTGGAGTACCATCACCTCCTTCCACAGGAGGCCTTCCTGCAGCAGCTTCCTCAACTGGAGAGCCCCAAGCTTCCGGCCTACATTGGCCATGGCACTGGCAGTAGCAGTAACCTCAGATCATCGACCACCCTTATAGTACACGACGAAGCCTCCGGGTCCACCACACAGCAACCGCCGATGGACCAGGCGGTTTACATGGCCGCCGGCGATGCGTCGGTCACGGACTGGAGGCTTCTCGACAAGTTCGTCGCGTCTCAGCTGCTCAGCCATGGTGATGACACTCCCAAGGAGTCCAGTTATTCCAATCCGGAGCAGGTACTATTTCACGCTGAGAACAAGCATGGAGACGCCTTGGACTACGCTTCGACGTCTGCCTCCGGCGGCGGCGGCGATGCTGATCTGTGGAAATAGCTTGCTTACACAGACATACATAAAAACCATTGGACGTCGTATACAATTTATACCATCCATACCTGATCTAGTGTACAAATATAGCCGGCCATATATGTCATGATATATCAAGATATGTATGCATATACATACATACATAACAAATATGTAACCGAAGTGGTTATATGTATTATTTGACATCAGGCCTCTGGATCCGATGTTAATAAGGTAGTTAAGGCTGAAGCCAAGGGGCTTCAGTAACTGACTTGACAAATTGTTAAAAAATATAGTCAAGCTGTGGATGGACGTCTATTTGTGCAGTCCACCATTCAAAATGGCAGCGACGGTCCGCTGCTGATGCATCAACAATGTTTATGAACTTTCATATATGTACCTCAATTCATTGAAATGGAATGGAAATTTTATTTACTGACAGAATACTCCTGTGGTTAACTAGTGCTAGCTGTAGGAAATGCACTATGAGAACTAAGGCGAAAGGTGATTAAAATAAGCTCTATTACATATATATAGTATGATATATAAGGCAACAAATATTCAGTATCCATACCTTATCTACAACGTACATTCCCTAGTTTACCTGATCCCGTAGCAATGTTACGACACTAGCAAAAAGAGAAGGAAACGGCTGGATTTTCCGAAGTCTGCATTGCCTTTCACCCAATCTCCAATGTATATACAGCATTCAGTGCTCAATTTTCGTAGTATGCTGGATTATTCCTCTTTCATTTTGCATCACACATACCAGTACCATCATCACAGAAACCATCACGGTCTAGAAGTTTTGGTGGTGGGGCACTTAAAAGAGGGGAGGAAGGGCTCCCATATGCACTTCGGCGACTGTTGCCACATCCAAGGCTTTTCCGGGTGCTGATCCCTGTTACAGGGTTGGTTCCGCTTGCATATTTGCATAAAGCCTACAAATGGATTATCAGAATAAATAATTTTTGGTTTGCGTGCTTATAACTGTACGAGAGAACTCATGCAGACATTTAAGATGGAACCTGAAGATCACCAGAAATAACATGGCATCAAAGGGTGATCCTTTGGTATATCATAGTTTAGTGGAGAATACGAAACTACATATTTAAATATTGCATTCAAGATTAGTTTTGACCTTGAATGAAACAACAAGGCAATGTTTCTCAACTTCTCATGCATTTGCCTCTATTGCTTGACATGAGGGAAATGCATTGCCTCATACTGTGGTCAGGCTAAAACATTGTTGTAGCTGATGAAAAAACACATCTGATGCATATTGATTATTGAGCACATGGAGTTTTCCTCCTTGAGAAACAAGACATCAGGCTAGGAGACAAATCGACAATAGTCAAGTTCATCTGATGGTACTCTGGGAGGACATCTGAATAATTTTGGTTTTGGTTTTCCTCTTCTATATATGGTTTGCTTGTGCATTATTCACCATTTATTGGCCAGCTTTTACATACTAGTAGCACACAACTCAAATAGCAAGGATTCAAAAGGCACATTAAATTATACATATCAACACTTCAAAGTAGGGACACATCTTTAGAAACTGATGTACTGCTCAATTGCTTATCAGACAGCATTGTGAAATTTGTAAACATTGTTTTATATGAATCATAAACCTAAGTGAAGTAATTATGTGATAGTAGTGCCATTCAAGTGATTATGTACCTGCTTCTGTGGTAGGTCAATAACAGCATCGCTGAAGTCAGCACCTTCAATGATTGATCCACCGAGATCACTACGCGTAAGCACTGACCGTACAAGCACAGCATTTGTGAGGTTAGCTTCATTGAGAACCTGTCAACAATATTCAAAGTTTCAAAGCTTGCTTAAAGGTAATTCTGCTGGAATTATTTATTTGGACAACTTTTCCTATTGCAAATTAAGAACAGGAGCAAAGGCTCCATTAGTTGTCATCAGTGAATGGTACATTGAACTCTTCACATTAGCAGGTCCAACAATGCACATTTGTAAGTTTATAACATCAGAAGTAACGTAAGAGTCTAACTACTCTGGCGAAGAGTTATGCTTCATCACATTCTTTTTTGACACCCTAATGTCAAAATTCTGCATCTGCACAAGCGAATGCATTGGGTCTCTTCCTTCTTTATTTTCCAAAGGCCTCAAGATCAATATGAATTCACTGTACAACAGAAGATGCGGTATCCACTCGTGTGTGATTACTGTTTACTAGAATCTCAAGTTACTCGTATACATTTGAACATCATAACTACTGGTAGTAAATATTTTTTCACACAAGGAAAACGTGATTCCTATAGAAGTGCAGGTATGTAGTTTTTACAGACATAAGAAGACAGCACATGAAAACAACGGAACTGCTGTCTCCAACCACAGCAGACTCAAGATAAGAAGAGAAAGCTGAGCAACGATATACCCCTCCTACAGATATAGCAAGGAAAATACTCATACTAAAGTAGGGGACATGCGATCACAATGACTTTCTTAGTCAGCAATTACATAGTTAATTAGTTTTAGTTTTTCTTTCTAAAGTTCCCCTTTACTTTCACTCTTCTATCCTATTCTAGAACCCCTAAAATTGATTTTTTTAGAGAATTAGGTATTTCTGTGCTATTAAAAAAGATCTCATACAAGTATAACACAAACAGAGGAAGCCAAAAATATGGGAATTAGCACAGTGAAGCGGAGAGACCATGCCAATAGAGCACCAATTTGGGTTCCTACTCTTATATTCTCTTATCCTAAAGCACTAAGCAGTGTTAACATGAAAATAATTTATTACTACAGAAAAGGAGGAAACATAGACCGAACTTTTAATGTTGATATAGCAATTTAATTCTGTATGCTACATCCATGCATACAACTTACACAATATGACTGTACTTTACATATGTGGCCTCATGCATTTGCACAAAATAGTTGGTACATAAAAACAACATGATCAGGCTAAAAGAATTCATTCAGGTTTTACCATGCGATCCATTAAAGTATCACTCAAATCTGCACCTGCAAAAAATCAAAACAACACTATGGTGAAAATTATAGTAACCACATGAAAAGATTGAAGTATTTCGTGACCATACTCAAATGCAGTCAAAATCAGATGCAGAAACCTTCTTCTGTAATTTTCCACTAGTAATAAGGAAAGCCTTATTAGTACCATATTTGGTTCAACTTGAAACAAAATAAAGACAATTCAGAGTTGGCTTGTTGTTCTGAATTTATAATTTTTTTTCGAAAGAGCAGCAAGAGAATTGCTGCAGATCTTATTAATAGGGAAGGAAAGATTTTTGGTCCCAGTTTTTTATGGAAAAAACCGGGGAAAAAACCTCACAAACACGACCCACATGACAACCCTACCACCACACCACTGGAAAAAAGAACAGAAAAAACGATCCTGCAAACACTATGGAATGAGGAGGTAAGAAAAACTAAGTAGCTAATTTATATCTTTCAATGATACGGCGAAATCACGAGTGAGCACCGCTTCCTTGATCGATGTAGCCACCTGCTCCGGCGTTCTAAGCATCCCCTGGAAAATACGCTGATTTCTCTCTTGCCAAAGATGCCACCAGAAATAAATGATCAGACCATCCAACTGCCGTCTTCTCTCTTTGTCGTACCGAGATCTAAGTTAGTGGGGGATCTTGTAAAAAGTAGTGGACAGTGGGGTATGACAACATCTAGTCTAGTGGTATCCCTGGTAAGGCACATCAGAGGACCACTGACCACTAAACAAAGGTAATTATGTGCATCAAGCATGCTACACACATCAAGTATGCCAACATCTGGGAGGGAGCTTAACATGTCTGCATAATGAAAAGGTGTTGTTTTGCTTACCAGTGAAATTTGCTCTATAAGCAACAGCCTTTTCAAAATAGGCACCATTGAATGTGGAACCACTAAAATTTGACTCCCTCATATCAGCAGCTGTGAAGTTCGCCCGCCTACATCAACAACTGAAGTCTTAGATAAAGGGGAAATAATGAATAATAAAATCTACATTTTGTTTTAATTATCCATCTATCGATTTTTTTGTGGTAATAAGCGTCACGATAATTGCTTAATTGTTCCTCTAAAATTCTGCTTAATTGCTACAGAGTTATAGTAAATTATGTTGAACATTTGGACAGTCTTTTCTCCATATTTAAGCGAACTATACACAGCAAGAGATCAACATCTAGTATATGGGTTAAATGGATAAGCCAATGTTTCAAAAACGCATAATCCATCTACACTCTAGAGATAGTGTGACATCCACCCACAGCTAGCATATTACCCATGCGTTGTGACGGAGTACTAAAAGAGGGTGATGCATAGCAGAAAACAGGATTCTAAATAGTACCAAGAACACCAAATTTATGTTACGCACATATAGCAAAACATACATGAATATACTTTGGTCAAAGCGGACACAGATGACCACATTTAATAGTGGGCGTTGTTTCAGAGGCTAAGCAAGCAGAGCGGTGGGGTGTTGGACCCATATGTTGGTCTAGTACGTATGCAAGGGATGGTGACAAAGGGAAACGGACGACTATCACTAACTCGTATTTATAAGTAGTAGAGGTACCAGCACGATGGCATCAGCTTGAGCTAGGTCACTTCTGAGTACTGAAAAAATTTGGTGACAATATAATCTCTAAAAAATAAGGACATCATTGTATCAAAGACTGAAGCTTTATAGAGTTCACTAATATCTACACTTGTAGAGAACCAAGATTACTTTCAGATCCAAACAGACAGAAACCAAACGAAATTTATGTTTACTAATGAACTTGGATTTGCTTCAACTATTCCCTAAAATCTATCTGTCACAGCAAAAGTTGACATAGAGGCATACGAGAATCCCAACTAGAACGAGCAAAATTAAGAACCCACCTGAAGTTTTCGTTAACGTGCACAGCCTTCCTGCAGAACCGCACAGAAAAGGAGCCCATCAGCAACCCAATGCGAACAACATGAACAAGAATAAGAGACCGAAAGATGCAGACGGCGCGCGTACTTGAGGTCGGCAAAGCCGAACTGCGCGGCGGAACCGATGCCGAACTCGCCACGCTGCTCCGCCTCGAACTTATTGAGGTCAGCGTAGGCTGGCATCGCCGATACCACGGCCGCCGCTAGGGCTGCTGAGACCGCGACGCGCCACCTCGGCGGCGCCGGCGAGGCGTTCGACGCGTTGCCGCCGCGGGGACGGTCGGCTGTGGCCTGGCAGGAGACGTGCGGGAGGCGGCGAGGCCGAAAGCGCGAGGAAGACGGGAAGGGATTGGGCCGCGCGGTGGCGGCGAGAGGGGAGGTGGAGGCGAGAGCCATGGCGGGTACGGGTTTAAGGTGGGACTGGGGAGTAGTGGTGGTGCCGTGGTGGCCTGGTGGAAGAAGAGAAGAGGGTGAGGTGGGGGAGCGGCCGCCGGACGGGTGGTGGCTCGCGCGCTGACACGTAACCGGCGGCACAGCCATCGGGCCACGGACGCGGGGGAAAGTCCAGCGGTCGCGGAGTTTGGGCCGTGAGTTTACATTTGGAACGTAGTGTGGGCTTCTGTCGGTTTTCAGATAGGCCCACTTCTTTGTTGCATCATAGTCCACGGTCCATGTAGTTGACAAAGCCCAAATGACAAGCCCAGCGAACCTCCGTCAAGGCCTACTCAGATACATCAGATTGGGCCCGTGGGCTAAGCTGAAACAAAATTAAGTTCCACGACGATTTTGGTAATGAAAATTCTTTCACCACATGTTTGCTGCTAACTAAAATTTCATTAGTGGTCGCTGAAATGAGTTGCGCGAACATGATTGACAATTTGATAGAGCCACCTGCAGCAATGCTATGCAAGTTCCGCAAGGAATAGACGTCCAAATCGCGTGCTGATCTTGATCACCGATGAGTCGTTATAACGAGGAATAGATGCTAGCTTGGATCGAGCTAGCTGCTTTGGGCTGCCTCTGGTCTCGCAGCTGTTCTTTCTGCCTTCACACCAGTCACCTCGACCGTCAGCTAGCTGCACGTACGTACACAGAGCTACGTACCTAGGCATCGACCTATTCGTATATATGCACAGCACATATATATATACACATGTATTGTACTCACAATCTGGCTAGGTGCGTGTGCGTACGTAGCGCTGCGCAAAGTTTACTTTGATTACAGAGATACCGGCGGAGTCGACCTGGATTGGAATCTATAATCTGACCCGATCCGATCCAACCATCCCCTTTCATTTCTGAATTCTGCTCAGACTCTGATTCTGACCTGCCGGATCGATCGTAACGAAGCTCGATTATTATTTATTTGTACCTTGTACGGTACGTCTGCATGCCTGAGCTATACATATATAAAATGCCACCTAGGGATGAAGGCATGCATGCATGCAGGATCGATGCAGCTAAGTTGACTTGGGAGAATTCAGCAATTCACGGCTACTGGCAAGCATGGACGCCACACACCTCTTGGATCCTGCTTTCGTAGATCCTAAGCAATTTCATTTACTCCATTAGCTAGCCCTGCAATATTATTGCTTCTGAGCTCTGAGCAGTATGGTGTGTAAGCTTGCAGCCTACGACGTTTCGCTCAGCTGATCCGAAGCTAGCTAGCTTCTGGATGCACACGTACGCATGCTCCCTGCGCGCGCGTCATATTTTATTAGGAGAGAAAGAAGCGTTGCTTCGAGGTTAACACATCATTAATTTAGCACTAGCTCAACCACACATGGCTCATTTATTTAACGCATGCATGCGCCACCCATGCATGCATGGAAACATCGTCGAGGCCTGGCTTCCCCGTACGTGTGGTGCATGCAACGCATCAGCTAGCTGAAGCAGCAACACATGTACATGCAAGCATTAGCTAGAACAGTTGATCCCTGGCTCTAGCTAGCATGGCTTTGTTTCCCTTTTCTTTTGTCCGTTTCGTTTTTCCATGAACAAAATTAAGGAAGAGAGGAGTGGTAGGTACACAGTACTAGTACTACGAAAGTAGCTACGGGGACCAGCTGTTCAAAGGACTGAGGCATGCAGCTCAGCCGTATGGCTAGTCAGCAGGACATGGAATCTAGGCTCCGTGGCATGCATCGGCTAGCTCGTTGTTACGAACTGAGGCAAGCAAGCCGGAGAAAAATCACAAGGTTTTGGCTAGCAAGCCAGCCTGCAGAATCTGTTCTGCCATTGCTGTCATTTGCAAGAGGCCTCGCTTCCTGCGCTAGCTTGATTTGTTCTACCGATCGAGTAGAGATATATACGAAATGAGATCGTTATCCAAGACCTTACCCGGTTAATTAATTGGGATAGTGCATGCTCCCAACAAACAGGCAGGCGATCGACACAAACATGCTGCTATAGCTGTCTAGTGATCCACCTTCTGAAAAGGTTTCTTTGTATTCCCTGTCCACGAACAACAGGTGTAGGCACTAGCTGGGAAGGGAATAAAGCTGCACAGTAAGAGCATATCTCTAGGTGTGCGCGGAGCAAGTGCCCCGCAGGCTTTAGTGTAAATGGAGAAATGAAAGGAATCCGATTAGAGAGAGAGAGAGAGTAAAGATGAAAAGCTTGGATCGATGGGTCGAGCCCAAGATTGGGATGGGTTAGGCTTCCATGTGGGTGCTTCATTGGTTTTGGGCAGCTTCTTGATGTTTGATTGGTTTGCTTGGAAGATGGGCGAGCTACACATGCACGAGTAAAGCAACACCTTGGAAATGTGAAGTGAACAAGGAACGGGCTCCAAAGTGAGCTCTACGATGTGATATAACATAGTACTTCTGGATTTGTGGATCAGCAAAATCTAAGAGCGATCCTGTGTGGTCAACCGCAACATCGATCCACTACTACTTGCCCTTGTAATTTACATGAATTCGTGTCTTGAAAAATACAGCTAGACCATCTACCCTCTCCAAACTACTACTTAACATTTTAGATGGATTGGCTACGCGTGAAACTAGATACAGTTTCAGAGCAGAAGGTCCTTTGAGTTCAAGACTACCCACTAGACTCACTCTATTAAAAATTATTTGTGGTGTGTCGATCAGGGCCTATGATCGTATATATCCCCGGCAACCCTTGCAGTAATGCACCCTTGTGATAGTGTTGTATAGTTGCACTGGCTATATCAATCCTGGCCAGAATGAGCCCAAAACAAGAAGGTGATGTGCTTTACCTTTCTCGTGCTTTTATTAGGGATATATCAGGACCATGTATAGCGTAATGATTCAAGCAAAGGGATGCTCCACCCAATCTAAATTAGATGTCATTTTAGCACTATACACATAGAACATGGAAGAAATTAACACTGCTAGCAAAAAAGTAATTATTAGAGGCATTTGGTGGTCAATTACTTGCATTCGCACGGGAACACAGCCTTTGCGTGTTTGTCCTAATAAAATTGGGATTTAAATTCCATTAGGTAGAAGATCATGTGTTTTCACAGAAAGGACATAATACTCCAGTAACTTTCCTCTGAAAAGAAAAACTAGATAACCAATGCAAATTGTAGTCAATGCAGGTAGTGGCGGTAGGTAAGACTAAGTGACCGATGAAGTTATTCGGACTACTCTATATATCCGTTTCACTATATAAGTAATTTTTTTTAGCAGTGGTTATTTCATAATGGTGAGTTTAAACTTACGTTGCGAAATGGAAGAGTATCTGCAATCGCATCACCGCCGTCCATCCTAAATTCCATCCGCAACACAAAGCGCCAAGCAAAGCTTGCAACAACAGCCAATGCTCGGCTTTGATGAGAGCGGTAAAATGCCCTGTATGTCCGTACATAACCCCGGCAGACCAACTCAGCTGTCGGCAGGAAAAGTAGGATGGGCGGAATTTGAGGAATTAAAAGTAGGTAGAAGTCCACTTTGATTTGAAGTCTATCCAATATCTTCAACTATCAAACCCACCATTTGATTCATAAACTTTGCAATCCGTTTAAAATAATGTCTTGACCTGGTTTCATATAATAGTATTGTCCGTGTTATACAATAAGTGGGTGTTTTTACTATGTAGGATGACACGTTGACAAATTCAGATTAATGACAGGTGGAGCCACATGCATTTCTCCTCTGCCAAGCTCCCAATCAGACTTTCATGGTTGTCGGCCTCTGTAGCCCCTCTCTCTATTTAAATTTGGAAGAGAAGTCCATGTGTCCCACCTGTTATGTATCTAAACTTGCTCCGCGTGTCATCCTACGTGACAAAACCGTCCACTCATCACATCACACAGACAATTCTACTATGCGAAACAGGGTTAGGTGTTATTTGAATTGAATTGTACAGTTTAATGGATCAAATATATGGCTTAGCTTAGAGTATCGTACTGATTTTTTTTCTGTAAAAGTATACTACTATGTGTAGAGAGAGAGAGAGAGTAATCAAGGAAGAAAAGAAGAAGGCGCATGCAGTGCGTTGTGTGCATAGAGGATCTCTGTCCTATCAACTGCTGCTGGTTCTTTTGTTGCCGAGCGAGGCGAGGTGAGTCTGATGGGATAGTGTGAGGTCAAATCATCAAAAGTACTGAAAAAGCCATCCCTTCTTTATAATTGCATGCCCTGCCCCCTCTCCTCTCTCGTCACAACACCTTCTCTCTCCCCCCTGCAACAACTCTCTTCTCTACATTAACCGCCTTATTCAATGCATCTCATGCGAGCTTTTCATCGCGGCAAAGGTATCTATCTATCGCATCTACAAGGCTACAGAAGGCGCCACGAGGCGGAGATGCGAGCAATACGTTGTAGCTGCGAGCCACTACTCATAGCTAGCGCAACTGTTGCAGGCACTACCACACTGTAGCCACCCTCGCAGAAGATCTATGGCCGGCGATTGTAGCCAGGGAAGGCCAAAACCTGCAAAGGCTGCGTCTTCGCATGCAGACGCAAAGCACACGCACGTAGACGTAGACGTATATTTTTGCAGACAGATACATTGCAAAACCTAACGACGACGTGTCTACGCACTTTCCCATCTGATCGATGAGGAGAAACCTAAGATATATCGGGTTGTTAATCGGCGCGTGAAAGCTCCGTGGCCATGCACACGTCCCTTTCCTTTGGCTTAATTTCCTTGTTCTCCTTGGTTCCCTGTCCCTGCGTGGCTCCTGTGCTCCCTGCGTGATCGCTCGCTCCATCGTTTGCTCGTCTTCCCCCACCTCTGCCACTGCTCCTGCGCTGCTTCTGCCCCGGCAGCCTGCCTCTCTCGGGAACAACGACCGCGTACTGCTCGGCTACACGATCCCTAGCGGCATGAGCGCAGGACATCTTCGATCTTACCGTGAGCGTTTCACCACGGGTAACTCATGCTCGATCGTGGCGTAACAGAGCGTGTAGGCCTGCTTGTTGGGGCCACTTGTCTCGAAGTTTATCTGCCGAGTAGGGCTTCCATGCTTTTCCTCCTGGCGTTTTCGATCGGGAGGAAGGGAAGTTGTACGTATGTTTATAAACTGTTAAAACATACGACACTCTCTTCGGCATCATACACGTACGCTACAATGCTTTGATGCATGAGTCCCCCACACACTAGAACTTTTATCGATGATATCTGGATTGGATATACGATGTGGAATGCAATAATTTGTCTCTACAAATACTTCTATAACTAGCAGAGTGGCCTACACTACACATTTGTGCGGCTAGATTTTTTTAACAGTTTGCAGTATCAAATTATATAACTTATATACTTAAGAATATATTAATGTATTTCGTAGACCATTTAGATTTTTAAGATATCATAAACATTAAAAATGACAATAGAAGTTTGATTAAAAATTCAACTTAAGGAATGTAATTAAAGTAAAAGGTTTGATGGAAGAAAATCATTCAAAATAATAAGTTGATGGGAGTTCTCAGAAATGTAGCAATTCTTCATCTTGTATAAATCATATAGCTATATACCCATATTCTTTCTCTATTAGTAACTCTTTTTTAAAATATATGTAAAACATGTACCTCTATTTAATCTCAAATCATACACTGATTATTTTGCATGGTATTAGAGTACATTACTCACGTATACACCGATACATCATGGGAGACTTACTTTGAACGTATCTTTCTCACACGTTGGCTGTCCCGCAGAACCATATATCTTATATCTCTTATTGATCACCCCACAACTTTTCTGCTTCAATTGCCCATGGCAAATCTAATTTTTTATCGATCTATCTCAACCGCTACCCTTTTAATGTAATACTCTATCATATAATTATCTTATATTTCTCTTCAATTATTACTTAATGCTAAACATTACGACATCAACATGCAATACATACATGTGCAAGTATTGTTTATCCCTACTAGGACACCCTTTTTATATAGTTTTAAATTGGAATCGTACACAAATCCAATTGATATTTTTTTAATTTTATTTTTATTTCAAACTTAAGCAATTTAGGATTTTACTTTTGAGTTAATATGGAAATTAACTTGCTGATTTTATTTTGTTTTTTTATTTTACTTTTAGATTGGTATTCATATACAAATCCAACTATTAATTTTCAATTGATTTTTGTTTCAAATTTTATTTTTATTTTGATGTTCGTATGGAAATAAAATTGCTACTTTTATTTTATTTTTACAAGTAATTTTGATTTTTTTTATTATACTTGATATGGACTCTTTATTTTGATGTTCGTATGAAAATCAAATTCTTATTTTTATTTTTCATTCGAATTTTATTTTTTATGTTAGAATTTGTATACAAATTCAACTACTAATTTTATTTTAAATTTAAATTTTATTTTGATGTTCGTATGGATATCATATTACTAATTATATTTTATTTTTATTCTAAATTGTTTTAAATTTTTACTCTGAATTTCAATTTTATTTTGATGTTTGTATGGAAATTAGATTATTAATTATCTTTTATTTTTTGGTTCCAAATTTTTTATTTACTTGGACTCTTTCTTTTAATCGTATGGAAATTAAAATTTTATTTTATTTTATTTTTATTCTCAATTTCAGTTATTTTTGTATTGTACATGACACAAACTCTTTCTTTTAATCTACACCGTTGTAATCTGGACCCACTATGATTAACGGTGTAGATATTTCTTTTTTTCTCTGATTAATGTGGGAATTTCTAGCTTTGAGAGTGAACGTAACAGCTTCTTTTGCCTTTGCTTTAATATTATAATAGATTATTGTGGTTACAAGCCATTAGTGAAAAAATTTGGTTACATGAGTGAAGAGTGTTCAACCCATTAAATCCTTTCTACTGCAGTGTACTATATAAGCTATTTAGGGGCTGTTTGGTACAGCTCCAGCTCCACCAAAATCCGTGCAGTTGGTGGAGCAGGGTATTCCTAGCTCTAGAAATTTATAGAGTTGGAGTTGTGGGTACATTAAGAGTATTTAGATGGGTCATTTTTTTATATTTTAGACTAAAAATATAAACTTAATTCACTTTATTTTAGCCTACAAACTCTAGATCTGAGGTGGAGTTAGGATCTGAAGCTCTGCCAAACAGAGCCTTATAGGCCCCCCTCTTGCTAGGCTAATCTATTTCCTAAAATGCCCATTGACGGTGTCACTACGAATCAAAACTTTTTGTTCAAAAATTTTCAAGGAAAAACTTTCGGTTTGAAAACTTTTTATTCAAAAACGTTCCATTCAACCAAAAACTTTAGGTTAAAAACCTTCATTTTGAAAACTTTCAATTCAACCACAAACTTTCGATTCAAAAACTTTTAGTTCGAAAACTTTCAATTCAAAAATTTTTGGTTTGGGACTTTTAGTTCAAAAAAAATAGTTTGAAAAACTTTTGAAACGGGTAAAAATAATTTCTATTAAAAACTTGGGGGAAATTTGAAAAAAGATTTGAAGATTGAGGGGAAGGGATTGAGAGAGTAAAGGGGGATACTACGAAGCGTAGGGATGAGAGAGCGTTTAAGGATTAAAGGAAGTGAGGGAAAGAAGATGCCGTTATATGTCACAACGGTATGCCCGACCTCACCAATAGATTGATGAAGGTAACCTCAAATTAGCAACGATGGTACGTAATTCCTGTAGCAGTAGCTATGTTCTATGTTTTGTTTACAGTAGTACTCTCGCAAGTAGTGCATTTACAAATCGAAATGTCGATTTGCGTTAACAATTATGCATTTCACCTTATATCTCGTTCTCTATAGTAGCTCTCACATTAACTTAACTAGCCATATGTCCGTGTGTTGCAACGGAAACTTAATTTGCGATAAAAAGTTTATTTACAAAGAGCACTAATAGTGGTAAAGGTGGGTAATTAAAGAGCAGTGGCAAAGGTAGGTAATTTTGATGAAGTGACGCGGGTAAAGGTGGGTAATTTTGCTGAAGTGACGCGGGTAAAGATGGATAATTTTGATAAAATGACGTGAAAAGAAACTGTCACTTTATATAGCAGCGGTTTCCCACTTTGAAAGGACCGAAAAATTTCGCTGCTCTTCCCTTAAAAAAAAAGAAAAATCTCTGCTCTATTATGGTCTATGGAGTTGCTATGGGGCACTGTTCTGTCGTCACAGTGCTACAGTACCAAACGCTTCACCTGTACTACCCTCACCACTTCTTTATTAATATATGAACAAAGTGCATCATCTCAGCAAGCAACGTTTGACCCAACAGTCCATTAGTTGGCTGTCATAGATTCATAGTTGATATGAAAGATTTAAATGCCACGGCAAGATCATGTTGATCTACCAGGATTGTTCGATTTATAACAGTCCATGATTTGGTGCTGAAAAGTTCATCAATCCACGATCGATTCAGGCATGCATGCAGTCCCTCAAGTGAATGGGCTAATTGATCAAAAGCTCATCAGCAGTGAACCCTGCATTAGTTGTAGCCAATGTTTTATAATCTGTTCATCTTTTTGGCAGAGAGAAGAAAAAAATAAGCAAAACAACAATTATGATCCTGTGTGCGCGCGCAGCTCGTTTTTCAGCCTCCAGATCCATGTCATCGTGAAAGCTACCATATATACCAGCTAATATATCATCGAAACTAGCACCGATTAACTAACAACGAGCGAGAAGCTGGCGATCAGAAGCTAGCTAGGTAGGCAAACGTCGTTGTCATCTTCAGTTCTCGATCGGAGACAAGCTAACACCGGGTTCCACTCAAGATCGCCTTGGCTGTAGCTGTGGAGCGGCTGCGCATCCCATCGAAATTTTTGCACGGCGAAAACGACGTGCTCCGACGTTGCACTGACCGCCCGGTCGATCGCGCCTGATCGGGCGGTACGTGCGTGCTTGCATGCCCCCATGAGGTCCGGCCCGTTCGTCGCGCCTCCCAGGTCTCTGCCCTGCCTGCCGGGTCCAGCTATACGAATTTTGTCTTGGACACGGCCGGTCGTGCACAAAACATGTGTCACAGGATCACCACTCACCAGGCCGTGTATAGTGGCCGGCCGAGCCATGTTGTGTGCCTGGCGCGCGCGCACTTTACGTACCTCAGTCGTCTTTACTCTCTCGCATGCATGTGCTGGGTCTGAGTCTCCATACAGTCTAGTCTCGTGCTTCGCTCTCGCGCCGTGCTTGTGGGGCACAGGCGTCGGCAGTTCGTGCATGGCTGTTGATGTCGGGCTCGATCGCCCGGCCGGTTTGGCTGTGCATGAAATGCATGCATGCGTGGTCGATAGATATGATAAGCCGACGATCGAGCCAGTAGCATGCTCTACTGCCATACATAGAGATTTGCTACGGCACCTACTATATACTGCTTTTTATTCACTGCAGAGATTGTTACAAGATAGTGTGGACTTGTTGGGATCTGAATATTTAATTCTAGACCCTCTGTGTATATTGGACTAGTTTAGAACCGTGTTAGTACACAGAATAGCAATATAGATAAATTATCGATTTCATCCAGAGCGAAATAAGGATAAATAAGCTAAATTTGATAAATAAATAATTGTTATAACCTTATGGTACGTTGAGTTTACACTTAATCTGCCACACAGGCCTTAAGCACTAGAAATAAAGAACTGCAGCAGAAAACAAATAAACTCCGAAGTAACCCGTTGACTTACCACAGACAATCACTACTACAGAAATCATCATCACAGACGGTTCGTAAACGTCATCAGAGACGGTTTTGTGAACCGTCAGTAACAATAGGTCTGTGATGAAGGAGATCATCAGAGACGGTTTTCCACCCGTCTGAGAAAATTTACATCACAGACGGTTATTATTTGAAACCGTGCAGTGATTGAGTTAGTATCCGCAGCGGTTTGTATTTAAAACCGTCGTGATAGCTAAATATCCTGACGGTTTCAAATCATAACCGTCGTGATACTAACATATCACTGACGGTTTCAAATAATAACCGTCGTGATGTAAACTTATCCTGACGGTTACAAATAAGAACCGCTGTGATGTCGTTTCCCCACCCCGGCCAGAACCTCCATTATTTATCTTGTTGTTGAAATTTCCATCAATATTTCTACTTGATATTTACAAGGCACAACCGAGTTATAGATGTGATAATTGAATATCGCACTTCCTATATGCATTGTGCAGATTTGTCGTCGGGATAAACTTAAAATATAAACATTTGTGGCGCTTTTCTCCTTCTTATGATAATGTTGATGGAACTCGACTAATAAATCGACCAAGACCCTTGAGCGACATGGCGAGTCTCGGCAACCATAGTGTGCTTGATCGAGCGGACACACTCGAGTGTGTGATTTGCTTCATGCCATCTGAAGTGGCCTTCTTGTCACCGTCGTGCCACGGTGCGAGTGCGAGAGCGGCATGCTCTTGTCGGCGTCACCGTCGTGCCGCAGTGGGAGAACATGGTACTTTGAAAAATTTGTAGATTTAGTTCATAGATTACTCTAGTTAGGGTAATTAAAGATTGAACAAATGTGATTGCAAGTCGGGTCTTCCATAGGGCGACTTGCAGGCATCTGATGTTCCTCATCTATCATATAGGAAGTTCATATTCAAATTTCAACATCATTCCTCAATGCATATATGATCGTGTCTCATAAATATTGATGCAGAATACCTAAGTAGATGGAAATTTGAACAACAAACCATAAATAATAGAGGTTCTATTTGAGGGTGAGGGCTATCTAGGTCCAACAAGCAAGACATTGTTAAGTTGTTGCATTCAAGATGAGCAAATATGTATTAAGGATAATATCATGTAACAATACAATGAATCGTACAAACAAGAATAACCGAAGTTTTGGACATATTTTCCGAATTAATGAATACCATTTGACAATTGTACAACTCCGAAGTTATCATTTGCGTGGAGCAGCGCCGTCTTTATTATTACTTCCGTGGCGAGGAAGAAACAAACTTTCCTCTAATGTTGCTCAAATCGACTGACTCAGCAGATTTTAACCATATTGCTATTTTTTTTTAGCGATGGTTTGCATGTTGTGGCAAACATAAAATTCACATAGGTTATTTCACGACCTTCTTTGGTGGCACTTGCAAATAAAACCTACGGTTAGTTCTAGAGTCACTATTAGGGGTTTGAAATAGAATTGTTGTGTATAGCGGATCTTAGGAAAGTTCAAATCATCTTTGTAGTTTAGTCCAATCTTTCACGTGTTTGAGCGCTCTACAAGATTGCAAAAGGTTAGCCTAAGCCATTCCAATAGCAATATAAACACGGAACAACTTACGACCATATCACGGAGAAGCGTGATTACTGTTGAGTAATTTTGCGATAGGTACCAAGTCGTGGTTTCCGCCACATGCGGAATCAAGGTACTTAACCGGTTTGTGGTGGTTCAATTACAATTAGAACCCGATGAAACCTACGGTATATCACAATGGACAATGAATGAAACGAGTTGTGTGCAGTCTGTTAAAGTATAGCATGTGGTAGCACTTACCAGGTTATGGGGTATAAGTATGAGTTCTTTATCTTTTGTGCTAGCAATGCCTCTGTGGCGTATTTCTCGACCATGTTTATATCATCATCCATTGTTTGCTTTGAGACTATATGTGGGTCGAGAAACCGATCGATAGTTTCTTCCGTGTCGCTTCAAGTTGCATGTATCTATATATACAAAGGCGAATTATATATATATTGGAGGACATTTATGACTATTAGGCGAATGTAGTGTGATAGCACACACTTACAAGGTCCACATCTTATGAGTCTTGGCGTCGATGGCGTCGAGGTTGTAGAGATGGAACAAGTCCGAAAATCGGCCGTGAAGAAGCCCCCGTGAGTCGTTGAATAGATGTTCATACTTGAACATAGCGATACTTGTTATGCGTTCACGCTCTGGCTTTCCGGCTTCTTAGGTGTACCACTTATGCAATTTGTTGGCAAGATATACTAAGTGAAGTTCTGTTGCCTTTCGTTAATGCTGGCTCTCCTAGCTTGTATTGTTTAGCCAACTCGGCAGATGGATAGTCGACTTGTTCTTGCCTTTCTTTCTTCTGTTTGCCCTTGCCTTTCTTTGTTTTGTATGAACCCTTCACGGAGAGGAATGGGCAGGAAAGAGGTCAACGTTATGTACATCAAGTGGAGTACGCTCTCATTCGCTGATTTGGTAGCCAAGCGATCGACGGCGATACAATAAGCGAATCGGATCGTCGCGGATTGTTGCATGAATGAAGGGACGGCGAGGAGATGTCATTGCTAGGCCATTGGATGAATGTGCCAATGGCATCCCCAAGTTTCACGATCTCGTCGTTTGGCGGCTACGTAGATCGATAATTTTGAAACTATCAAATACCCGTCCACATTGACCTTGGTGAAACCGGCGCTATGATGGTACCGTGCACCATGGTCCCCTTTGGGGATGGATCGCATGCCCCAAGCGGCCGTCGGAGAGCAGTGCCATTGCTAATTCTCACTTGGAGATTGCCGCGTGGCCACCTTAATGTCACATCTGAGATAAGTCCGCTATGTTCATCTATGTCACTTGGAGGAGCGGATGCAGCTGCTCTTCACAGGCGATGGGGGTGACTTGCGGACATATACAGGGGCTTGTGCGATATTTCTTTCTTGATTGGTGAGCCTTTCCTCGAGGATTCGTATCCTTTCATAAAATTCTTCTCTCAGTTCTCTCCTCAACTCTTCTCTCAACTCTCCTCTCAACTTGTCCTCCAAATTCTTTATAAGATTTGACTCGCTCGGCTTTAGTTCTCTTCTTACTTGGTATATGTGGAAGTAAATGCAGGAATCCAGTTTTCCATGGAACAAAAACCCTTTGCCTCTTATGCGATCGGGGTGTTCCTTGTTTCCCAAGGCTATGGACGGTGCATCTTTCTCTCTGCAGGGAAAAAAGAGCCATCATACGATTGTGTACTCAACGCTACACTGCAAGATCCGGACAAGTTATTTCACTTATGAAGTCATGGACTAATTACGTAAAATTGGTAGTTCGATTTATATATTACGGCGTTGGCGGACTTCCTCGTCATGAGGTTTACAAAGGAGGCAGTTGCGGAGGGCGTGGCATCGACCTCGCTCTCGCTCTTAGCGATCTCGCACGTTGATCTGTGATCGATGGAAATGGCGCGATACCCTCCTCGTCCTCCCTGTCCCATTCGCTCTCTTCCAGCGTAGCCGGCGGTCTGCCGAGTCGTGGGGTGAGTGTTCCTTGCTTGCAAGGCCTTGTTTGCTTCCTTGTGGCCTTGCGAATTAAATGCGTGGTCTTCATCCCAACAAAACGCCCCCGTGTCCTCATCAATGAACCCATACTTGAGTATGGAACCGAGATCCTTCTTGGCGTAGTCTCTGGCGTATGCTTGAAGGTCTTCCATGCCTTTCTGCGCTAGCAATGCATACCGTCGCACTAGGGGCGGATTCTTACGGAATGTTGAGCGATGAAAGAATTTCCGTTAGCAAGGCATTGCGAGCCTCAATAGTCACCAACCTCCGGGAAGATAAGCGTGATCGGAACCCGTTCGGGCTACTATCCACATACTCGAAATGCATTAAATCGCCTTTTTGGCTTTCTAGGGGCCCCATCATTTGGATCGATCTACGTAATGGTATATCGGTCTGTTGGCCTTTGTTTGGTCCTCTTCTGGTGGTCGATTCTTCTTTTGAGGGCACATCATGTCCTTGAGCGATGGATTAGAGGGCGACATCTTCTTTACAAGTTAAAATAGTTTGAGGCGAACTAAAAGTGAAGAACAAATAAAATCACATTAGAGTGAATGAGTTTGTGGATACCATGGCTTGTTATTAGCCTTTTAAAAGAACTAGCCTAAATGGCTTGTTATTAGCCTTTTAAAAGAACTAGCCTAAATGGCTTGTTATTAGCCTTTTAGCAAAAAAGCGAACTAGGAGGTTGCGAACTTAATAAAAATTTGGCTGACACCTCCCTAAAATTAGGACATCCACACAATGAGACAAGCGAGAAGAATACATATGGATTCAACCATTTGACGATTAACGAGAATAATAGAACGAAGCTCGGGATCTCACATATGAACATATACGATTATTACGAATAATGCAATTAGCATAAAGCTCATATTGATTGTTTGAATGTTCTCAGATGTCGGGTTGCCTTAAAAGGCCCTCCTCGCCACAATGGACAAGTAATAGACTAGATTGTGACAACCAGCAATAGACAACCAAAAAACAACCACCTAAGCATATAAAGACAAGTTTGCAATATTCACTAACTAAGCATATAAAGACAGGTTTGCAATAGACAACCAGCAGAAATCAAAACTCCACTAAACCACCACCTAAGCAGACCCTCCAAACTAATTACTGGGGCACCAAAAAACAACCACAACACCATCGCTCCTAGCCAGCGAACAAAGACATTTTAACTAATTCTTGGCTCTTTGGGCTCTAAACAACGGAAAACAAACATCATCCTTGATCACCGACAAAAGACCTTTTCAACCAACATCAAAAACTCGATTTCGATCAACCACTCTTCCAGCAACCTCAATCACTGCCGAACTCACACTAATCGAATATATATATATGAAAGTGAAATTGACTACTAAGATTTGTTGTCACAATTAGTCTATTCCATCCCCTAAATCATCCTTGAACATTAAGCCCACACGCAAGGTCCCCAAGCATGAATCGGTGGCCCTTTGCAAGACCGAAAAATAGAGCAAATGGCGGCAGTGCCTCCAGATCGAGAAACGACCTCTAGCTCGATGGCTAGTCCCCCAGAAATACTCACGGTTGAAGCCCGAGGGGGAGCACGCCGAGAGGGAGCACGTCTGAAAGGACCGATATGTCGCCTAGAGGGGGGGTGAATAGGCGTTAATTCAAATTTAAATGCGCAACGGAAATTTACTATTCGGATAGTCCGAAAATACCTTCGGACTGTCCGAGTGGTTCGAATAGTCCGAATGTCTATTCGGATACTCCGAACTGCTTTTCGCAAGGAAACCCTAAAAAGTAGATCTGGGTTATTTGAGAGGCTAGATTACTACCAAATGAGGTTTCTAAGCTAGGACAACTTCAGATTATGAGATCCACCCAACATCTATTGCAAGAGGCTACTAAACCCTTGAATCCCCAAAAGATTAAGCTAAGCACAAAGGGACAAGTGTAAAACTTACAAACAAGAGATCGTGAGTTTTCTCCAAGTTCGGATCCTTGAGGATCCTCGTCTCCGCTGAGGTGACACAAAGCCGGGTCTCTTTCAACCCTAATCCTCTAGGTGTTGCACCAAGCACTCACCTACTTTTCTTTGAATCCTTTCCTGCGGAGGTGGATTCAACCTTCACAAACTTCGTGGCGCCCCACACAAGCTTGGGGGCTCACGGCAACTCCTAGCCGTCTAGGAGTCCTCAACCTCAAGAGTAAAAGATCCAGGCAAGAAATTAAGCTTGAAGATGACCCAAGTGCTCAAGATGAATCACAATCTCTAGCTCCTTCAAACTCTCAACTAGATTCCCCAAAGATTTGCTAATCAAGAGATCAAGAGGGAAGATCACTAGAGCTCAAGAGAGAGAGGCCTGACTCAAAATGAAATGAATGCACTTGTTAGTTGGTAGGTGGGAGTTGGGGAGGTATTTAAAGCCCCCAAAACTAGCAGTTTTCACTTGACCGAAACCTTTGTTAGGATAGTCGAACCCATACTCGGATAGTCCGAACCAATAGAACTAAGGCAATGGAACACTCGGTTCGGACGGTCGAGCGTCCCTTGGATAGTCCGAACCAATTTGAACTAGGACAGCAGAACACACCGTTCGGACGGTCCAGAACCATACTTGGATAGTCCGAACCAATTAGACTTAGCCCTAGCCGAGAGGGGTCATTCGGATACTCGAACAAGTGTTCGGACATTCGAACCAAATAGAAGCTGGACCAACAGAGAAGGCAAGCTCGGATACTCGAACCTATGTTAGGACATTAGAACAAATTTTGCTGAGCAACCGAGGGGCAGATTCGGACATTCAAAATCTGTTGGATACTCAGAACCTTTTGAACATATTGCCCTAAGACTTTACACATTGACCCATATATAGTCTAGGATTCATCTTTGAGCACATTAGATCATTCCAAATTTGTTTCTTGCCCTATCCCTCTTTGTAGTACTGGTAGTCCTTAAACTCAAATAAAATTAAGCGTACATACTGCTGCATTATTGAGTTTGGTCGACGCCTTTTCTTCTTCAAATTGAGGACCTCTTTTCTTAGCGACTTTTCCATGGCGTATCTATCATTCACCATACTCAAAACACTCATTAGTCACTTAATCTTGTTGTCATTAATCACCAAAATCATTAAGGGGCCTAGATGCACTTTCAATCTCCCCCTTTTTGGTGAATTGATGACAACACGATTAGATTTAGATAAAATTGAAATGAGAGAGTATTTGGAGAACCAAATACGGAGACTCCCCTAAATGTGTGCATTGAACTAATTTGAGTGGAATGTCAAACGCACATATTTACGGGAAATTTTGCGAGAGCTCCCCCTAAATTTCTGTTTTCGAGAGAATATAACAGGATATTTGACAGATAACTTGCATAAATAAATATGACATGATATCACACAAATGCATTGCCAAGGAGAAATGGAATTAAGCTATTAATATCAAGCATCCAACAAGCAAACCAGTATACGCAACAATAGTTCAACTAAAGCAACTACCAAACACAAGTTTAATAACACGAAGCAAACTTAAGCAAACAACCAATCAAATAACCAAGCAAATCTAATCTCCTCACTCCCCCTTTGGCATCAAGGCACCAAAAGGGTCACTCCTCATTGCCATAAATGCTGTAAATAAATCTTTGTCGTTCTCTGGCCAAGCTTTATCTTGAGTCGCCCTCATCGTCACCAGTAGGCGCCGAAGTGGCGGGAAGGTCGAAGAGCTGCCGCGTCGCCGAATCAACTGTCGCTGAATCAGACTCTGACTCGGACTCTGAGGAGCAAGACAGATTTAGCTTCCCTTTTATGACATTTAGGTATTGCAGTGGCGGAGATCTTCTCATTTACTTGCTTGATCTTCGACGGTTCTTGATCCCAAGGCAAAAGATAGCACGAAGCATATCCTTGATGGAGCCTTTGGGAGAAGAAGGATCACTGAAGCGAGCCTCATTGAAGTGCTTTGTCCTAGTCGAGGGAGAAGGAGGCTGGCTGAGCTGGAGGAGGTGGAGCCTTGATCACACGAACACGGTACGGCACATGCTCCACATCCTTAGCAAACCATAAGCCTGAGATACTCTCAACCATACACATCACATATGGAGCGAACCCACAAGCGCTCTGGTGGTGAGAGAGTTGAGACGTATCTCTTGCCAGATAAAGTCAAATACATCAAAAGGCCTGGAACCCTCACCAATCCTCAAAAGCAGGTTCCTAGAGTAGGAACTGATGTTGGTGGCGTCCCCCTCCTTGGGCCACAGAGTCTTCCTCAGCAACTTGTACAGGATGGCATAGAAGGGCTTCAAACCTTTTGTGGTGCCCAGCTTGAAGTTCTGAGAATCATCATAGAGGGGTGCCAAATCATTGATACTGGAGGAGTCAGAAATGTGCAGCTTGTCCAGATTGTCCCGATATACGTGGAGAAACCGATGCAATGGTGAATTGAGCCTTGGACCTTTGAGTAATACAACCCATCAACCATAAACCACATGGTACTCTCGGCATCTTTGTCGACATACAAAGTAGCATAAAACTGCGCCACAACTTCATTATTCCATTTGCACCTGAACGACATGATTTCTCTCAGTTGTGGCGCTCTGGCAAACAATCACTTCATTGAAAATCGTGTCCTCTGCTTTGTGCCATGTAATCCCAGTCAATGTACTGCATCAATGCCACTGGGTTCTTCTTCTCAGCAATCACAGAATCATAGAAGTCCTGTTGGAAGTGATTCCAGAATCGCTTGTCCACATAATCTTCTTGCAAATATAACAAGGGATCCTGACTCCTGTGCTGACGGACTTCCTTGCCTCTGCCTTGCCCAACACAGTAGTCAATCTTCTTCTTTGGAGTCACACCCATTGGAGTAGCACGACAGGGTGGTGAATCTCCAATGGTCCAATCGATGCACCTTCCTGCAGTTGCAAAGACACTTTGTCGCCCTTAACCTAGGCATGGCATCCCTAGGATTTTCAGACCTTGCCTCCTTGACCCTCATCTCCTTGTTCACCACCACCACGACTTGGAGCACCCTTATGAGTCGTCTTCTTCCTCTTGCGAATGGCTTGGCGCTTCGTCTTCGGTGGTGAGCAAGAGGAGATTCGAGAGGAATCTCTGAGGAGGAGCAGCGGGGGCGCCGAGGAGCCACCGGCGGAAGATCATGCCTAGCCTTCTTGAGCGAGCGCATCGATGTCGGCTTGGCAGAGTGGGGATTGCCACCTTGAGAGGATCCATCTAAAGGTATACAAGGGTTGAAGCAAGATTAGACACTAATTATAACCTTGATGAACAATAAAGAGTTGAAATGAAGTCACAAACTTGGATAGTCCGAAGTTATTTTGGATAGTCAGAGAATTTCTTGGATAGTCCGAAGTTTTCATTCGGATAGTCCGAACATCTTGGACATTCGAATGGAAACTTCGGACATTCGAGGTGACGATTCATAAACCTAAATTTTCAAACTAGGTGATAATTCAACAAATTTAATATCTAATCATAGGATGACTATCCTAGCAAGGTCTAGGATGGTCTAGAGTCCAAGGGTTCTCAAAATAAATATGAAAACAACTAGGCATTAGGAGAGGTTTGAACCAACCTTTTGAAGGATAGAAACAGGAATCCAAGGCAAATCCGAGCACAAGGATGATGGAGGTGAGCCCTTGCCCTTGGAGAAGGTCTTGAAGCCCTCAAATCGTAAAATCTCCACCAAAACCCTAGATCCAAGTGCTAGGGCGGAGTAGAGAGAGAGAAACCGAAAATATGAAGTGAGGGAAGAAAGGAGGAAGAGAGAGGGTCAGGCGGCTTAAAAGCCCGAGGCCCCACCAGACGATCCGAACTTAAGTTCGACGATCAGAACGATTCGGATAGTCCGAATGGAATTTCAGACGATCCAACTGTTTTCTCGAGATGGCATGAGAATGATGGCGAAATGACTCGAGCGAGAAATAGATGAGAGGACCTAGTGAGTCAAGTCATCACGTGATCGACAAGCCATACAATAATTCAAACTATGATCACAAGATGATTGACACGATCAGAAGATCAAAAACCATCAAACACAATAAGATAAGAGAAATAAAGAGAATAAGGTTTTCTAAGACATTTTTCAATCACCAATCAACGTGAGCATGTTTCAAGCCAAATTAGAGAGTCTAGAATATTTAGTCCACTCCTCAAATCACAAAACCTCTTCTCATCAAGTGGCTTGGTAAATATATCGGCTAATTGGTCAATTGTGCTCACATGTTGAATTTCAACATCGCCTTTGGTGGAATGGTCTCTTAGGAAATGATGGCGGATATCGATATGCTTTATGCGGAGTGTTGGATTGGGTTGTTGGCAATCTTTATGGCACTCTCATTGTCACACAAAAGTGGCACATGGTTATAGGTCGAGCCATAATCATTTAGAGTTTGTCTCATCCAAAGCAATTCGCGCACAACAACTCCGTGGCTATGTATTAAACCGGTGTGGATAAGGCTCACGGAGTTTTGTTTCTTAGATGACCAAGAGACAAGGGATCTACCTAAGAATTGACATGTCCTCAAGTACTTTTCCTATCCACCTTACATCGGCATAATCCGCATCGGAATAGCCAACTAACTCAAAAGATGAACCTTTAGGATACCAAAGCCCAAAATGAGGAGTGTGCACTAAATATCTCAAGATTCTCTTCTCGCCACCATGTGACACTCTTTAGGGCGGCTTGAAACCGTGCACACATGCACACACTAAGCATAATATCGGGCCTAGATGCACAAAGATAAAGTAGAGAACCGATCATCGAGCGATATACCTTTTGGACGACCGGTTTACCTTCTTTGTCGAGGTCTATATGCCCGTTGGCTTGCATTGACGTCTTGATTGGCTTTGCGTTCTCCATACCGAACTTCTTGAGCATGTCCTTGATGTACTTGGTTTGGCATATGAAGGTTCCTTCCTTAAGTTGCTTGACTTGAAAACCGAGGAAGAACTTCAACTCGCCCATCATAGACATCTCAAATCTCTTGGTCATAATCCTGCTAAATTCCTTGCACAGGTGGTCATTAGTAGATCCGAATATAATGTCATCAACATATATTTGACATACAAACAAATCATTATCAATGTGTTTGGTAAAGAGATTAGAATTCGGCCTTTCCGACTATAAAACCTTGACCGAGGAGAAAATCACGAAGGCACTCGAACCACGCTCTCGGAGCTTGCTTAAGTCCGTAGAGAGCCTTATGTAGGAAGTAGACGTGGTCCGGATGGTTGGTCTTGAGCCGGTGGTTGCTCAACATAGACCATTTGGAAAGTGGTCCATTTAAGAAGGCGCTTTTCACGTCCATTTGATACAACTTAAAATCATGGTGAGTAGCAAAGGCAAGTAATATTCTAATAGATTCAAGCCTAGCTACGGGAGCATATGTTTCATCGAAATCCAAACCTTCGATTTGCGTGAAGCCTTGAGCAACTAACCGGGCTTTGTTTCTCGTCACTATTCCGTTCTCATCTTGCTTGTTAGAAAAACCCACTTGGTTCCAATCACATTTTGCTTGGGCCTTTCGACCAGCTTCGGACTTGGTTCCGTTCGAAGTTATTCAACTCCTCTTGCATGGCCATCACCCAATCCGGATCTTGGGCGCTTCATCTACCTTAAGCGGTTCAAGAGAAGATACAAAGGAGTAAAATTCACAAAATTAGCGACCACGAGATCTAGTAGATACTCCTTGTTAATGTCTCCCGGTATGTTGTCGAGGGTGATCTCTTTGTACACTCGATGGACTCTTGGATGAGAATGCAGTTGCGTTGATTCTTTGGATTTGACCCTCATCGTCTTGAGTGGCATTCGAGCCGTCTTGAGCTCGCATTGAAGACGAAGGAGTATCATCCGGAGCGTCCATCGTCGCGTCATGAACTTCTTGAGTTGAAGCGCTTGGCATTACATCTTCCTCAAGTGGCCTAACTTCTCCAATTGCCAATTTCTTGATTGCGTCACACGGGGGTTCTTCCCTGTCAATCACAACACGATCAACTTGTTCTACTTGAGAACCGTTAGTTTCATCAAATGTCACATCGCGCGAAATTTCAACCACACCGGTGGTGTTGTTGAAAACTCGGTATGCATAGGCATTTGATCCAAAGCCAAGTAAAAATCCTTCATCTACTTTAGGAGCAAATTTAGACGACTTAGCTTTCTTGTTGAGGATGTAGCATTTGCTCCCGAAGACTCGGAAATAGGATACATTGGGTTTCTTCCCGGTAAGTAGCTCATACGCCGTCTTTTTCAACAACTTGTGGAGGTATAGCCGGTTGGAGCTGTGGCACGCGGTGTTGACGGCCTCCGCCCAGAATATGTCGGAAACCTTGTATTCGTCAAGCATCGTGCGCGCCATCTCGATGAGAGTTCGATTCTTCCTCTCGCCACCCCATTACATTGAGGAGAATAGGAGCCGAGAACTTCGTGTTTGATGCCTTCTTCATCGAGATACTCCTCAACACGGTATTCTTGAATTGGTGCCGTTGTCCTCCGAATTCTCTTGATCTTCACTTGAACTCATTTTGAGCCCTTCTCATGAATTTCTTCAAGCTTCCTTGGGCCGCTTTTGTCATGCAAGAAAAACACCCAAGTAAGGCGAGAAAAATCATCAACAATAACTAAACCGTACTTGTTTCCACCAATCTTGATGTAGGCGATCGGGCGAACAAGTCCATGTGTAGCATCTCCAAGGGTCTCGAGGTGGTCATCACATTCTTGGCGGGATGAGTAGCTCCAACTTGTTTCCCGCTTGACCGCGCTACACACTCTATCTTTCTCAAAGACAATATTCGTTAGCCCAAGGATGTGGTTACCCTTTATGAGTTTGTGAAGGTTCCTCATACCAACATGGGCAAGCGGCGATGCCATAGCCAACCCATGCTAGATTTAGCCATTAAACACGTTTCAAGGTTCACTCTATCCGTATTAAAGTCGATGAGATAGAGATTTCCTTTAAACGACCCTTGACGACTATTGAACCATCATCCTCTTAATGACATCCACACCCTTATCACTAAATACACAATTGTAGCCCGCTTCACATAATTGCATAGCGGACAACAAATTGTAGTTTAGTGAGTCAACAAACAAAACATTATTTATATGAAAATCATTGGTAATTAGGATTTTACCTAAACCTACCACTTCACCTTTTCCATTATCGCCAAAAATGATGCTTTCACTATTCGATCCATTAGCCTCCAAATGTGCGAACATCGCCCTTTCTCCGGTCATATGATGCGTACATCCGCTATCCAAAATCAACTTGATCCACCGGAGATGTAGGCCTACAAAATGAAATTTAGTTTTGCTCTTTGGTACCCAAACTTGTTTAGGTCCATACGTTAGTAACAAGTGATTTGGGAACCCAAATAGATCGCACATAAGATGAATCTTTGGGTTTAACCCCAATGGGACATGCGACTACACGACCATGGTTAGTTCTCTTAAGTACATATGAGGCAAAGAAAGTAGAATGAGTTTTGTACTTAGAGTTTTCCTTGCTCTTAACAAATTGGATGGGCTTGGTCAGCTGAGCAATCACAATATTACTCTTTTTCCTTTGGGAGGAGTATATCAAGCCCATACTTCATAGTATTACCTTGACGCTTACCTAGGAACTCCTCTAGTCCCTTACTTGCCTTGTAGGACTTTTGAAGTCCATCTTCAAGCAATCCTTGAGCTTCTCATTCTCATATGCTAATACTTGCAATGTCTCAAGGTTAGTGGCACAAGCATTAACATCTACATTGAAGCATCTAGCACAACCATTGCTAGTAGAGGGTAAAGAAGAATTAGAACTAGTGGATGAGGTAATCGGAGGGCTACTCTTGAGATCAACAAGCTTCAACTCTAGAGCCTTGCAAGCATCTTTCGACTTTGCAAGTTCCTCTTCGAGTGAAGCATAGGTGATCTCAAGACTAGTCACCTCGGATTTGGTTACTTTTAAGTTCTTAACCAATTCCTCATTCTTCTCTTTTTCAAAAGATAAGCTCTTCTCTAGCTCACGGTTTTTCTCCTTTTCGAGGATGAGTAAATCCTCTTGAGCCTCGAGAATAGCTTCCTTTTGTTCTACAACTTCCTCCAATTTTTCAATATCTTTTAAGAGCAAATTTAACTTATGAATATCAATGTTTTTCACAGATTTAAGCACGGTGTTAATGTCATCATCATCACTATCGCTATCGTGCTCATCTAGACATTCATTAATCTTGGGAGTGCAATCTTTTGATGATACCTTATGCCCCTTTGCCATAAGGCACATTGGAGCGTTATCGTCGTCATCGCTCAAGTTGTCGAAAGACTCTTCGACGTTGTTGAGGTGGTAAACGCAGCGATGGCGACGGAGGCAATTCCTCCTTCCTCGTCGAATTTGACTTCGAGTCGAGTCGGAGTTGAGTCGGTGTCGGAGTTCCTCCTTTCCAATGTAAACCGACCCTTGCCTTTGTACTTCTTGCTCTTCTCCTTCTCCTTGTCCTTGCCCGATACTTGTCTTTCTTGTGTGGCTTCTCATCTTTACCTTCCTTATGCGGGCACTCGGCAATGAAATGGCCGGTTTCGCCGCATTCATAGCATCTTCTTGTGGAGTGTCTCCCCTTTGATTTTCTTCCATAGCTTCTTGATTGACCTCCTTGTTTGAAGTTCTTTTCTTGAAGAACTTGTTGAATCTTCGCACAAATAGAGCCATATCTTCATTTGTCAATGGACCACTAGACTCTTCGTCCTCACTTGTGCTTTCTTCGGCTTGGCGCACAACTTTGACGGCCTTGAGGGCAATACCTTTCTTCTTGCCCGACTTGAGTTCTTCAACAACTTCAGCTTCCTTCACCATCATCTCATCCATCATGGTAGGCCAATGACATCGTGAGGTGTCAAAATGTCGGTTGGGCGGTCTCGTATCAACCGAACAAGGTTGCGGTTGGTAGGAGTGATCACGCCAAGTATAATCTTCACCACGGCCTTGTCGACGGATCGATGCACCCAAGACCTTTTGCTTGATTCTGAGCACCATTAGGCGGTCAAACATCTTGTTGTAGGACTCTCCTTCCTCCAAAGTGAAACGGCTTAGCTCACCAATAATGAGCTCTATCTTCGATTCACGGACACTTGAAATCCCTTCATGACTCACTAGGAGTCTATCCCAAATGGCCTTCGCTTCCTCGAGTCCATCGACTCGGTTGAATTCGGAATCACTTAAGGCATCGAATAGGGCATTGACGGCCAAATCATTAAAGTGTTGAGCCTTGTCTTCTTCGGGTGTAAGATTTTCTGGATCATTTGGCTTGAAACCTGTTTGCACAATCTTCCAAATAGACGGGTGAAGTGATCTCAAGTGCATCTTCATCTTATGTTTCCACGCGGCATAGTGAGTGCCATCGAAATGAGGCGCCAACCAGGAAAACACGAAACATACGATGAGGAGCTTGAGACGCCGAGGGAATTATAATCAAAAGGAATTGCAACCCCAATACCGTCGCCCGTACCCTTGGTTTGGGTAAGGTCGTCGGTAGTCTTTCCTGTTTGCGACATATTGATTCTCCAAGCGGTTAAGCCAACTAAGGAGATTTGGCTCTGATACCAATTGAAAGGACCGATATGTCGCCTAGAGGGGGGGTGAATAGGCGTTAATTCAAATTTAAATGCATAGCGAAATTTACTATTGGATAGTCCGAAAATACCTTGATTTGTCCGAGTGGTTCAGATAGTCCGAATGTCTATTCGGATACTCGGCTGCGCTATAAGGAAACCCTAAAAAGTAGATCTGGGTTATTTGAGAGGCTAGATTACTACCAAATAAGGTTTCTAAGCTAGGACAACTTCCAGATTATGAGATCCACCCAACATCTATTGCAAGAGGCTACTAAACCCTTGAATCCCCAAAAGATTAAGCTAAGCACAAAAGGGGACAAGTGTAAAACTTACAAACAAGAGAGATGCAGCGAGTTTTCTCCGAAGTTCGGATCTTTGAGGGGATCCTACGTCTCCGTTGAGGCGGCACAAAGCCGGGGTCTCTTTCAACCCTAATCCTCTAGGTGTTGCACCAAGCACTCACCTACTTTTCTTTGAATCCTTTCCTTACGGAGGTGGATTCAACCTTCACAAACTTCGTGGCGCCCCACACAAGCTTGGGGCTCACGGCAACTCCTAGCCGTCTAGGAGTCCTCAACCTCAAGAGTAAAAGATCCGGCAAGAAATTAAGCTGAAGATGACCCAAGTGCTCAAGATGAATCACAATCTCTAGCTCCTTCAAACTCTCAACTAGATTCCCCAAAGATTTGCTAATCAAGAGATCAAGAGGAAGATCACTAGAGCTCAAGAGAGAGAGGAGCTGACTCAAAATGAAATGAATGCACTTGTTAGTTGGTAGGTGGGAGTTGGGGAGGTATTTAAAGCCCCCCAAAACTAGCCGTTTTTCACTTCAGCCCGACACTGTTCGGATAGTCCAAACCCATACTCGGATAGTCCGAACCAATAGAACTAAGGCAATGGAACACTCAGTTCGGACAGTCCGAACGTCCCTTCGGATAGTCCGAACCAATTTGAACTAGGGCAACAGAACACACCGTTCGGACAGTCCGAACCATACTTCGGATAGTCCGAACCAATTAGACTTAGCCCTAACCGAGAGGGGTCATTCGGATACTCCGAACAAGTGTTCGGACATTCCGAACCAAATAGAACTGGACCAACAGAGAAGGCAAGCTCGGATACTCCGAACCTATGTTTGGACATTCCGAACCAAATTTTGCCTGAGCAACCGAGGGGGCCAGTTCGGACATTCCGAAAATCTGTTCGGATACTCCGAACCTTTTTGAACATATTGCCCCTAAGACTTTACACATTGACCCATATATAGTCTAGGATTCATCTTTGAGCACATTAGATCATTCCAAAGCTGTTTCTTGCCCTATCCCTCTTTGTAGTACGGCCGTCCTTAAACTCAAATAAAATTAAACGTACATACGCAGTTATTGAGTTTGGTCGACGCCTTTTCTTCTTCAAATTGAGGGACCTCTTTTCTTAAGCGACTTTTCCATGAGCGTATCTATCTGTTCACCATACTCAAAACACTCATTAGTCACTTAATCTTGTTGTCATTAATCACCAAAATCATTAAGGGGCCTAGATGCACTTTCAACGTCGCAGCAGGGGAGGACGACGAGGGGGAGCACGTCGATGCCGGGGAGGACGCCGAAGGGGAGGACGCCGAGGGGAGGACGCCGAGGTCGGGGTGGACGCCGAGGCGGGGAGGGCGCGGGAGGGGAGGACGCCGAGGCCGGGAGGACGCCGGGGGGAGGACGCCGAGGGGAGGCCGCCATGAGGCAAAACGTCTCAAAGAGTTAGGGTTTGGCGGCTGTGAATGAGCTCTGTGGCAGGAGATATATAGAGAGAGAGCACATCACGAGCGGTTCTATAATATAACGGTGCAGGAAGAGATATCACGACGGTTCTATAATATAACGATGCAGTGATGAGATATCCTGACGGTTCTATAATAGAACGATGCGTGATGTTTAAATATCACGAGCGGTTCTATAATAGAACAAATGCGTGATGTTAATGACATCACGGACGGTTATATAATATAACCGTCTCGATGTTGAGATATCACTGACGGTTAGGTAACATAACCGTGGATGACAAACATCATGCATCGTTATGTTAAAGAACCGTCGTGATATATACCGTTCACTAACATTCACTTGTCGGTTCGATTCGATCGACTCTTATGCATGCCACTTTGTTGTATCTTACGGGAAAGTTATCTTTAACGAGAATATCGATTATCTTGTGGTTGAAGTGGAGATTCTAATCCTCAATTCAAACCCTAAAATCTGAAAGCAATCACATACAACTATTTCCATATTGCCAAAGTAGACATGATTACATTCTTGTTCGCCATAGTCTACATAATTTATTTCTTGTCATCAATTATATCCGAATGGCCATCTTTGAATCATGTATTTGGAATCATATTGATATTAAGGAATAAATCGTGCTCTTATACTTGCATCTTTTCCATCAATCCGGATGCTTCACAAGCTACTTACAAAGATCATCACAATCCTATATACATAATTAGGATGCTTCACAAGCTACTTACAAAGATCATCACAATCATATGTACAAAGCATGATGGGTCGTATCATCTTTACAATAGCATTAATGTAATATTATTACACATGAAAATTAGTAAGCATGATGACAATGCACCCTTCTCATAACTACACCACCACATGTTTATTCTTTTGTACGAAAATTAGCCCTTCATGATGATCGACGCGTGTGTAGCTTGCTTCCTCATGTTGTTCTTCTGGGACCAGGATGTCATTTCTGATAGGTGGCAACTCATCAAATTGATTGTACTCTTCCTCATCTACTACATTCTCAACTCCGACAATTCTCCTTTTTCCTGAAGAACTACGTGGCGCTTCTTGTTGGGACAATTGGTTACATAGAAAACTTGAACAACTTGGTTAGCGAGCACGAATGGTTCATCTTGGTATCCGACACGTTCGAGGTCCACGATAGTGATGCCATTCTTGTCAACCTTCACGTCTTTGGAGGTGGACCCAACGGCACCGAAATAGGGAATCTTAAAAAGCACGTAGTCGAGCTCCCATATCTCCTCTATGAACCCATAGTAGGAGCTCCTCGTCAACCAATGGTATTATTGAATGCATCTATCACGGACACCGCTGTTCGGTTTGTGCTCTTCATGTCCCGATCTCTCGTGTAAAATGTGTACCCATTTAAGTCATATCCTTTCCATGTGACAACTGTAAAAGTTGGTCCTTTTGCCAACCATGTCGGCGTGTCATCGGCGAGCTCCCAGATGATAGGTCGCTCCTTCAACCATTTGTTGAATCGAAGGTTATCTTTGTCTCGTGATCCAAGACTCTGCCGTCTTTGGATTCTCTTGCCTTAGCCATTGCTTGTGCTTTCGGCGATATAGGGTGACACTCTGACCATGTGTTGCAAAACCGTGAAATAGGCTCGAGCATACATAACCGAATCAGCGTGATTGCTTTCCTTCCGATGGTCCCGATACCCTAGAGCCTCCCTCATGGCGAGATCGAGGCACACCTATTGGTTCGACTGGGCCATGTAATCGATGCGAACTCGGCGGCCTCTTCGTTGCATAACCTTCGACAATGCTACCCTCCGGACGAGATTGATTCCGACGTAAGACTTGAGAATTCCCATGTACCTCTCGAGCGGGTACATGCTACGTGGAACACCGCCCGTATATCTTTATCTCTGTCACAAGGTGAACAATGAGATGAACCATGATATCGAAAAATGATGGAGGAAATACATCTCAAGATTACATAGAGTCATCACCACCTCGACTTGCGAGCATCTAGTCCGCCGGGATCGATGACCTTCGGCGATTGTGTTAAAGAAATAACACGACCTAGTGATTGTCTCTCGGACCTTGACCGCAAAATACTTCTAATTGCGACAGGAGCATCGTGTCATCAAGACATGACAATCATGAGACTTCATCTTTGGTTAATTTCAAATCTTGCAACGAAACAAGTCTCTTCATGTTGGAGGAGTAACCTGACGGAACTTTCACACCATGCAAGCATCGCACGATTCGAGTTCTTCGGCCTTTGACAGAGTATAACAAGCGTGTTCCAAATACGCACGGCCTTTATCGGTCTTTTCGGTGCTAATTCAGGTCTTATGCCCATATCGACCAAGTCAAGCCGCATGCGTTGATACCATCCTTTGTTTTACCCTTAATGTTGAGTAAGAGACCAATCACGCCATCACAGATATTCTTCTCTCGTGCATGACATCGATGCGATGGCGAACTTCTAGGTGCTCCCAATAAGGTAGGTCCCGAATATTGATCTCTTCTTCCACATGCTCTTTTCACGGGTACTTGACTTACGCCCCTTTCCATACGCAACATCCAAATCCTTAACAATGTCATGAATATCTCCCGCTCAAACGCCTTGGAGCTGGACCATTTTCGTTCCTTCCGTCGAAAAGTTGCTTCATCTTGCGATATGGGTGATTCCTCGAAGGAACCTCTGAAGGACGCATGTACACGGTTTTGCGGGAGTGATTGACCATAAACTCTCGGTATCATCTAGCAAAGTGAGTGCGAGCTTTGGTTCCTTTTGTACTCGGCACGACAGTTAGCAAGGCGTGGTAATCATTTATGGTGCGAGAACAACAAGCGATGCAAAGTAAAGTTCTCTCGTTTGTACGCATCCCATACGTGTACCCGGTAACCCACAAGTGTTTTTAGATCTTCCACCAATGGAGCTAGGTACACATCAATATCGCTCCTCGAGTTGTTTGGTCCTTGAATAAGCCTGAGACAACATAATGTACTTCCGCTTCATACACAACCAAGGAGGAAGGTTGTAGATCTGATTCTGGGCCAAGTGCTATCTTGTTGCTCATGTTACCAAAAGGATTCATTCCATCATACTCAATCCAAACCTTATATTTCTCGGATCCGCACCGAATTCTTGAAAGCTCTGTCGATGTTTCTCCTTTGGATGGAATCAGCAGGTGCCTTAGCATTCCATCATTCTTACGCTCCTCAAAGTGCCAACATAGCAGCTTTTGCCTCCTTTGGGTTCGCAAACAAACGCTTCAAGCGGGAATTCTGCAGATACCATGCCACCTTAGCGAGAGGACCTTCTTTCACCTCAATGCTCTCGCCATCATCATCTGAATGACTCTTACGCTTGTACCGGGATCGTGCACACCGGACATATATGCAAGTTTGTGTACTCTTTGCGGTACAGATCTGATCGTTTGGACATGCATGTATTATTTCTACTTCCATTCCCAAGGGACAAAGAACACCTTGGCTTTGTAGGTGCTTGTCGGCAACTCGCGTTCCCTCTGGAAGCATGTCCGCCAATAGACGTAATAAATGTTGTGAAACTCTTGTCGGACCAACCGTTGCTTGCCTTCAATTTGAGTAGTTGAAGCACGATGATAACCTTGTGTATTTCAACTTGCACCCTGCGAACAAAGGTTTCTCAGAGTCCTCCATTAAGCCACAGGCATCCATATTCCCCGTCATCAAGGTTTCTTCGCATCGCGTAGCATCTCGATCCAAATTGTCATCGTGCAACCTGTCCTCATCGGAAGCACAATCGATATGATCATCCGACATATCATTGACATAAATCGACGATATTAACACTACTTCTTCGCTTCTCAGTATATTATGCTCTTCGCCATGGTGGTCCAACATGTATAGCCCCTTTTGAAACCCATTCGAATCAAGTGTGCTTCGATCTGCGCTGAGTTTCAAAACATCTTCAGATTTTCGCAATCAATGCACGGACATGACATGAATTGCACCCCCTTATTAAACATATCCTCCTCTGCAGCTCTTTTGAAAGTGGAGACGCCATTAAGGTACTCAAGATCAGATGCGGTTCTCAGCGTACATCCAGCTTCGATCCATCTACGCTACACATGTAACACTTAGTGTTAAATATTAAGTGCACCAGGTGTAGTGCGTATGCACACATTCTTAAACTAATTATGCAATTACATACCTTAATTACATCACAAAGAAATAATTAACACAATTCAAATTAATCTTCAATATAATAATGAAATTAGAACCCATTACTAACCTTAGATCACCAAAAGACTTGAATTGATCTATAAGCTAGATCTAAACAATCTTTAAATTCTATCCTTAACAAGCTAGCTAGCTACATCATGATCGAATATTATATTATGCGCATGCAATTAGAGAACTCATTACTAACCTTAGATCACCAAAATCAAATGAATCTAATATCACCCTTGAAATCAATGGCTTTTTTTCAAAAATCGCCTCACTTCCACAAACCGCCACTTAGCATAGAAACCAAACCCTATAAACGAAGTGGGCGTGGATCGAGGCTCTGTTTTTACGGAGAGCGGTTTTATATTACGACGTCTCGTGATACAAGAAATATCATGACGGTTTCTAAATATAACCGTATGTAATGATTATTGTAGATATTACAGAGCGGTTGTGTTATATAATCGTCAGGAAATCACGCACGGTTTTACTTCAAACCGCTCGTAATGAGTATCTTGTATCCATCACGACGGTTATATTTAGAAACCGTCGTGATATTTTGTATCACGCATTTACCGTAATATAAAACCGTCACGTGGATATATGCACCGACGGTTTGAGTACATAACCGTCTGTGATGTTCCATATTATAGACGGTTTTTCAAAACCGTCTGTGATCGTGCGTCTGATATAAGCCTCGCTGTAGTAGTGAATCGACTAGGACTCGAATCATAATAGTCGGCCTCTTCACGATACTTATATGGTGTTACTCTTACACCTCTCCAACTGAGAGATGTTTATTGCAAAAGGTGAGTAAACAGAGTACTCAATAAAGTGTGCATGAAATGCAAGTCTAAATAACTGAATGCAAGAATTTTTAAAAGGATGACTGATATGATTTATTTTGTATAAATAAGTCTTTTTCATTTATATGCAATAGTAATTTGAAAGCGTAACTAAAACATATAGTAGTAGTAGTATATGATAGGTGGTGGTGGTATTGAGAGCTTTCACAAAGTTGTACATAGCCTAAACCAATTCATCTACATAGACACCTTCCCATTTTTATTTTATAAAATCTAATCCTCATGTGAAATTCTCGAGCATGTCCATAATTGGGGACACAACTATTCAAATATCTTCACACTCTGTAGAGGTTGTACATTTTTACCCACAAAATGCAATCAACTTAATTAGAAAGGATCGCAACAAAGCCTTTCCGAAACATCATCACACCAATTGGCCCCCACGGTGAACTTTGAACCGGAAGCCTAACCCCACATAAGCAATTGGCATGGAGCGCACCATTGGATTAAAGAACAGGATCCATCCATGATGTAGCCCAACAAGTGAGACTACACCCTCCACCCTAGCACTGAGCCTAACCTACCTCATGAGGTAGGTACCTGCGAAACTCTAGAAAATACTAAGCTAGGCCTACTCAAACCCAGGCATATGGTTGTACGATGTGTCTCAGTTCAATGGCGTATATATAAAGTTAAGTCCATAAAAACCCTCACACAGTTCACTGCACATAGCTCACCATTAACTCTTACCACTTGCTCCAGCCTAAATCAATTCCCACACGTATTGGTTAAAGCGCAACACATGCCATCATTAGGTGACAACACATGACACACCCCTCTTCATAATGATATTGCATAGTCACTTACTCGGGTATTTATGATTTTACATTTCAACATGATATCAATAACCTGTTGCAAGGCTAAGCAAACTAGTCACTTCTAAACCAATACATATTAGTTCTACATTAATGACCAACTAGTAAATAACCAACCTTGGGTGACAATTATTATGACATACAAATGACAAGGTAGACATAGAACAAATGGGTTACATAGGTAATATAAAAATAATAAAACATTTGATACTTTGGATTAGCATGCAATAATTTGAAACAAAATAACTTTTTGTACAAACTGGGTGCGATATGGTCAAAGCACAACTTGTCTTGGAATAAGTTCTGGTGTTGAATTTGAGCTAACTCTTCTCCCTCGTAGGCTCCCAAAGCTTCAATGTCTACGTAGACCAAGCGATGGAAATCAAATAAATAACAAAAAAAAAGGAAAACAAAACTCAAAAAATTAAAATAAATATACTAGAAGGTAGGGCTTATTTGTAGAAGAATTTAGAAACTTTAATAGACTCATTATGAGTGAGAACAAGCTCTCAAAAGTGGCTTGGGGTTGTTAATTCAAAAAAAAAACGGAGAGGAGATAGAACACAGATTGACTGGTAGGACCGAGGGAATATTTCAGGAATCTTCTTTTTTTGGATTTGTGAAGAAAAATTGAGGGGGCTAATAGGTGGGAACCACAATCTATAGACTGGGTTCATGAAATAGGGTTCAGGGGTCTACAGTGAATTCGGCTCACAACTAGGATGGAAAAGTAGAGTCGACATGTCACAGGTTTAGTTCACGGTGAACTGGGTTTATGGTTTAGATCTAGGTTTAGGGTTTGCTGATTGGGTGACGACACTTGCATGGTTGGGTTTCTAGCTCCAGTGATGTCTAACGTTGGGTCTCTAGGGATGCAAAGGAGGCACAACATACATACATACATGCATACATACATACATATAGACACACACATATATATACACATATATATATAGAGAGAGAAGAATGGCGAATTCGATGGGTGGAGTACTGCGGGTCTCGATGGTCGACAGTGATGACTGGTGCCTGGCTTCAAGCGTCAAAGCGATATCGGGCGTAGGGCGGTGTAGATCTAGTGGGCATCAGTCAAATCCAACAGGTGGGCAAAGTAGAGCATGGCCCGATGAAGTCGACGGAGATGATGGCCGGGGTCCGGGGTTCTCCGATGGCGATGAAGCTTGTAGGTGGCGGTGGCTTCAATCTCCAAATCCGAGGTGATGGTTGCACAATCGGAGCCCTAGGGTGTAGGTTTTGGTCGTGGCAGACATAAAGATGCGTGATCCGATGCTCGAGTATCCTTTTATCAGTGAAGGAGGCAGCACGCGGGACAGAGTTCGGAGCAGCGTTGGTGGCGAAGTCGTGCGGGAGATAGACTCTGCAAATATGATGAATAGTACTAGTTGACTGATAGGGCCTACCGGTTAGTAGCACGAGTGCGCATGTGGGGATGAGCACTAGTCCAGCACATGTACGAGAGAGAGAGAGAGAGAGAGAGAGGGAGCGGCTGGGCTAGATGGGTCACACGGCATGATTAGGGCAAACGAGAGAGAAGTAGGTTAGGGAAATGAGTTCGGCCCACGTGGCCTTCCAGATTTTTAATTAGATTTTCTGCTTTAGAAAATACAAAAAAAAGCAAAAGAGTATAAATAAAATAGTAAATGCATTAAAAAATTTTATAGAAAAATCTAAAAAATATGCTCAAGGAACCTAAATAAAATAATTTTGGCATTAGTTGAGGTTGAATTTAATAACATTAAATTGTTTTTAGGAAAGTCCCGATTAATATTTAATTAACAAGGAAAGTTGGTAAATTTTTTTAGAGGGCTAAACTACATAAAAGAACTTTTAAAGAGCAAAAATTAAGATGTTACAATACTTGAATATAAAAGAAAAACACTAATAGTATTTATATACGGCAACATATCCTGTGCACACAGGCCTTCCCGTGTACACAGCGTGCACACCAACTAACAAAAGTCACGAAAAATTCTGAAAAAAATTGTAGATATACTTCATAGATTACTCTACCTATGTATAAAATTGTAGGTTCAAATTCATTATATATCAAGAATTACAAAAAAGAGAAAATTCTGACAAGTTTAAAGAGTTTAAACTTGTCAAAATTTTCTCTTTTTTGTAACTCTCGATATATAATGAATTTGATCTTGAAACTTCATACATAGGTAGAGCAATCTATGAAGTATATCTACAATTTTTTTCAGAATTTTTCGTGACTTTTGTTTGTTGGTGTGCACGGTGTGTATACGGGAAGATCTGTGTGCACAGGATATGTTGCCTTTATATACACATATATAACTTGAAAAAAAAAGACGTAACATATATGGGAATCACTAATTTGAAGGTGCCCTCACCAAATCTTTGGTGAGAACGTCCTTTCATTATGGCAAGCCGCAAGTGGTAGCACCTTCTTTCTTTTCCCAATTCCCTTCCACCTCAAAGCTTTCTAGTCGCGACACTTGGTGTCATCCCTTTCATCCCCTTTTCTCCCTCGTTCCCTTCCCCTCAAACTCAAAATAGTTTTAATTTTTTTTTTCAAATTTCCCCTAAGTTTTTGAATGAGAAGTATTTTTTATCCACTTTTGAAAGTTTTTGAATCGAAAGTTTTTTGAATTGAAAGTCTTCGAAGTTGAAACATTTTGATCTAAATTTTTCGACTTGAAACTTTCTAATAAGAGAATTTTCGATTTAAAATTTTTCAAATTGAATTTTTTAGCTAAAACTTTATGAGTTGAAAATTTTCAAATTTGAAATTTTTTCTATTTAATTTTTTTGAGTTAAAACTTTTCAAGTTGATTTTTTAGATGAAACTTTGCATTTAAAATTTTCTTTTTTTTGTTGGAGAGGAAGGTAGAGAGGCAGGGGAAGTGAGTAGGGAAGTGGAAAAGAGGAAGCTAGGGTAAAGTTGGATATAGCAGATGACACATAGTATCCTATGAGGGTGCCTTTAAATTTTTTAGTTTTAACGTAACATTAAATTAGTGGTACCCAAAATATATAGCGCAGTTTTGAGCTTCATCTAGCGATCAATTTCCAACCTTAAGGCATGCGTAAACGCACGGCCGTTTGGTTTGCGATATCTTCGACACAGGCTACAGTACTAGGCTAGGCTACCTTGTTGGTGTTTGTAAAGGCATCTTGTCCCGGCCGGCTTCATTCATTTAAACCTCGGCTCCTCCCTGCCCGGAAAAATCGAGCCAGACCAGGTCAGGCCTTTGTCTCGCGAAAACGCTCTAAACTTGCAAAGTTCACGTACGTGACTGCTCAACCGGCCGGTCACATCGCTAGCTCCGTACATCCACGCATGCCTACACGACACAACACAGCGTAGGCCAAAACTATTAATTAGACGCATGTATGTACGTGCGTGCGTGCGTGCTGCTTGCGCTCCGCATATCCCTCGCGCGCTACCAAACCAAATGCATCGATGATGTATCGAGCATTACAGAGTAATAGAGGGGAGAGAGTGCAGAGGCAGAGCTAACCGCGCGGCGCGGCCGGGGAGACCGGCCGCATCGCGCCACAGTTCGCCGGGGGGCCGGGCCTGAGCCGCGGCCGGCCCCACCGGCTTGCCGCCGATCCCCACCACTCATTCCCCTTCCCGGTCATAAATAGTCTCGAGATGCCACTCGCTGCTGTGCGCGCGCGGAGACAGGCAGGGACGGAGGTCGTAGCGCTTGGCTGGTTGCTCACTTTGCCCCCGGCCCGTTCCCATCCCATATAGGAATAGGAGTACTCTCTCTTTCTTTCCTTCCCATCTCTTCTCGTCTCCGCTTTGTCCAGCGTCATATATCCTTCACACCCCATACCTCTCCTCGTCGCCTCTGCCTTTCCATCTTTGCTGGAGGCAAATTCCACATGCAGTTGTAGTAGTAGTAGTTGTTGTTGTTGTTTCGGCTTTCAAATCAGGAACAACGACAGATCCGAGGCTTTCTCGAATCGCGCAGGTCCATCAAATCGGAAGCTAGCCAGCCAGCCAGCCAGAGCTATCCATCAAATCACCTCATCACATCAAAGGGGACCAAAAGGATATCTCTGGCTGACTGAGCTCCCCGGCCGTCGTATAAAATTCCCCTTTTCTACACAGCACCTGCTTCCTTCGTTCCTCTCTAGCTAGCTTAGTTCCTTGCGATCCGTTCGTTCGTTCGTTGCTACAGCCATCGAATCACCGAGTAGGAAAAAAGCTCGTTAATTAGATAGCTCGGGCAAGAAGCCACCCAGACATACACAGTACTACTGCTTGTCGATCAAGAGGCCCAGGGCGTCATAATGTCGTCGTCGTCCTCGTCGTTGGCCGCCTTCCCGCTGGACCACCTCGCGCCGTCCCCCACCGAGCAGCTCTGCTACGTGCACTGCAACTGTTGCGACACCATCCTCGCCGTACGTGCTGTGGCGCCGTCACTTACCTACCGACAGCGCGCGCTTCAATTATTAACATTCTTCGATTATTTGTTTCTTGTTCTTTTTTTTTTCTTTCCCTTGATGGTTGATTGGTAACTTCGAGTGTTGATCTCTGTAGGTCGGCGTGCCGTGCAGCAGCCTCTTCAAGACGGTGACGGTGCGGTGCGGCCACTGCGCCAACCTGCTTTCCGTCAACCTCCGCGGCCTCCTGCTTCCGCCCGCAGCGCCGCCCGCCAACCAGCTCCACTTCGGCCAATCCTTGCTTTCCCCCACCTCCCCCCATGGCCTCTTGGTATGTTCTATCTGATGCCTAATAGATGCTTGCCAGCTTTCTGATTTAGGTGGAGTGTTCAACTGAGATCGATGACTGTGTACCTGCTGTTCGCGTAGGACGAGGTCGCGTTCCAGACGCCGAGCCTACTGATGGATCATGGGAGCGCCGGTCTGAGCGCCATCACAGGCCGCAGCAACAGCAGCTGCGCCAGCAACGTGCTGGGCATGCCGATGCCTGCGGCGAAGCCTGCGCAGCAGCAGGAGCCCGATCTGCCAAAGAGCGCCCCGTCGGCGACCAGGCGTAAGGACTTGTTGCTCTTTAGTCTGGTCCCCTTCAATTTGATAGTACGCACATTAGTCAAATCAAACAGCGCATGTTGGGAGTGACCTCGGGAAGTCGTGCACCGAACTGTTCCTGGGACTACGCTGTCCAATCACCCCACTCTGCTCGTATTTTCTGTACATTCTTTGTTTGTTTTGGAGTTCTTTAGGAGGGTTAAGGCAAGAATTTTTGAACAAGAGGCACATACCACACCTCAATAGTTCTTCCAGTGTAGTGGAACTGTTTGTACTTAAAGAACATCTATTCCAGAGTTTAAACAAGCTAGGCCGAAGAGAGCGAATTTCGTAGTGTAAAAAGATGAGATAAAAACGAGAGCTTGGGGTCGACAGATAGAGAACGAGACATACAATCATGTCTTGTTGTGACAGGGTGCCCATGCATGATTCTCTCCAATCTGTGTGCATGCTTATCTAGCAGTCAGCATGTACATGGTAGCTTATGTATGCTTACCCATTCGTCCATGTTCCTTGGATGCTAGCTGTTTCGAATTTACACTTCCAACTTAACTTTGCAGCTCCGGAGAAGCGGCAGAGAGTCCCATCGGCGTACAACCGCTTCATCAAGTAAGATTTGGCAATAATATTTGCTGCGTAGTAGTACACATGTTCTTGGTATCTCTCTTCTCATAAATGTGCTGTATGTTTGTTGATTTGCCGCAGGGACGAGATCCAGCGCATCAAGGCCGGCAACCCGGACATCACCCACCGGGAGGCCTTCAGCGCAGCCGCAAAGAATGTAACTTTCTTCTCAACAACACAGTAACTCCTAGATAGCTCTAGCTGTTTGCGTGTCGTCTTGATTTGACCGGTCGCTTTACAATGTCAGCACGGACACAAGCTGTCCGGCCGCTTGTGGGCGAGATGCCGAGCTAGCGGCTGTGGTTTCCGGGAGCTTTTAGCCCCACATAAATAGGTAGGGTTTGTGCGGATTTGTTTCAATCTGCTTTACTAATCCAAACCTGCCTTTGCTTTGGCTTCCTTTCCTTGTGTTCGATGCAAACAGTGGGCCCATTTCCCGCACATCCATTTCGGACTCATGCCGGATCAGGGCCTCAAGAAGACCTTCAAGCCACAGGTAATTAAAATCCCTAGAAAACATATTATGGTTACTTAAACCCTAACCTATCTCTGCACCCTGAGATCCTAAGCAAATCAGAGTTCAGAGCAGGAAGCAACACTATACTGCTTTGATTATTGGTCATTGTAAGCATCTATCTGTAGCTAGCCGTTTCCTGTTTTGTCATTTGCAGGATGGCGCTGAAGACATGCTTCATAAGGATGGACTCTATGCTGCCGCGGCCGCGGCTGCCGCCGCTGCAGCCGCCAACATGGGCACTCCATTCTAGCTAGCAATCTAGCAAGCCTTCAGTTTGAACATGGCAGTGGCCCTATAACTCCCTTATGTCTCATATTCTAGGGTTTTATTTCAGATCTCTTAATATCGCGTGTGTTGCTTAATTAATTAGAGTACTTTTCAGTGTGTTGGGGGAAATGGAGAATCAAGTTGGGTACCTAGGTTTCTTATAATCATCTAGGTAGAGACTTGTCTTCTCTATTTTCATCTTATTTCTTTTCTTCTTCATGGACTTCTTACCCCTATTCACCTGTAGAGAAGTTGCTGTGCGTGTGCTGCCTGATTGTGTCTCAAGAATATGTTTTACTTTATGGACAGCATCTAGTAAATCTAGCGATGTCTGGCTTTATTTTTCTTAATTTGCATGCATTTTATTTTTTGATTAATGAAATGTTATCGACATTTCTATCGTTGCTTAGCTCGGCTTGAATATGTCTATACTTTCTAAACGTATCATGGATTATTTAATCTTTATGAAAAGTATTAAAACTAGTATTTCCTCTCTTTTTTGTGATGAAGTAGCTAGCTTCAGGTTATTAATCAAAACGACTGATTTGCAAACTAAACGTAAAATGTAACTCATGTCTATCTGCTTTCCCCGGGGCATATGTGACCTGGCCGGCCAATAGGACCCCTTGAAAAATGTAATTAAGGATGAAAATTAATTAACTCAGCCAAGTGAACTTCTTTAGTTAGAAACTTAAAGTGGTATTAAAATTGTAAAAAGAACAATTTGAAATTCAAGGGAAAAACTAAACCACTGATAATGGGGGCCGGCATTAATTAACTGAGACAATAATATAATATGTGTTAAACAAATTAAAATTCAAAATACAGCTGACATATTATTTATTTTGAGTAAGTTTGAAGTTATCTATAGTTCAAACTAAACCTAGCATATAGCATAAAAAGCGCATAAAGCCTTTTCTGTATTAGGAAACCACTTTTCTTTCCGAATGCTTGATTCTCGAAACACTGTATTCATGTGAACAATGTTCATATGTTAGCAAACAAACCACACATTAATTGTTCGGTTTATTTTGTTGTTCTTAATTTATAGGAGTTTCATATCATATATATGTGTAACTTCTTGGTTAGCTATCTGTGTTATTAGTTAGACCTTAGACCCGTACGATATTGAAGATTTATTAAGTGGAATATGTACCCTACCTTAGGTCTAAATGTTGACCACTGTACTATATGGGCAGCCTCCTTAATAAGCTTGGTCCAACTATCATGCCAGAAAATTAACTTCGAACCCAGTTTGAACCTCGGGAGAATTTTCCCCAGATTCATGCGGAATCGAACTATTTCCTTGCAATACTATCACATGTCGTAAAGCGCATGGGAACGGTCCAACGCCAGAACTTGAGCTTGCTAGGTCCATTTTTGCAGTCGGACCGCCCGGCCGGTCGGTCGGCCGGTACAGCAGTCAGAGAGCCTGTTTTGTCGTGCCTTCTGTCTCCCTGGACGTATGCGTCCCCAGCAGAGGCCCAGATAACAAGATGAGAGAATGGTGAGGATAGATACTATAGGAAACCAAAACTTACCAGGAGAGGAGAGAGGCACATGCATGCTCTCCGACAGGACGTGTGGGTCGTGATCGCCGTGGAGCACGTACCGTGATCAGGCGATGGGTGATGCATTATTTCAGTGGAGTGGAGTGGAGTGGAGTGTAGTAGTAGCAGCATGTCGGAGTGCTCACGCATATCATGCGGCCACGCTCATGATGTGCCCTGCCCATTGAAGTGACTACTGATCCCCGGGCTTGCCTGATCGCTGATCGGTGATCAGGTCTGAACTGCGTGCGCGGGCCATGCCCTTATCGGTGGGCCATGTGCGTACGCCGCACCGGGGCCGTGAACATGAGCACGGCCTTGATTTTTGCTGCCTGCACTGCCCCTCGGGCGAGCTAGGCGTGTTGCTTGATGCGTGATGGTCTGTGGATCACAACTTTCTGAGGGAGCCTATTTTCCGTGCTCCTGAATATGGATGGCCACAGGCCGGCAGGACGAGGACGGAGAACGTGGGCTCCTCCCGTCCTGCGTATATGCATGGGCAGGCAAAGAAGCCCAAGCAGAAGAATCAGTACTCACGTCTCACTGGGGACTGAGCCCAAAAAAGGGTAACCGCGGAAGACCCGAACCCCGAAGGATACGTAGAAGTTCGCATAGGCGAGTTGTTAAAGAGTGGCCCGTCGCGTCGCGCCGCGCGTATGGCAACTCGTCGAGTGTTCTACTTCCACCAGCCCAGCCGAACCGGGACGCGGCCTCCAGCGGCGGCATCAACTGCTTCCGCTCCGCGTGCCGCGCGACCTCCTCGCCCATGGGCTCTCCAGCCTCCTCGGCTGCCATGCCATGCCATGCCGCTACCAGCTGCCAGCTCCCGGTGAGGCGTCGCGCCCGGCCGCCAAACTAAGGGGGTGTTTGGGACAGCTCCAGCTCCATCAAAATCTGTGGAGTTGGTGGAACAGGGTATTTCTAGCTCCAGAAATTTATGGAGCTGGAGTTATGGGTACATTAAGAGTGTTTAGATATATCATCTTGTTTACATTTTAGATTAAAAGTATAAACTTAATTCACTTTATTTTAGCCTATAAGTTTCAGATCTGAGCTGGAGCTCTCCCAAACAGGGCCTAAATCTCACCTTTTGAACAAAGATCTCTCATCAAGACGCAAAATATAGCCATCCTGGCACGGATCGCCAAAGTTATGCGTGAGACCTCTAAAAAAGCAGTAGCGGCACGATATGCGACCAATCGGTCACATGTGCCATGTATTTATATTGCCGAATTACAAACAGTAACCAAACGCACAGTAACTTCAACAGAGAAGACCAGGAGGATGTGCGGGTATACAGATAAGCTTACACATATATTTGAAAGCTTTCTAATAGCTATACAAACCAGGGGCGGCGCCAAGATTTCGAGTTAAGGGGGGCCACATAGACTAACCAAAAATTATTGTAGCACCCATAAGATTATCATAGCAATATCGATGCATTTAAATTTAAATATAGTATAACCATATGTCCACATAAGTAAAATATGACATATTTTTTAGAATAAGAAACTTACATCTCTATTCAGTTAAATTTAGTTCTATAACTACCTAGAAGATCATACAAGTCAATAAGTTCATTTGAACAAATTTTCGCTGCTAGTTCTTTTCAATGTAAATTATCATGCAATGTCGAAAAAAGTCATCTCCTATTTTATTTCGAATGCGGGTCTTGACAAGTTTCATAGCTGAAAATGCTCGCTCTGTGGTTGCTGTTGACACCGGAAGAATTATAACCAATCGTAATAGCTTATCAACTATTGAATAATGGGAAGCTTTACCTGTTTTATATAGTCCAATTGTTAAGTTAGCAAGAAATATCAAACATTGCATACATCAAGTTGAGAAAAAAAGAAAGATTTACCTATTTTATATAGTCCACTTGTCAAGTCAACAAGAATAGTAGATTAGGCCTTTATTTGCTGTTTGCTAATACTAGCTAATTACTCGTTACTACCTATTAAAATTTATTTTCGTTAGGGGGGCCAAGGCCCCCGCCCGCCCCCCCTTGTCTCCGCCCCTGATACAAACCGAATTCAACTACTACAATATATCTTAACACCCTCCCTCAATCTGGACATGGCGAAGGCGTGTTGAGATTGCTCCTGAATCGGAAGAACAACTTGAGCTGGCAGAGGCTTGGTCAACACATCAGCAAGTTGATCGCTCGACAAGATGAATATGATATCCAGATCTTTTCATGCTAGTCACTCGCAAACAGAATGATAGTCTACTTCAATGTGCTTGGTCCTAGCATGGAAGATCGGATTGGCAGGTGAGATAGGTTGCACTGAGGTTATCACACCATAGACAAGTTACCCCGTGGAGAGAGATGCCAAGCTCTCCCAGCAATGCTTGCATCCACATGATCTTAGCCGTCGCATTAGAAACTGACTAGTACTTGGCCTCTGCGCTTGATCTAGAAACAGTAGATTGTTTTTGTGAACTCCAAGATATAATATTTTAGCCTAAAAACATAGTGTATCGCCCGGTGCTTCTTCTGTCATCCGAGTATCCTATCCAATCCACGTCACAAAATGCACCTAACAATGATGATGCCAATCGCTCAAGGACCAATCCCAGGTGAGCAGTATCCTTAAGATAGCGCAAAATTCTCTTGACGACAATCCAGTGAGCTTCGGTCGATGCCTAAAGGAACTGACAAACCTTGTTGATAGTATGAAATTTCTGACCTTGTCAAAGTTAAGTACTATAAGACACCTATGACACTTCTGTATTTTGTTGCTTCAACATCTTATAAGAGTTTCCCTTCATATCTTGACAGCTTGTCCGTTGTTCCCATGGGTGTAGCAACTGATTTGGCTTTCACCATATTGGTTCATTGCAACAAATCTTGAATGTACGTGCGCTGTGGCAATATGACGCCACCATCAACACAATTAATTTCAATGCCAAGAAAAAAACTTAGCGGGCTGAGATCTTTAACAGCAAAATCATCCCGGAGAGACTGAAGAAGTATATCTGTAGCCTTGACCGACGAACTAACAATAATGACATATAAGATAGAGATATTTGTCTTAGAGAGAACAAACCCTAGCTCTTGTAGCTTCCCGCTTTACCGAGAGAACCATGCTCGTGGTGCCTGTTTCAGCCCATAAAGTGACTTATCAAGCTTGCACAGATAGTTTGTATACCTATGATTCTCATATCCCAGCAATTGTTCCATATACACCTCCTCATGAAGAATGCCATGAAGAAAGACACGTTGGATGTCAATCTGTCTCAAGTTCCATCCTTGAGATACTGCTAAGGATAGTAATACCCGTGTAGTAGTAGGTTTCACCATAGGGCTGAATGTATCTTCGTAATCTATGCCATGGAGCTGCTTAAACCCTTTGGCAACCAATCTGGCTTGTGTCGTTCAACAATACTATTGGCTTTCCTCTTTAGTTAGAAGACTCATTTACAGTCAATGACATTCAAGCAAGCCTTAGGAGCCACCAAATGCCAAGTCTGATTCATTTGCATCGTAGCAAATTTAGTGTCCATAGCATCCTTCCACCGGGGTTCTTGCATGGGATTGAGATGAGATAATGGCTCACCATCAACATATGCAGCAGTGTACGCCACCATTCTATCTGTGCGTTTCTTGAGACCCCGAGCGCCATGCTGTAGACAAGTACCATTATGATGTTGGCGTTCGATCGGTTGGATCGGTCGATCAGCCAGTGGAGCCTATACATCACCTGTTGAAACAGAATCATTGGAAACAATAGGTTGCACAACTTGTGTTATTTGAAAACTATTACTAGAAAACACTACTACCGGGGACTGGAGACATAGGAGATCAGAGGCAAAGCCATAAAAAAAATTTAGAAGATAGGCTCAAAGAATTGAGATAAATATGTTAAACAGCTTGTATTGTATTCTTATTGGTTCGAGAGTTACTAATAATACTTTATTATTTGAGAAATACTTGTACAATATTCGCTTATCAAACTTTTGTAAATCTATGAGCAAGATAACACCAATCAATCAAACAAATCGACTATTGTCTCTATTCAATATATTTACATAGTTATAATTAATAACAAAAAATATCATAAATTAGAAGAGATACTCACATTGCCTATTTGTTATTTTGGTCAGCCCACTTAGTTGGTCAGGCACTCGCTGACTCACATTGTGATGCCTTTTCTACCTGTTTGCCATCGTCATAGTGGGTTGCCCATCGCCGCACGCCCACGCTCTTGCTGGCTCCTTGGCATTCACTCTCCGTGATGCACGTCAAATGCCCTTGACTTGGTGGGTTGCTATGTCCGCACGAATGAGAGACATTGAGCCACGCCTTCTCTCTCGCTCTATGGTCTTTACGTGCGTCTAGGGTTTGAGTCTAGTTATGCAAGCAGTAAGTGAAATTACTAATTACTAAATTAAGCCTCCAAATCTCCAATAAGTAGCATCCCATCAAGCCACATGGAACATGAAGCATCTCATCCACTTAGCAAAACTTTTTCTTCCTCAAGCTACGTCTAAGCGTGTGTGCATTCGCTATCGTTATAAAAAAAGTTGAACATCGATATTAAAGAAGTATTTAAGCTCCAAAGGCTAGAGGGGCCTCTGCTAGCTACGCCTCTGCAGGAGATGATGGCACAAGCTGAGATGGTATAATAAGAAGGTATGTACGTGGAGAATGCAGTGTACTTATCAGTGCAACAACCTCAAGGTTTCATGAGAAGAGAAAAACTCCCTTGTCAAAAATCACATAACATGAAATATAGACCCAACCAAATGAAACATCAAGCCACTTGTACCCTTTGTGATGGGAGTTGTACCCTAGAAACAAACATTCCTTGGATCAAAAAGAAAGTTCTTGGCTATTATATGGCAGGAGAAGGGGCCAGCAGGCACACCCCAAAATTCTTAGTTTTGCACTGAACAAGCACACAAGCAGACTGGCATTATCTATGTCGACATGAGTATGTAGACGACATATGTGATATGTAGATGCTAATCAAGGAAGGCGGTTTAGGCTTCTGAATTTTGCTAGTGGCTTGGTTGATTTACTATTAGGCTAGGCCAGGGTTACGATCGGTATCCAGTTCAGATTGTTTTTTCTCATTGCTTTTTTTTCTTTCAGGATGTATCTGAATCAAACACTCCACTATTTTCTTGTCTCTCTACTTTAATGCATGGTAGAGTTCCTGCTGTTTCTTTTAAAAAAAATTATAGGTGCGGAAGACTATGCAAGAAGTACAAGACTAGTCTGAATGATGTGTCTATGTTTTCTTTCGGCTGAGCCATTTTGTTGGTGCATGTAGAGAAATTAAACCCTATGATCGATGCTAATGGTTTGAAAGGATTTATAATGAAGTTTCTGATACTCCCCTTCCTAATCGGATCGAACACATTCAATTTTCTTGTTAGAAATTCTTTCTACGTGTTTTTGAAACTGTAAGAACACACTCTCAACATCAAACTTGGCACGAAGCAAATAGATACATGTAAATTTACGAAAATCATCAATAAAACTTACATAGCACTTATACCCTCCTACAAATTGAGGTGCAAGACCCCAGACATCATAAAACATGAGTTGTAAAGGAGAAGTGGATACATGAACCAAGAGGAATAGGGAAGCTGATGGTTGTTTGCCTCATGACACGCATTACACACATATGTATGCGTGGAGCTAAGACAAGGCAATTTATTTAGATGTAAAATGAATTAAACTACTTGGGATGAAGCGTGGCCGAGATGAGCATGCCATTGCATGGCAAAAGCTTGGACAGCTTTACAGAGGATGGCTTGGTAGGATAGAGACCGGACTCACATCTGACACTGAGAACCTTTCTCTTCGATGCTTGACAACAAAATAATTAGGATAGAATTTGAAGAAAATGTTAGTGTCATGGGTAAGTTTTTGAATTGATATGAGGTTTTTTTTGGCAATTTGAGGGACATGAAGCACATTTTTGAGAACAAGTGGATTGGCAGTAGTATTAATAGAACATCAACGAACATTAGAGATGTGCAAACCTGTTCCATTGTTGTCTTGGACATGATCTATGCCATGATACTTGTCACGTACCGTGAGTCGATCTAGATCACTTGTTGTGTAATTTGTCGCTCCAGTGTCAGTGTGCCAATTTGGATCGACTTGGTAGGACGTTGTCATTACTTCCATGGACGTTGAGTGTCCTTCAGTTTGATATATGTGATCAAACTGTGTGTCCTACTTTCCTGCACAGTTGGGGCCACTGCCACCTTGACCAGAGTTTTAAGACAGCTAAGCTGTGACAAGATTAGGAGGAAATTGAACACAGTTTTAAGAGTTTACAGGGTGCAAGATACTGCACCTAAGGAGATTGGGGGATCAGGGGGTGTGGCTGGTTTAGGGGGAGCCAGAAAACAAGTAAGGGAAAAAAAGACTTGATCCAACTGAGTTGCCACTGTAACAGGTTTATAAGCTGCTTACCAGAGTTGTTGTAACCTCGATTCTAGTTGCCGCAGCCGTGGCCATGTCTTCTTCCTCCTTGATTGTTGTTGAAGTTCCCTCAGCCTCCTTGATTGTGCACTGTGAAGTTTGCCGAGGAACATGAGCCACCAAACTAAAGCTCTGTACTATTTTTCTCCAACAGAGTTCACAACTCAATAGATAAGCAGTGGCAGAGCTAGGCCCCAGGCCACCCGGACCATGGCCCAAGATCTGGGATCAAAAGCTCAGTTTAAATGGGTTGGGAATAGCTGGTCCACTCGGGTCATGGTCCGAGAACAGCTGGCCCTATCTGAGGCTTAGGCCATGGACTGGCTCCGCCCCTGTAGATGAACATAGACATCATCAAGGGTTAGCCCATTCAACCTAATTGTGATGGACACGACAAAGGCATCGTAGTTTGACCCAAGGCCTGCAAGGATGTAGGAGATAATTTCGTCTTCACAAAGCGGCATACTTATGGCAGATAAGGTATCTGCAAGGGTCTTCATCTGACCGAAATAGTTCAACGCCGGGAGTGAGTTATTCTTGAGGTTTGCAAGCTACATACGTATTTGGACCAGGCGCTCGTGATCTGGATGCAAACATGCGCTCTAGGGCTATCCATGCTTCGTATGTCATCGTCATGTTCATGACGTGCTTCAGCATCTCTTCTGTCAGTGAGGAAAAGATCCAACTGAGCACCGTCTGATACTGGTTAAACCGGTTCAGATACACCAGGTTCAGAACTTGGCTGGCTCCATCTTCTGTTATCATTGTGATCATCTTGATGAGCACCCAGAGGCCAGAGAAGCCATCTACATATCTGAGAAGTTGAGAACTCGGATACGGAAGGGACTGGCCATTTCACAGCAAGTAATGGTCCTTGCTGAGCTTGATGTTACAACTTCCAACCTCGATAGATCAAATCAATCCGATCTCCCTTCCGTCTAGTGCACATCCACTCTCAACCAACCAAGCAGCGGACGATGGTCCATAGGTTGTAGCCACCGCCATGACGAAACCAGAAAGTCCCGAACGAAGAAAAGTACTACTGTGATAGCAAGTAGCAACTTGTCGTCGCGCTGGACTAGACTGCGACTTTCACACTTGTGCGTCTCACTGTTGGACCGTAAGCAACGTTGATTTACTTTTTCTAGGCCAACTATCTCGAGATTCTTCCTTTTGGCAGTTTCTACCATACCGAAGCAAAGTACTACCGACCAATCCCAGCTTGAGGATTGAATTCGTCTTGCATCTCCTGTTGTGGTGAGGATGGATCTCATGCCGGGACTTTTCAATTACCAGTATGAGAATTGAAAGACATGAAAATTCTCTTGACCTGGAGTCCTAGACTTCCTGTATTATATGTGTCGATTTTAACATATATGCTTCAATGTTTTTCTTCTCAATACAAGTTGTATAAATCTTAAAACAAATGAAGGGGTAAATAATTCCCATCTCTACACTTTATTTATACTTTAATATTTGTACAACTGTCAAAAAGAAAAGTATGAAAGCACCTATCATACAAGCAGTGCTTATATAGTACAAATGCATGATAGATTTTTTTTCACAGTTTGTAGTATCAAATGATATAACTTATATACTTGAGAATATATTAACATATTTTATATACTATTTAGATTTTTAAGACATCATAAATATTAAAAATGACAATAGAAGCTTGAAGAAAAATTCAACTTAAGGGGTGTAATTGAAGTAAAAGCTTTGATGGAAGAAAATCATTGAGAATAATAAGTTGTTAGGGTTCTTAAAAATGTAGCAACTCTTCATCTTGCATAGATTATATAGCTAGTACGCCTGTTCTTTCTCCATTAGTAAGACTTTTTTTAAAATATATGCAACACATGTACCTTTATTTAATCTCAAGTAATACGTTAATTATTTTACATGGCATTAGAATACATTGCTCACGTATACACTGATACATCATGGGCAATTTACATTGAACGTATCTTCCTCACACGCTGGCTGCCCCGTAGAACCATGTCTTATATTTCTTATTGATTGCGTCCACAACTTTTCTGCTTCAACCGTTAATGGCAAGCATAATTTTTTATTGATCCCTCTCAACTGCTACTCCTTTAATGCAATACTCTATCGTATAACTATCTTCTATTTATTTTTAATTATTACTTAATACTGAACATTACGACATCGACATGCAATGCATACATGTACAAGTATTGCTTATCCCACCTGGAACACTTGTCATGCTTTCACCAGTGGCCCCAAGCCTATTCCATAGAGTAACATCATCTCTACTCTGAGTTTTTTGCAACTTATTTTGATTCAAACGAATTCATGCATGTATATACACATACAAGATATTATACATCTTGATTTACGCTTGTCCCATATTAGTCGCTTCTCTTTTCGATGTTTGCCAACTCAACGATATTGCTTCCTCATTAACGCAACGACCTCCTATTTTTTATGATGCTAGCATGTTTGCTTTAGTCATTATCTAACAATATAGAGAATTTTCACGCAATTGTGCATGATGTCATTTCCCTTAGTAGTGATGGTACGTTTCTAGCTACTCAATGGATATATATATCCTTTGTAACTCATCTTCTACACAAAACTTCATCTCCTCTCTACCAGGGTCTCCTCATCATCAAGCTTTTTTTTTGCTACTAATTTCTTTAACAATGCAGATGTACACCACTCATCATCGCGGCTTTTGGCTCCTTCGGCTTTAGCCTTTCTCTTTTATTTTATTTTATTTTTATTCTAAATTTCGGTTTCTTTTATTGAATTCATTCATAAATCCAATAGCCAATGCTTCTTTAAATTTACGATGGATTATATTTATTTAGGGATTTTATTTAGAAATTCATATGAAAACTGAATTAGAATTCTTATGTAAAATAAATCAGTATTTTTTTGTTTGTATTCTAAATTATATTTGTGTGTTGTTACATCATACATGACATCGATTTTTTTAATATAGTTTTAGGTTGGAATTGTATACAAATCTAATTGGTATTTTTTATTTTATTTTTATTTTGAATTTAAACTATTGTCGGGGATTGGATATACTGTACCAAGACGACCATCAAAGCCCGGCGCCAACCGACTATGCTCTTGCCCGGATGGTGCACACAAGGCCGACCTTCGGACAGCCCGGCTCACAGGGCTACCCATCGACTACGTCCCCGAACAAGCCAAGCTCGGGGGCCCGCGACAGGGCGACGTGGCATTAAATGCGCAGCGGGCTCTAGAGATCGCACGCCCGGGATCTGCGCCGCCACGGTCCGCGCCGCCTTGGTCTGCGCTCTTTGTACCCACGTCGCATGGTTCCGTGGCGGCGGCTGCCTTCACGATCACAGACGTCTTCAATGAAGAGCGCCCTGTAATAAATGATCTGTCCCTCAGAATTTTTATAAATACCCCCTCCTACGACGGGTTGGGGTTGGACCTTCGGCACTACACACACTTGCACACATCACTTGCTCACGGGAGTCCTTAGGATCGTTCAGGGCCTCCCGAGCAAGCGCATTGAAACCCACTTTCGCATATTAGTGTAACCACTGGATGTAGGGTTATTATCTCCTCCGTGAGAGGCCCGAACCAGATAAAAATCAACCCCCTGTGTTTCACGTTTGTCCCGGATACCCTATTCTATTGCTCGGCATATTCTCAGACGTATAACCCTCGCGGAAAAGGGGCCCCAAGTTGATCCCTCATTCAACAAGTAAGCTCGGCGGGGGACCCTGTCCCGAATCGTCGACAGCTGGCGCCGTCCGTGGGGATCGACTGAGTCCTTTCGCGAGGAATCCCTGAGGATGCCGAATTCTCAAGACAATCAAGACCTCTACGTCTTCGGCGACGTGGGGGACGACAACGTTTGCTACGTCGGCGAAGGCGTGGCCGGTGTGACTGATCCGGAAGGCCACACCGAGTCCATGTTCCGCCGAGCACGCCCTTCGCCGGCGCGAAGTCTCCTCCCGAGCACGCGTTCGCCGGGATCGTCCATGTCCCGCGCGAAGCACGCCCTCCGCCGCACGAGTCCTTCCCCGCACGCTGCGTTTCGCCGGGGCTATCTATGTCCGCGCCGAAAGCACGTCCTCCGCCGCGCGAGTCCTTCCCGCACGGTTTCGCTCGGGCTATCCATGTTCCGCGCTGAGCACGCCCTTCGCTCGGCGCGAAGTCTCTCCCGAGCACGCGTTCGCCGGGATCGCCCATGTGTCGCGCCGAAAGCACGTCCTCCGCTCGGCGCGAGTCCTTCCCCGCACGCGTTTACGCTCGGGCTATCCATGTCCGCGAAAGCACGTCCTCGCTTCGGCGCGAAGTCCTTCCCGGCACGCGTTTCGCTCGGGGACCGTCCATGTTCCGCGCCGAGCACGGCCACGAGCCTACGCCTGCACCCCGAGCGCCAACCTCGGCACGGCCATGAGCCTACGCCCGCGCCCCGAGCGCCAACTTCGGCACGGCCACGAGCCTACGCCCGCGCCCCGAGCGCCATCTTCGGCATGGCCACGAGCCACGCTTGCGCCCCTAGCGCCACCTTCGGCACGGCCACGAGCCATACCTGCGCCACGAGCAAGGACGGCACGATCGTCAGCAACACATAGAGCATAAAGCAGCTAAGTCGCTTTTTACTTAATTATGTCATTATAAATTGGCTTTCTTGACTTGCTACTTAGTTAATCCACAACTAAGCAGTAAGTCGGGGGCTACACCTAATAGTGTGCTTGTCGCACATCTTTTTTAACGATTGCAAATGAATCCGAAAAGGCGTTAATTCCGAAGTTGTGAAGTCTCGACCCCATGAATGGCGAACTCTAGTCACCCAAAACGCGTGCAGGGAAAAAAGCCATGAGCCGACTCGACGCCGGGGCTAGACGGTGGGCGAGTGCTTAAACAAAAGAGTCAAACCACTCGGATGAATTCAAAATCAATAAGGAAAAGGAGTAAAAACTCTAAAATATATAAACCAATCGGACGCCACATCCGAGTGAGTTGTTTTACATTGCCTAAGTTACGCATATACATAATTTCGGGCTACTAAATTTGGTCATGACGCTGTGGGCTAACGCTTCAACGACAACATCAACAACCGATTGGCGAATAAGTCTAAAGGGCGGCGGCTGAATTTCGCCTTGAGCGGGAAAAGCGTTTTGACTTCTGTATATCGTTTGGGATACGGTATGACCCATGATGAGCCACCAGCTGTACGCCGCAGTCGGATATGATTCAACGCGTGGAGCTCTATTGAGTCCTTCACGATCTCTTTGCCTACAATGGGCACTCGGCTGGAAAGGAAAACAAGTCGGGAAACTACATCAAGAACTAGAAGCACTAGGCATGAAGCGTGATTCAGTTGGGCTGCGACCAAGAAGGCGGCAACTCGATCGCAAAGCACTCGGGGGCTACTGTGGAGTATATGGACCCCGGGTATCTGCATGGCGGGCCGAGAGGACCACCCAAGAGTGGATGGGCCAAGCCGACTACATGAAGATAGGTATTGCTCAGGAGGCAGGCCGCCATACGCAACAAGGAAACCCCGAAGATGGAAACCAACTTTGCTTAGGAAGGATACAATTGTAATCTTAACCGCTATCATATATAACGGATAAGGAAAGAGATACAATCTCCACCTCGTATCCGAGTGGGATTCCCTATTGTAACCGCCCTTCTCTGCTATATAAAGGGAGGGGCGGGGAACCATCAACATAGAACATCGTCAGCGAATAAGTTAGCTACTCATAATCCCAGAGCACAGGACTAGGGTATTATCTCCACCGTGAGAGCCCGAACCTGTATACATCGTGTGTCTTGTGCTACCATCGAGTTTCCGATTCAGCGCTTAGCCCCCTTTTAATTATTGTCGGTAACAAACCTCGACAGTAACCAATAGGTTTTACACCATTAGGTGTACGAGCCACAGTTCAAAACTTTCTATTTGTCGAGAATTCAATTTCGCTCAATTGCGTCTTTCCATTTTAGCCAATCATTTCTTTGTTTGCATTCGTCGATTGATCGAGGTTCTTGATCCTCATTACCTTGTATAATTTCTAGCGCTACATTATATGCAAATGCATCATTGACGTCAATATCACGGTTCAAAAGTTTTCCTGATATGACATAGTTTAATGAGATCTCAGTTTGTGTAGAATTAGGTACCTGTATTTCTTCCGAGATAGTATTATTAGTCATATCATTTATCTCTTCAGGAGATTTTCCTTGGGCTATTATTTCCTCAACTTGACTATCTTTAGCTCCTTTTCTTCTTCGAGGATTTTTATCTTTCGAGCCCAATGGTCTACCACGTTTTATAGTAGGTTTTGTCTCATTTGCAATAGCTGGTTGTCCTTCTGGGACACCAATTTTTTCAGGAGCATTAGCAGCTGGAATATGTGACTTTGTCACTCGTTTCAAATCTGTAAAAGCATCAGGCAAATTATTCGCTAAATTTTGTAAATGAATTATCCTTTGAACTTCATGTTCACATTGTCTTGTGCGAGGATCAAAATGAGATAATGATAATTCATTCCAAACAATTTCCTTATTTAGTCGCTTCATTTCTCCCCTAATGTTGGGAAATTTGATTCATCAAAATGACAACAACAAATCTAGTCAGTAAATAAATCTCCGTTAATGGCTCAAGATATTTTATTATAGAAGGAGATTCATACCCAACATATATTCCCAACCTTCTTTGTGGTCCCATCTTCGCATGCTTTTGTGGAGCAATTGGAACATATATTGCACAACCAAAAATTCTTAGATGGGATATGTCCGCTCTTTTCCAAATACTAAGCGTAATGGAGAAGAAGTATGATAACTTGTTGGCCTGATGCGAATTAATGATGCCGCATGCAAAATAGCATGGCCCCAAGCTGATGTTGGGAGTTTTGATTTCATAAGTAACGGTCTCGCAATTAATTGGAGCCGTTTTATAAGTGATTCTGCAAGACTATTCTGTGTATGAACATGTGCTACAGGATGCTCAACATTTATTCCAATTGACATGCAATAATCATTGAAACTTTTTGAGGTAAATTCACCAGCATTATCCAAACGTATCGATTTAATAGGATAATCTGAAAATTGTGCTCGTAATTTTATTAATTGGGCTAACAATCTCGCAAACGGCAGGTTGCGAGTTGATAATAGAGAGACATGTGACCATCTAGTCGATGCGTCAATCAAAACCATAAAATATCTAAATGGACCACTTGCTGGATGAATAGGTCCGCATATATCTCCTTGTATGCGCTCTAGAAAATCAAGGGATTCAGCCCTTATTTTAGTTGATGATGGTCTTACAATCAATTTTCCTTGAGAACATGCCACACATGAGAAGTCATTGGACTGAAGAATCTTCTGGTTCTTCAACATATGTCCACACGAAGTATTTATAATTTTCCGCATCATTGTTGATCCGGGATGGCCCAATCGGTCATGCCATACAATAAATTCATTATGGTTGGTAAACTTCTGGTCTACCACCATATATGATTCAATTTTATCAATCTTTGTATAGTATAAACCAGATAATAATGATGGCAATTTTTCCAATACATTTTTCCTACCCGATGACATATTTGTAATGTTAAGGTATTCCCTATTTCCTTCATTAATTGTCTCAATGTGATATCCATTTTGGCGGATATCTTTAAAACTCAATAGATTTCTTTGAGACTTTGGGGAATACAATGCTTCTTTCACACTTATTTTTGTCTTAGGGTAATAATATTATGGCTGTCCGAGCCCTCTATCAAATTTGCACTCCCAGATACGGTATTGATACTTCCATTATGCATCGTTAAATCATGAAAATACCTTTTATTCTTGAGAATAGTATGTGTTGTTGCAATCGTCTACAACACATATATCTCCACCATTTACCAAAGATTTTTTCCATTCACTTCAAAAGAAAATTTTAATAAGATAAATGAGCATTATAACATAAAATTCATTAACACATGAAACATTACAACCATAATTCAATACATAATATATTATATTTATTCTCGAACAAAAACATAACATGTTTGCATTATTAAAGATGTAACATATAAAATTTATTCTTGTACAAATAACTACTTAAAAAAATTATTCTTGAATAAGAAAATCAGAGACATCTAGATGAGTTGTATCATGTTGGCCGTTGTCTTCTTCTTGAGTTTTGCCAAAATATTCATTATCTCCATTACTATTGGCAAAATTGGTCTCTATTCTTTTTTCTTTCCTTTCAAGCGATTGTTGATAGAGATCCACGAGGTGCTTTGGCGTACGACAGTTACGCGACCAATGATTTTTGCCTCCACAGTGATAGCATATATTTTCATGTTTATAATTTTCATTTTTCCCTGTATCTCCCTTTTCTTGCCTCTTCTGGGGACCATTTGTATTTTTGAAGGAAACATTATAATTTCCTCTACCACGACCTCGTCCATATCCACGACCACGACCACGTCCTCGGCCGCGCCCTCTATTGTTATTATTATATCTTGTCGCATTCGCTTCAGAGAATGGACTTGAACCAGTTGGACGAGCCTCATGGTTTTTCATCAAAAGCTCATTATTTTGTTCAGCCACAAGTAAACAAGAAATAAGTTCAGAATATTTCTTGAACCCTTTTTCTCGGTATTGTCTGCTGCGAGAGCAAATTTGAAGCATGGAATGTGGAGTATATTTTCTCCAACATTTCCTCATCCGTAACCTTTTCTCCACACAACAAACGTTGTGAAGTGATTTTGAACATGGCTGAATTATACTCACAAACAGTTTTATAATCTTGCAACCTCGGTGCAACCAATCATACCGAGCTTTAGGAGAATTACAGTTTCGATGATCATACCTTTCCTTTAATTTGTTCCAAAGAACAAGGGGATCTTTCACCGTAAGGTATTCAGCTTTTAACCCTTCATGGAGGTGATGGCGAATAAAGATCATGGCTTTAGCCTTTTCTTGGTTAGACGCCTTATTTCCTTCCTTGATTGTTTCACCGAGGCTATTTGCATCTAGATGGATTTCGGCATCAAGCACCCTAGACAAATAATTTTTGCCCGTAATATCCAAAGCCATGAATTCAAGTTTTGCAAGATTCGACATAGTAAACTACAATATATAGAAATGCAAACTATGAATTATAGTGTGTAAATTAAACAAGATAGAATAGGGATTGAAAGAATACTTTACCTTAGAAAACGACGATCAAAGTATTTATCAAAGTATTTTTAGTATGTAAAATTTACGATAGCCTTTTAGAGGCGATCGCACTGATAACGTGATATAAAATAACTAATGAATTACCCAAAGTATGAACAATATAGTGAATTACTCAAAGTATGAACAATGTAGAAGTAGAGGGAATTCTTTCTTTCTTGTTCTTTTCTTTCATGCATACAACCCTCTATTTATAGGTAACATGAAAGGTTTGAACTAAATAAAGAGTTACAAGAATTGATACTATGTAGGTTTCATAGTAATAGCATGGAGTTTCTCCTTTAATTGATACATGAGAGTTTCTCTTAAAAAGGGTTATGGACATCTATTTAAAATAATATTTTGTAACAATTAAGGTTTTGAAAAATTACGCCCAGTTCTAAAGCATATATACGGCGCGATCCTGATTCGTAACCCAAAGCCAGAAACTTCTCTAGCCAATACTTCTATTCACATGCGTCCACATCTGGTATGTATGTACAGATGGAAAATTCTTACCATCGTGTACATCGCCACGTCGCCTACACCAGAGGTAGAACTAGGAGAATAGTAGCCCAGCCTTCTCCGTCTTATACTCTTATTCCTTTTTCTCCGCTTCCTCCTCTGCTCCAGGAATATAGTTCGAGAATAGTGGGGTGAAAGAAAGACGGGAGATCAAAAAAGAAAAATCCAAACTTTCGAAACCCCACCTCTCGACTCCCACCAGTGCGGATTGATTTCTGGTTTTGTCCTCTTGGATTCTGTCGAAGATGAGCTCCGAGCCCAGGGAGCTGCTCGGGATTGATCCCATCAATCTCTGGTTCGCCTGTACGCGTTCTTTTCCCTGCGGGTTCGTGATTTTCTTGATTTTTTTTTGTTGTCGATTCGGTGGTTTCAATGGGTTTCTGGGTAAATTTTGATGCGATGTGTTCTTGTATCATGTTCTCATTCAAGAAATTTATATGATATGTCATGTTCCCCTGGAAAATTTTTCTTTTTCGTGTGGGGCTAATTTTGATGTTTCTCTTAATTTTCAGGTTTTCTTTTGAGGAATTTCTGGGCGCTTTTTTTAATATATGGTCATATTTGTTCTCTTGTTTGCTAATTTCCCTCCTTTTTTTGAATCTATCGTGCAGTCGAGTTAAAGAAGCAGATCTCGTGCTCACTGCATCTAACAAACAAGACAGATGACTACGTCGCGTTTAAGGTAATCAAATCTTTCTGATGATTATTTCCTGCAAAATATGAGTAAACCTTATAATTCTGTGAAATCGTATTATAGTGACTAAATTAGTGCGACCTTGGGTCTGTAGGTTAAAACGACGAGCCCAAAGAAGTACTGCGTCCGGCCAAACGTTGGCATTGTGGCATCGCGGTCCACGTCCCATGTTGTTGGTCCGTTTGGTGGATTACATTAGCCAATCACTATGTTATTCTGAAATAACTGCTTTTACTCTAAGGTCTCTTACACTCTGAACTATTTATTGCCTTCAGTAACAATGCAAGCGCAGCGGGAGGCGCCACCGAACATGGAATGCAAGGACAAATTCCTTGTGCAGAGTGCCATAGTGAGCCAGGACCTCCTACCAAAGGATATTACCATGGACTTGGTAACCCATGTTCAAGTGCATTCTGCGTTGTTGGCTTGTAGCTTATGTTGGCCGTTTCATAACCCTAAGGTCCCTAACTAGGCATTTTGTGTAGTTTACCAAAGAATCAGGCAATGTGGTGGACGAGATGAAGCTGAAGGTTGTTTATGCCCCACCATCTCAACAAACATCCCTAAATAAGGGATCTGATCAGGAAAGTCTGGGAAGTTTGAGTTATCAAGAGGTAAGATTTTGATCTTGAGTAGTCGTTAGTGCTGTAATGATATCCATGACTTCGTTTTTTTGGTATCAACTCTAATTATTTAACAGGGAACTCACAGTTATTCCCTGTTAGTGCCTTGCTTATTACTTTGTGCCCTTATCATTGATTCAATGGCTATTCTTTGTTTTCTTACCTTCTCAAACTGAGAGCTGTTCTTTCTTTGCAGGTAACCAGAGAACCTAAACAACCAGAAACGAAAACCTCTGATGTGAGCCCCCCTTCAGATAAAACTCGTCAAGCTATGTCTACCTCTGATTTTGGAAATGAAACAATTTATTTTAAAGACCAGTCTTCAAATATTGTAGATTTTGATCAAACATCATTAGAAAACCATGCATGCCAATTTGCATCAAACAAGATAACTGTTACTCTGGAAATATGACTTGAACTAATTCCGTTATCTATTGGCCACTTGGGTGACAACTGCTAGAGAAGTTCCATAAAGTAGAGACACCTGGTCTAAATCCATCTAAGAGCTTTTTTTGGGGGGTATATCCAGTGCAATCAGGCTTTTGGTGCAATCACCGTGCAATCCAACTAAGAAAAGTTTCAAAAAATTCTGAAACAAATCATGGATGTACATCTCATCTTACCCTATCTACATATAAAATTTCATGATCAAATTCGTCCTATGTTAAGAGTAATAAAAAAGACAAATTTCTGACAAACTTGAATAGTTCAAATGCACCCCAAATTTGTCTTTTTTGTAACTTCTAGCATAGGACGAATTTGATCATGAAATTTTATATGTAGATGGGGTAAGATAAGATGTACATCCATGATTTTTTCAGAATTTTTTGAAACTTTTCTTAGTTGGATTGCACGGTGATTGCACCAAAAGCCTGATTGCACTGGATATGCCCCCCTTTTTTTTAAGAACACTGTGTTCCGACCGTGTTATTTTGGAAAATATCCCCATGGTATTTACAGTTTCTGCCATTACCTTATTTCCTAGCATTCCGGATGACATATGTTGATTCAACAATTTCTAGTTATAGTTATCTCTCATGCCATCAGTTTGCACTCTGCAGTGCGTACTTGATACATATGTTGAAGAGTTCTCATTTCTAGATTTGACCATGTTCTGTTATCATTCAATCGAACTTCACTTGATGTGGTACTTTTTTTAATAAACTACTCCACCTTATATAGTAGATTTACTGATATTTGGTTAATCTTCTTGTATCAATCGACATATGTAATCTTTCAATTTATTGTGGTCTCTCTTTCCTATTGAGCTGTAGTTATCTTCTTTCATTAATTATTGGCATGTACATGTTTAAATGCAAACAATAGTTTGATTTCAGAGAGGTGTTACCTTCTAGGTATAATCTAATTGTTGTATGTTGAAACTCTAATGTGTAATTGTTCTGCGTGTGTCGAGTTTTTCAGCATTTTCGTTATTTTAATGGGATAAGTAATTGAGGCTTTATGTAGAAGGGTTAATTCCTTATATGCCACTAGAAATTTCTGAAATACATGATAGTGTCACTGACATGTGGGGCCGGGTCCGCATGCCAATGACACAATGAGTTGCATATAAGGGATGATACAAACTTTCTATGGCAAACAAGGAATTGCTCCTATGTAGAAGATGTCACCTCCTTATGTTGACCACTGATGCCAAGCAATAACATGTTGATCTCTTTTATTTATATCTGTGTAGCCCTCGGCTTTGATTTCACAGTTGAAGGAGGAGAAGAGTTCTGCTACTCAGCAGAACAATAAGCTTCGAGAGGAACTGGTTAGTGGGTTTTGCATTATGCAAACATTTTCTAAATTCTAACTCATTATATTTTTTGATTTTAGCAGTAAGCATTAGATTCAGGCTTTTTTTCCATAGACTAGATAGGCTTGTGGGGAAAGCTTTGCTGATAGTTTGTGCATCTCTCAAAATGATCACCACATAATAATTCTACACAGCTTCCCGTTTTGTGCTTCAGTTTTATATGGCCTATATGTCTTTGGTTTTTGTGTCTTTTTGGTATTTTTGCATTTCATATTTTCATGACCAAATGCAGAACTGCATGTCTATTTCCTGATCTGTAAGTGTTCATCTACTTTGCTAGTATATTGTTTTCTGCATCAGTGAGATCTCAACGCTGCCATCAATTTCAGTTGCAGCACTGACATAATGTTATTGTATCTTTGATAAAATTCAACAGGATCTCCTAAGGCAGGAAATCAGCCGGCAGAACGGTGGCTTCTCATTAGTTTTCGTGCTGGTGGTCGCTATTCTGGGAATCCTACTAGGTTTTCTCATGAAGAGATGAGCGTGTGTAATCATATCCTTGTTTCACTCACCGTCGTGTTAGCCATCTGTACAACTCATGGTCTTTTTATCTTAGGATCTGATGCCTCTTGTAATTGGTCTAATTCATAATAGCTATTGTCACCAGTCAATTAGTCGTGTGTCACCCTGAACTGTTAATATTTCTCAGCTTGTTAGTGGCCCGAGGTTTTAGCCTATTCAATTAGGAAAATATATTGGCTAATTATTTGCATCTTTTGGCACCTGTAAACATAATAGTTCCTTCAATATTATGGGCTTGCGATATATATGTTGGGTTGGGTGCTTTGTCAATTGTGAGGGATTTTTGTTACTGCCGCATTTCATCATACAATGTTAAAGTACGGTTTCAGGCATTGCCACTGTGCTAGAAGAGAAATTTAGACTGATATGGGGTTTGTTTCCAATTGATTACCTTATCCGGGTTAGAAAATGAAGACATTTGTGTACCCAGCCATTATCTGCTGATCTATAGAAATCATATGAGAGCTCTGGCTGACACACATCAACACTCAGATCTGGAATTCAGCTCGTATTGTCCATCCGATTATTCAGTGCTTCAGAGTTGAGACCACATGTGTTTATTGCAATCAATTTGGTTAATTTGTGTAGATACAGTTGCTGTCTTGCTGATATATGCTTAGTTCGATAAACGTCTCACTGCTCCAATTGTTCACTACCATTTCCTTTTGCATTACTCTATGGCAAGTAGGCAACCAATGGATCAGTAGCTGCTTATGCAGTTATGACACATACAGAGTCAGAGAGAAACATGAGTCAGCTTTCGTGCCTACTCCAGTTTTCTCGCACGGCCAGGCTAAGATGTTAGGCTTTGGTTGCTTTGTATGCTAAGCCCTCCTGAGATTCCATCAAGATTTCGCATCCACTTAGTTGAAATTTATTAAATCTACCAGAATGTTAAAAGCTATCTGCTAAAACAATTGAAATTGTATCATACTGGTCTAAAAAAAAGAAATAGTACCGTAGTAAAACATTTGCATATATGATATATGACTTGTTGAGGGTGCAAACAGGTCATCCTAGGCAAGGCCGCAAGACAGAGACCACATCAAGCAGTTCATACTTGATAATGATATGTTCATTCTCGGG